>JBBMJY010000025.1:9797241-9823085 GCA_037833715.1 Toxotes lorentzi | reverse complement strand
AAGAAAAACCTGTTTTTGGTAGGTGGTAACGATGGGTTCAGGGGTTGGTTTTTTTTTTCTCTTTTTTTTTTTTTTTTTACCCTGCAGCTATTTTGATACTTGATTCATTGTTTCAGTCACTTTCAAACCAAAATGCCAACATGTGTATTTGCTGCTTTTTTTGGTCATATGTAATGGTATATTGAATATCTTTGGGTTTACTAAGGCAAAACACACTATTTCAAGACACCCATCTTGGGCTCTAAGAAATTGCGAGGAACACTTTTCCCAGTTTTTTTGACATTTCATAGACTTTATAGACTCATCAATTACTGCACTTGTGCAATACTAAAAAATAGCTGTAAGTTGTAAATCTACTGTCCTGACTTTTCTGCTAATAATGTGTGTTTCATACAGTGAAAAGAGTGTGTAAAGACATGGTGCTCATCTCTCACCGCCAGCTGCTCTTTATAATAATCCATGTTCCAATCACCGTCACCAGAGAGTGGAGTGTGTGGATGTGACAGGTGGCGATGGTGATAGAGAGGCCCAGGAGAAGAGCTGCCCCCTGCTTCACAGGCGGACCTGAATTGAAAGCAAAATTACATAATTAAGCCGCCTACAACCATCAACCAAGGAGCAACATTTGGTGGGAAAAACACCTGAGGCACAGCAGGAGAGGTGTTGGAAACTCTGTGAATTTCGCACATTGCTGTCCTCTCCAGCAGCAATGAAAATAGACTCAGATGTGCCAACAGCGTAGAAACCTGACATTTATTTGGACCAGCCATTTTTCAAAACTTGGAACATTTGCCAGCTTGTGATAAGGGACGAGCTTTAAAGGGGAAACTCCACTGATCTTATACATCAAAGTTTTTTTAACAGGTCTTGTTGAGTGCCCCTGCCTATGTGAATTAAGTTGTTCAAAGCCTTATGTCTCCAGAGGGAGCTGTGTAAAGACTGGGGAAAAAATGTGTGGAATAAAAAAAAAAAGATATCTCTGGCTCAGATCCATCAATATTTATCTTTTTATTTATTTTTTTTATGGTCTATCTTGCATCTAACAATGTTACAGGAGTGCGATGCTAAATCAGTGAAGCACTCTTGAGATGTATGACTAACTGTGTAGATGTCGTAAACAGGATGTGCTATGAATTTCAGGGAATAAAAAAACATAGTGTGAAAATGTGGCTTTAATTTTAACTGCTTTTAAATTTACTGTCAACCTGGAAAGGTGGAATCCAAATACAACAGACTTATCTACAGTTCTCAGAGGTGTATGATAGAAATGGTTGAGCATCCTACTAAACACATTTCAGGATATGTATGATCCTGTGCACTCTGAGGAGGACTGAGGCTGTAGATGAAGATCAGCACTCTTCCTTAGTTACATAATGTTAAAACTATATTGTTTGGTATTTTGCCCATCCTTTGTATATGAGCACAAAAAAAATCCTGTTTTCCTGTCCCACAATGCAAACATTTAGGCAACAACTGTAACATTTTAACTTTGTCCCTTTTTGGAGAACAACTATAAAGAGAAACCGTACAGAGAACATGAGGTATAAACAGCTACCTTGGTAATAGAAAAATAAAACTGTATTTGATAAGAATGTCATGACATTCACATATGTCTGTTACTTGGGTTCAAAGTCTAACATGACCAAAATACTCACTGAGGTAACGGAAGAGGAATCCAGCAGGGATGGAGGCAGCAAGAATTCCCAAATACACCAACTCATCAGGAGACATTCTGTTGGCACAGAAACACACATCAGCTCCAAACATGCATCATAGGAAGGCAACACAAACAGATTCAACATGACAGACACAATGAAAACCACCCATACAAGCAAAACACAACACAAACTACTGCAATACCCTGCAGCAAATACTACCTTGGTGAAGGTAAGAATGACTGCATCACTAGTGCTAGATGCCATAATACTGCAAAGAGGAGGTTACGCTCCTTCCCCTAAAAGTTACATATAAAGAGTGTGGGTCATGTTTAAGTGCATACACAAGGTGATGAAGTGCAACTACACCAGTAACGCCTGAGGGGTTTGCAAGAATAAATCTAAACCACAAGAATACACAGACTAGTTTTAATTTAGCCACAGCCTGGTTTTGCAGAGGAAAGGATCAACTTAATTTTTTATTATACGTATAGAAAAGATAGCAGTAGAAGTTCAGAGGTTACATGTTTGTTTTTTTAACATATCTTAAATTTGAGAAGTACAAGATCAAATGTGTACTTGAATACTGTACATCAGTAAATATACTTACTTAATATATCTTTTTTTTTCAATGACATTGAGGTAATTAATTTGAGAGCAGTTAATCTTAATATTCTTACAAGATACTCATGTCTTTAGTCTACCATTTATCTAATTTGTTTCCATTTTTAATTGTGAGACGTTTAGCCAAAAGTAGTGATAATGTTTATTCAACATGAGCAGCAACAACATTTAACAAATCTCCAGGGTGTGTTTCACAACCCCCTCTGAAGGGAAAGTCTTCCGAGTTGAGGCAATATCCGGAGAGGAGCAATCAATAGCATACTGTAACATTACTTTTGGACGGTGCTCGATTAAAAGGGGACATGGAGAGAAATGCACAGGGTAGCACATATGACAATATTACATAACACGGTTTAACATGTGGAACTTAATGCTTTGGTGTATAATGCCATAGGAAGTGGCTGAGTTTGTGTCACGGTAAGGTCACACAGTAGATACCGGGTTTTAGGTGGTACACGGTGAAATTTACCACAGTTTGGAACTCAGTTTCTAACAACGTGTCTGTCATAGCCTGAATAAAGGACTGTGAGTGATACGTTGCTGCTTTAAAAATAACCGCACAGGACGGATGCCCAAAACAGTGGTTAAACCACTGCAGCCATGCCTGTATTCACTGCAATCAGTCTGTTAGCATTTGGTGTAAAAATGGACGGCCCCTTGGCTTCTACAGTGAGAATCCGTTACCACAGCAAGAATGAGCTGGAAGGCTTTCAATTACTCACATTTATAGTTTTAAATCACCACAGTCCGAAGACTCCGCACACCGGCAGTACCAGCTCAGCTCAGCACACCGCTAACACACACACACACACACACACTGCGTTCACTTCCTAGTTGTTTTAGGATGACGTCACCACGTAGTGCTAGCCCGTACCATCCCAACTGCAGGGGTGTGGGCTATACCATTCTGACCTCAGGTGAAGCACAAATAACCTACACATTCATAGCTGGGGCACTTCTTAACCTGTAGTACATAATTTTAAAATAAATCACTTTTCTGTTGACTCGTTTTTCATATGCCTGTGACGATGCTATAGTTAAAACATTAAAAAAAAAGAAAAAAGAGGCAGAACTCAGTTTTTTGGTCAGACCAGCCATTTTTATTGAATATTTTTGACACAACAGGAAGTTATCAACACACTCCCTGGACGACATCCTTCTTAATCCTCCTCTTCGTCGTCAGCTCCTCCAGCTCCACCCTGGCCCTTCTTGGCGTTCTTTCTCTTGACGCGGCCTGGGCGTCCACCACCGTATGGAGACCTCAGGGAGAAGTCGATGTGCTTCTGGCTGTCCAGGCGAACCACGAAGGAGGGGATGTTCACCACCTGCTTGCGCACACTGCCAAGATACAGAGAGATAATGTCTTTAGAAAATGCATTCAAATGGTCCATTTCACATGTTCATTTAAAAAAAATAAAACAAAAGGAGAAATTTAGTGTTAAAGTAATGTATCCAATTCAGTTTTACTTGTATAAAATAGGTTAATGCCATTGGTTTACTACAGGCTTCATTGACGAGGAATTCGTGACATCACAGAAAATCTGAAAATAGATCTTAAATCATCAGCCTGAGTGTATTTGGTACATCACAACACACAAGGTGTAGTGTGCACCACAATTGCCCGAGGTGCAATCCCCCATACCTTACCTGACAGCCACAACACCACAGTGGCACAGTCTGAGCCCTCGGCGGCAGGATTGGCTCTGGGCAATGTCTACTGACAAGGTGTACGGTTTTGATACCGAATTGACCTTGCTGAAATGTTTAACTGATCTCAGCGGAGATAGTTACAAGTTGGTGGTCCTCTGATGGAACAGGAAGCATCAACAGTTTCTCATGAGTCCCTCAGAAGACTTAAAACCCTTTAATATTTGAAGTTTGTTCCCCAGAAGCCTTAGAGCTTACCGGATGTGCCTCTGGCGGATGAGGACACGGGCATGGTGGATGCTCTTAGCCAGTCCAAGCTTGAAGACTTGTGTCTGCAGCCTCCTCTCCAAGAAATCTTCAACCTTCAGACCCAGGATGTAATCGAGCTTCATCTTACCCTCATCCAGCACACCGATCCTGACCAGACGCCTGAGCAAAGCATTACCTGGAAAACCATACACCAACCACTGACTTAAAATGCAAAACACATTTGGCGTATATTGTATTTAAAGTAAAATTACAATAATGGCCTCATTGACGAGGAATTCGTGACACCACAGAGAGGTCTGACAGATGATAATTAAATCATTGGCCAACACACAGATTACAACAATAACGTGAACTGATTTGCATACCTTCAAACAGACGCTTTGGGTCCTTCTCATCCAGAGTCAGCAGCTCTCTGGCAGCTTTGCGGATCTTCGCCAGGGTGAACTTGACCCTCCACACCTCACGCTTATTCCTCAATCCATACTCGCCTTGAAAGAGGGAGGAACAGATTTTAAGTTCTATCTAGTTTGTCTCTAGTCTTACAAAGTAAACAAGAGAGTGCAATGTAGTGTATAACTGAGTGCGTTTAAATAAGTGTGTCATAATACATCATTCTGTTAATGAAATCACAGCATACCAATGAGTTTCAATTCCTGGTCGAGACGGGACTTCTCGAAGGGACGGCGGGGGGTGACATATGTCTTGCGACAAACCCAACTCCTGGCAACGGGCATGGTGGCTTAGAAGTGCCTGCAACATGAGGACATTAGACATATGATATACTGATGTACATCACCACGACATTATGGTTCCTCTGGTGCCACATGTTACAAGCTTGCATCAAGTGACAATTTCTGAAGCTAAATTCAATATCGTGGGTTGCATTTTATAGTGGAGTTTCCTCTAGCAACAGTGAGACCTCTTAAAATAGTAAAATAAGTAGCGGCACATTCAGCTTTGAGGTAGAGAGGTTCACGAACACACAAATAAGTATTAGTGTGGTAACTACAATTCCAAGCCAGAAAATATTCAATAAATGTGTGTAGCTTGAAAGAACCATGTAAATATGCGTTAGAAACCGGCAATTTATCAGCCATACGACAAGGCCGCTGCTGCAGCGTACCACGTTTTTCAAGTGACAAGCTAGCGTTAGCTTAGCCGCATTAGCTTTTCCCGCTAACAGACCATTACCAAATGTTTCGTAGGCCATTTAAAACACATATTCTCTCACACCTGAACTTCCATTTATTGGCTATGAATTCTGCACATTTTAAAGGTCCAAACTTTCTGTGTCGGTGTTGTGAAATAGCATAAGGCCGAATCCCATACCTGTCTCGCTCAGGCTCGCGCAGTAAAGAGGACGTTAAAGGAAGTTCCCTTTGCTTTATAGTTCCAATCACACACTACATATCCCATCATGCCCCTCTGCTCCAGAACGGAAGTACAGAAATTGATCTTGTCGCCCTCAATTGGTCAAGCGTAAAATAACGACTGAAAACACTGGCGGTGCTAGCTCCATGTATACGTGTGTGTGTGTGTGTGTGTGTGTGTGTGTGTGTGTGTGTGTGTGTGTGTGTGTGTGTTCCTACTTGCCTGTAGAAGTGTGTATCATAAATATAATTCATATCGTCACATGAAAGTAATATTAGACTCTCCGCTGACTAAATGCTGGAGCTTCTAAGGATGCACAAGAAGTCAAAGGACCATCTTTGACTTCAGGAGATTTTCCTCTTCCACTTAGGCCCTGTTGAATAGGCTGCTGTTGTACAAAAATGTGTAGCAAGCTGTGAGAAATCTTGCATGACAAAGTGTGTGAGAGTGAGGGTGGTGAGGTGGTAAACTCAGAGAGAAGGACATGGGTGACTATTTATATAACTCTGAAATGGGACCCTGAGCATGTGTCTCTGTCTGTCAGACTGTGTGATCAACTGATGTACACACAGAAGCTCACTTGCTTTCTCTTTCACTGCTCTATATCCTGTCTTTTCCTGACAGGACACTGGCTGTCTTCTGGACTTTCTTTGTATTTTCTTGTTTGACTCACCTGAGAAGTTAAACAGAGTCTTAACCTTCTATTCCCTCACCCTCTCGGTTCTCCTGTTACTCCTGTTGGGATTTTTCTTGCTTTTTTTTTTTTTCTCCGCCTGATTGCCTGCTCTCCTGTCTGCGCACACCTTCTTTTCCCCCTGCTTTCCTTTTCCTCCCATCTTCCACTGTTCCCTCTCTCCTTGTGCGTGGTTTTTGGGCTATGCTCTCCTCACCCACTGTGATTCTCCAGCCTTATGGACTGCCTGTCTACCCACAGACAACCACATGCTACCCCAGTATAGTTCAGGTAAAAACTCTCCTTCGTTTGCTTTGTAAACTCCAAAATCTCACATAAATGTTTGTCTTTGCAAGTCTGCATTGTCAAAACTCCAGTCTGTCGGGCACCTAAGTTATAATATGAATAAAAACAGAAATAAAAATCTATAGCTGAATGAGTTTAGTGCTAATTAATTAATCAGTTTCTAAAATGTCAGAATATTGAGAGAAATGCCCATCACCATTTCTTAGACATGTTAAAAAGTATTGTTTTATCTCAGCAACCCATATATAATCAGTTTACTGTTATAGAGGAATAACAATAATCACAGTTGAAAAGGTTGAAACCGATTTGTTTTTGTTCATAACAGGACTGCCAGTTATATTTCTGTCAATCACCTAGTACTTTCAGCACAAAGTGACTTTTAATTGTAAAGCAGAAATTAATGTCAGTATAGCCAATAAACAATAAATACACACCCTCAGTGAGGAGGAGACATTTAATTCAGAATAAGAAAGTGCCCTTATTTCCTGGACTCAGTGAGTCACATCTAATTTCTAATTTAGTTTAATGCTGTATTGCTTAGTAGTGACTTAATAACTCAGGCACAGAGGAGATTAGAGGCATGAAAAAATGAAGAGGCCTCATGGGAGCCAGACAAAGTACACTGATTGCGAAAGATCTTATTTATTTAATACTAAGGACACGTGAGGGGTTATCTTTAGTCCACTGGTTGAAGTGATGCCAGCATGCTGTACAAGTGTATATGTCTGTGTGTGTGTGTGCGTGCGCTTGTGTGTCTAAATGTCCCTGACATACCGTTAATGCCACAATGCATCTGGTATCTCTCTACCTTGTCTCTGTGCTTCACACCGGCTGTATTTTTAGCCTTCGTCTCCTGAGCAGATAATCACAGGAGGAGATTCTGCCACCTATCTTGTTTTCAGCAGTCAACTCTACTTAAAATAGGTGTGAAACCTGCCTCTTTACTTTTGTACGTTTAGATAATCTGTATTTGTTCTGTATCTAATATTCTCACAAAAACGGAATACTGAACTATTTAGGAAACCTGAGAAAACAGGTGTAGAGACAAGTATTCGTTGGAGTTGACGGGAACCAAAGTGAGGAAAAGATTTAGTTTCAGGGCCATCTACTTGTCAAAATGTTTATGACAGCAACTCGATTCCTTTAATGAATTTTGCCATGAGGATAGAGAAACTTCTCCAAAATGCATTAAAGGAATTAAGTTACCTTCCTGAAACCTTTTTGTACTAACCCTAACCCCTGAAAGAGAAAGCAGGCTATAGAGAATAGATGGATGAAAAATTGAATATTTAATTTCATATAATAAGCTAAGTGTCACTAGCATTTGTAAGTTGGCCGGCACTAAAAGGCCACATCTGCAGTTAGTGTCGTCTGTGTGTAAATCCTGTGGCAGCTGTCCCAGCAGGCACCTGGTTCAGAGCCGTTGACCTCTGACCACGAGCTGACAGCTGAGGAGGGAGACGAGAGAAAGAGGGAACAAATGGCAATCAAAAAAAGCCTGCAAGGGGGAGAAGGGGACGTGGTGTCTGTACGCCTGCTGACACTGTGATACTGCAAAGGAGCAGTGGCTGCTAGATGCAGCCTGTGGGAAAACGAAGGAAGAGAGGAGGACTGACATCTAACAGAACGTGTTATCTTCACTCCTCTGTCACTTTTTTCTTTATCTGCGAGGGGGTCAAGGCAGTCAGACATAGGTTGTTTCTTGAGATAAATTGGAGGCAATACAGGCACAAGTTAGTGCAGCATGATAGTTAAGGCTGCCAAAGACTCACTAAACTGTTTGAGTCACAGCCTCAGAGAATTTGTTGCTTCACCGTACTCTCCAGATTTAGAAAAAGATAAGAACAACAAACATAATAGGGATAATAATAATCGATTACACTACTGTGCTTGCAGCGCTGCTCTAGACTAGTCTTGTTTATTAAACATGAGATAAATGACAGAACAAAAACATTCAACCAGACCGCAAACATTTCAGCTATGATCAAATAGGTACTGTGCAATTAGTTTCATCACTTGCTTCCTTGTTCAGTGGTTTTCCTACAAAGGTACACGGGTCCTAAAACACATTTGCTGGGTGCATCACATCAGATCCCTGGTGTTATATTACCCCTGGCCTACCAGGAGAATCAGTTCTCTGTACTCTGGACTGTAAATCTGCTCTCTGATGGGGTCTGTACTGTTGCCAGCGGGAGACAACATTCTTTTAGTGTATGTAGTTTAGAAAATTTGGGTCAAGTATTTGTCTCTCTATTAGTGTTCCTTCAGCCATTCTTCCTCAAATTCCTCCTTTATTGTTCACCTGCATCTACATATCTCTAATTTTTCACACCTCTGAAGTGCAACAGCTGATAGAAAGACACATGAGACATTATGAGATGACAGAGGACAGAGTTTTAATTATAACAGAGCCTTTTAAATCCTGAAATTGGCCGACAAACTTGTGGCATTTTGTTTGTGAGGTAACACGTAGATGTAGAGATGGAACTTCTCTAGTCCTGATCTTTATCAGAACATTTTTGTTTGTTGTCATGTTTGTTTGTTTGTTTTTGCTGTGATTGATGGGAAACATATTATTATTATTATTGCATTTTCACAATTTTGAAAAATCAGTTAAATTTAAGCTCCAGTTTTGGTCAGGCTATAATTACGACTAATTAAATGTTAATGTTTAATTAGAAGGAAGGAGGTATTATTGTTTAAATGTTTACAAAAGCTAAGGTAAAGGCTTCGTTTAGAGAGTTAAGAAGTGAGTATTCGGTGTTGAGTAATGCTTCTAACAGGCTGAAGAAACAGACAACAACAGCTGTATTTTATGAGGCCATTTCATTTTGTATGTAAATTCTTAATCTGCAAAGTGGTAGCTTCAGCTACAAGAAGATATAAACAAGTACCAGTAATTCTAAATAGTGCAATACTTACTGTTCTGCCTATGTCCATGTCATGTAAGTTGTGATCATGTGTTGTTGTTCTACCACTTACTGCCACCAAAGTTCTATTTTTGATTCCTAAATATCTGAGCATGTAGACACAAATATAACTGGTAAAACAATGGATGAACAAGCTGTTTTCCATCAGGGTTTAGATGTTTTACATCACGAGTTATCCAGTCACTCAGAACTGAACAGACACCAAACATGAAAGGCAACCAAGCAACACACCACATGGCATGAATGTTATGGGAATGTAGCTGGAGATGTGCTGTTTCAAAATGGTCTCTGTACAGTAATAAAACCAAGATGGTATTCTTAGAGACGACCTTTATACTGATATACTGTCTTGCAGCTAAAGCAGAATTTACATTTGTAAATACCTCTTCCTGGGGAAAGATCTCAGTCTATAGTCTGGGTTGAGTGTGTAAAGTGAAGGCAGGGCGGGTGGGTGGGGAGAACAAGGTGATTGACAGTTACAGATGACCACAGCTGGTGTAGCCTCCTGGTCCCTTTTGTTCTGGCAATCATTTGATTTGATTGGTGGCTGAGTAGAACTTACGGTGCGGTGGGCGGGTGGTCAGCTGGCATTAAAACATGCAGCAGTTGTTGGACAATGCATCAGAGATCGAGGAATGCATTAAAGGGGTAAGACAGTGTTTCCACTTCTTGACTGTTTAATTCGCTTGTGTTGAGGCTCTACAGGATGTTCACCTATGTTTCTGTGCTGCTTAGATCTGTTCTCAGATGCACTAACGTGTATTTCTCTGCTTGATTGTCTTTCTGTTGCTTACTTGAAGGAGGTGAACTTTGGTTTTTAAACAGTAATTTACTTAATGAAAGAATAATGTGATTTAAGTAAAATGAGGCTGTACCGACCAGATTTTCTAAAAGGTCTAAATCAGGATTTCAAATTCAATCCTTCAAATCTAAACCCTTCTCACAGCTGTTAGTAGGACTGCGATAGAGAATAGTACAAAATACAGGTTACCAGAGCCCAAGGCTCTGTTAAGCTGTCCAAAACTCAAAAAAGCCAATTTACAACACAATGAAAAACAGTAAAGCAGCAAATCTTCAAATCTGAGAAACTGGATTCAGGAAATGTTTGGCATTTGTACTTGACACATGAAAAATTATTCACTATTAATCAAAACTGTTGCTAAATAATTTTCTGTTACTTGACTAATTGTTTTAGCTCCAGCTATTAGAGATTCTCTTAAATTTAGTATTTGGACTAAAAGTTACAAAGCACATGGGCATTTAAAGGTTGGGATTTGTTTTTAAAGAGGCACTTCAACGATTCAACTGCTAAATATTCACGTCTTTTAAACCTCACAATCCGATGTTTTAAAAAAGTATGAAGCCTGAGACCCAGTTCGAGTAGATATTACACAACTGTTCAACCAGGTGACTTGTAACAAGTAAACTGATCTTCATGTGTAAAATCAGCGGTGTGCTCCTTTATTGTAAACATTCATGCATCTGTCATCGTAGTACAAGATGAATACATTGTGGTTCAGGTAAAACGTTAAATATTCAAATTTACAACCTTTAATTACATTGTAAAAGCAGAGAGGTCAGTTTGTTTACACGCCTCACATCACATACCCTCTCTGGTATCACTGGCTGAAACCCCTGCTCCCACCCCCATCTCTCTCCTCTTCAGGGAGGCCCCACCCAGGAGGCCGGCCCCGGCAGCGGCGACCCTGCCCTGCCTCAGGTCTATGCCCCGCCTCCCTCGTACCCCCCACCAGGTCAAGGTCCGCCATCATCTGCGGGCAGACTGCCACCTCTTGACTTTAGCTCTGCTCATCCCAGTTCAGAGTACCCCGAACATCCCCAGCTCAGAGTCTATCAGGGCCCTCAGCACGAGGGGACGGAGACTCTGACGTCCAGTACAACGGTAAGAACAGTTTGTGAAGTTGTTCATGGAATTCACATCATGACAAGAACTTCATGTCCCAATAAAATATGATCTTCAGGAAGTTAATGTGACAAGATGCCCTGGTGTGACAGGTAGTCTCTCCATATGTCCTATCAGAGGAACACGGCCAGATAGAGTTTCCTTCTATATTTAGAGCCCCACCTCCACTGTTATGTCCATGTATGGGAATGCCGCTCACACACAGTACAGCGAAGTGGGGGGACATCTGAGAGGGGATTTGTTGTTGAAAATAAATCCCCACTTTTCCTTCTCCGCTGTGTCTTATTTAGCTTGCAATAAAACAGATCACCTTTCAAGATTATAGCTGTGTAAGTTTGAGCTGATGTTGACAGTTTACAGTGAAGTGCATAGATTATGTAATGTTGTGGTTCAGTGATTCCTCCGTTTCAGAAAACAAACTGATTTCTGACAAAGAATATAAAAGGAAATAATAGGACCAGAGACGTTAACGTATGCATGATGTTTGTTTTTTTTTTTTATGATGTAAAATGTCCACAGTTTTTCACACTAAACAAATCTTGTGAAGCCTAATTGTGTTTGAGAAATCTGACAGTTTTGAGGTTACCTGCACTTTACTTGAGTGCATCCATTTTTTTGTACTACATGCTCCTACTCCTCTACATTTCAGAGAGAAATGTTGTATTTTTTTTTAGCTTTATCTGGAAGTGATAGTTAATAGTTACTTTCCGGGTTTTTTGATTTTTACATCACAAAATATGTAATCATTTAATTTAGATTAACTACACAACTTACAGTAAAATATAAGTCCACACTGAACAACTATAAGGTAAGTATAAGTATAAAAAAATTCTTGTTGTATTGTTTGTTTGTTTTTTTTTTAATTTAGACAGATGTTATTCAAGTAGACTGAGATTTTTTTTTTGCAGTTGAGGATATGACATGCACTAAACAAATCTCCCTCAGGCATGAAAACATCCAGTCTGATAAAGACAGAGGTGTTTAGACTGATCTGTGCGGCAGGTCGTCTCTGCGTCCTGCTGCTGCAGCACATCTCTCTTTCTCCTCTCATAAATGGTGTTTTGTGGCCCCGTCTATATATTTTATTACTAGAGCGCCTGACATACTTGGGTCCGTGCTGATTTTCGGGGGAAAGTTGAGACGTCGCCATGGAGGGAGGGGGTGAAAGGGGGAGGCTGACCAGATGAACCCCTTTCCCCCTCTGAAATATCGCTCAGGTCCAGAAACACAAATCTGCATCGTGACATGACACCACTGCCCAACTCAACCCTCTCTTCCTGTCTCCCACTCCCCCTCCACTCTAGCCTGTGTCTGTGTGGTGTGTATGTGGGTGGATGTGATGGTCTGCTGTCTATAGTAGACAGCAGACCATGTGTGCGTTTATGTCTTTGTAAAACACTCGCCCTGCGTGAATATGTCTCTGTACCCTTTTTCTGTTAATCCCCACTTATTAATTATGCCCCTTGACAAATGACCTTTAACCTTTGGCAGAAAAGCAGAGCCATGACCCCAGACTGACCCATGTGGAACGTACAGTTTTGATCTTTGCCCCCTTTGCCACCCCACCCCATCACCCTCTTCCTCTCCAAGCTTTTTTTGCGCACCTTCTTTGCCTTGTTTACTTTGGTTTAATTTTAACTTTCACTGCTGCACTGAGGCCTTTTCCACTGTTTATCTGCCTCTTGGTACTAGAATGCTAATCCTCAAGTCTTGGGACTGCAGTTCTTATTTCCATTAGAGTTTACTCTTTCACATATCAGCACATTTTCCAGTAAAAATTGCTTTTTAAATTCTTTTTTCATGCTCCCTCTCTTTCTCTCTCTGCTGAAGCTCACTGTATTTTTAATTTTTTTGGCCTTTCTTGCAGACCTTTTCATTCTCATATTTTTGTTTGGACTCATTCATTTGTCTTAAAAAAAAATTAACTTTGTTTTTGCAATGGTTGATGATGCTGGTTGACCAACACAAACATGCACATACCTGTACACACGCACACACTAGCATCGTGGTGCATTGTGGGACAGTGAATGTTTTGGTTTTGGCATAATAGTCCTTGAATTTTATGCATGGGGCAATTTTAATAAGTAAAATTTTACCATAGTTTTCATAGATTATTACAACTGCTTAATTTGAGTGCTTAAAAATCACAGCCTTTCTTGATTTTCGGGGGAACTTAAACTTTACTTAACTCTTTTTGCCACATGCTGGAGAGAAACTTTTTGTGTCAGATATTTAATCTTTATTGGTAGCGCATAGTGCATTAGTCCTTAGAAATTCTCCTACAGGCATGTATTTAAAGATGCCTCACTAAAATGGAGCCCTTTTCACGCCTCCTCACATTTGCCTGAGAAGGATCACTGGTTGCTGAATGCTCTTTGAACTTTGGTTTGGATCACCTGACTTCATGAAAATGATCTTTGCCTAATGCCATGTGATGCTTATGCAACTGAATTTTTATACAAGCAGAAATTCTCTGAAAGATGATGCTAAATTTGTTGAATTGACTTTATTATTTCCCCCCTTTCTTTCTTTGCTTTTCTACTGATGCCCTCTCCTCATTTTTCTTCACATCTGTCCCATCCCATTCATACTCTTTCCATCTTTTGTTTTCCATCTTTCTGTTTTTTGTTTGTTCTTTCATGTCCTCTTCCCTCTCGTCCATTCTTCTTCTATCCACGTGCTTGCATCCTTTCCTCCTCCTCCTCCTCTTGTTTCATACTTTCTCACTAACAGGAGGATGCTTTGGCCCCTGTGACCTCCGACCCCCAGTCTCTGAGCGTGTCTGTGTCATCAGGGGGTGGGTCAGGAAGTGGAAGCGAGGAGGAGGGGTCAGGTAAGGCCCAACCGAAACGCCTCCACGTCTCCAACATCCCGTTCCGGTTCAGAGACCCAGACCTCCGCCAGATGTTTGGGGTAGGAAGTTCACCCTACTTCAGAACTAGGAATGATAAGATTACACACATTCATCATCATTTATGTCTTTTGTATACATGTTTAATCCTATAAAGCAAAAATTCATCTGACACTTGCAGCAATTTGGCAAGATCCTTGATGTAGAAATTATCTTCAATGAGAGGGGGTCCAAGGTGAGTATCGCAGAAACATCATCAGTGTGGAAACCAACATGAGAAGGATTTTTAATGGACAAAAGAAGTTAACGATTCAGCCATACAAACTTTGCAGGGCTTCGGATTCGTCACCTTCGAGAGTGCAACTGAGGCTGACCGAGCACGAGAAAAGCTGAACGGGACAATCGTGGAGGGGAGAAAGATTGAGGCAAGTGAGAATTTCCCTCTATTTGTAGGTTTTGCATTAATATTCTGCAAAATCATCCTCTATTATTGCTTTTTTCCCCCTGTCCTTGGTTTCTTCAGGTAAATAATGCAACTGCAAGAGTAGTGACCAAGAAGCCTCAGACGCCTCTTGTGAATGGTGAAATTTCAAGTAAGAAACACATCACGAATAACTGCACATTCCACTTTTATGAGAGCTTAGGGATTCTGGGAAGTTTTTGTTTCTTGTTACAACTGATGGAAGAGAAGAAGATTAAGTTTTTCTGTTTTTACTTTTTCTGTGCAGCTTCTGGGTGGAAGATCAACCCTGTCATGGGAGCAATGTATGCACCTGAGCTCTATACAGGTGAGTAAACTTCTTGATATATTATTATTATCAAACACTTTACATACATTTCTAATTCAATGCTTTTTGTCTTTTTCTGTTTCTTTAGTGGCCAGTTTCCCATACCCTGTAGCGACTCCCACCTTGGCCTACCGGGGCTCTGCTCTGCGTGGTCGAGGTCGAGCCGTCTATAACACCATTCGCTCTGCTGCGGCCACTCCTGCTGCTGTGCCCGCCTACCCCGGGTAAGAGTCTGCATCCAAGTACCAGTGCCCGGTCAACATTTATTTCATTCACTGCAAAACTTTTGAATATTGTTTTTACTCATGTTTTTTTTTTCAGGGTTGTATATCAAGATGGACTGTATGGAGCAGAAATCTATGTAAGTCTCTGCTCTCTTCTCTCTGTTCTCTGAAACCAGTAAAATGCCTGTTGTCACTTTATTCATCTAACTTTATTTTTTCCACTCAGGGTGGCTATCCAGCAGCTTACAGAGTGGCTCAGTCAGCATCGGCTGCCACAGCAACCTACAGTGATGGGTAAGCACATGAACACCACACAGTCATTAATGCATTCCTTACAATTATGTGTTTTTTTTTTGTTTTTAACATTATCAATCAGCATTGACTTCAGATGAGACAGTTTCTATAGACAGGAAGCCTGTTCTGCAAATTGGATTTTTTTTTCTAGAGCCAGACCTATAAATTGCCCAGGCTCAAAGCTGAATTTGTCTGTAAACCCGGACTTTTCACAACTGATTTAGAGCATTTCAAGTTTTAGTATGAAAATCTTCTTGAAATGCACATTCTTTGTTTTAATGTTTTCTTGCACAATCTATAAGAGGAACTCAGGTGAAGTAAATGTGTGTCATCCAAGGCCATAGCTTCTTAGTATTGTTTCTGGGAATTTGGGGGTTTTAATGACTTGTTAAGTTCTAAACGTACACACAAATAACACATGGAGGGTTTTATTATCTGCCGGCGAAATTCAAAGAATCAGATCAAACTATTTTGTATTTCTAAATGTGGAAAAGGCTTTGGCAACATTGCAGTCAGAATGTCCTGTGGGATTATGGTTGCACTGGGGGACTTTGGACTCATGACCTCAGCCTTTCTAAAATCCTGGCCGTGGCCTTGCTGTGCCGTCATGACACACTGTTTGACATTTACATCTGCTTCTGATGTTTGTGCCCAGATACGGACGGGTGTACGCCACAGCCGCAGACCCCTATCACCACTCAGTTGGACCAACAACGACATATGGAGTTGGTACAATGGTGAGTGGAGTCAAAACATACACAGACGCTGTTGAAAGCCATGTTGTTACATCTGCGCTGACACCTGCCATGCTGCTTCTGTCATCAGGCCAGTTTGTACAGAGGAGGATACAACCGCTTCACCCCATACTGAGTCACCCAGCAGGGGCAGAGGGGGGAGAAGTCGTTTCTCTTGAACTCCGGGATTGGCTGATCCATGGAGGCTGCAGGACAGGTTATGAGATCCTTAAACCTTGGAAATGTGGAAATGGTTTTACTTCCTGTCTCGGTCGCAACCTCTCCTCGAGAGACTAAACTGACTGAAGCTGTAAATACTGTAGGACCCATTTGCTGTCCATTCTACTGAAGAATACTTAGCACACGGAAGAGGATGTTATGTAATATATTTAGACAGTTGCTTAAAGCCTTTAACAGATAATTGTTTTCTGAATTTAAAGAGTATTAATGTCAGCTAACAGGACAGGAGGTGAAAAAATACTGTGAGAATGATTTTTGTGATTCATGTCTGGGATTTTTTCAAGTTTTCACGGGTCATGCTGTACAAAAAAAGAACATTTTGTACAATGTTAAATGACTTATTTTCGATGACTATTATTTACGAAATCTGTGTTTGAGAGTGTGTGTGTGTGTGTGTGTGTGTGCGTGTGAGCATATGAGTGAGGTAATGCATTGTACCCAGAGACAGCTGTGACACTGGTATCATTATTACAAACTCAGAATTAACGTCTGTCTGGATGTAGTTGGAATTTCTTTTCTTTTGTTTTGTGTGTGTTTTTTTTTTTTTGCCTTCTCTAACAATCTACCTCTCATACATTTTTAGCTTTTCATACAGCTGTCATTACTGATCCTGTGTCGTTTTTCTGCCTCTGATCTTTAATTCTGCAGAGCTGTCTTTCCCTTCCCAGAAATCCTAACTAACATTGTCGTGTTTCTGTTTCTGTGGCTCTGTACCTCACTACCCAATGAGCCTGATGCTTATCCAGTGCTTCCTGTTACTTTTCCTTTTCTGTCGAAGCTTTCTGTTTCTTGTACTCACCCAGGGAAGTTCGATTTTTACCGAGCTGCTTTAAACCCTGTTTTGTTCACATAGTTAAGCACAGTCACAGCTGGGAATTGCAGTAAGGAGCTGTCTTTTGTTGTTGGCTTTACAACACAAACTGAGGATTAAAGGCCTTGCTTAAACGCCCCAATCAGTAGAATGTAAATGATTCTGCTGTCAGCGCAAGATAACAGCCCACTGTGCAAGAATTCAATTATCCTGTTCTGTTCTTCATCTAATGTTTCCTGATTTCACCCTTTCCTGTCACATTTTCCTGTATTTTCTCTCTTCTCGCATCAGAACTGCTGAATGACACCTTGACGTGTGTTGATAATTTCTTCTTGGCCTTGCCTTTGTGTCTTTTGCACTCTTTACTGCCGAGCTTGACGTTTACCTCTGAATAAAACTGTTGTCTCTCTCCTTTTCCTCTGTCCTTTTATTGGTTCTGCTCATTTTCCGGCCTGTCTTTTCACATTTCTCATCATTCACTGTGTCTTTGGGTTGTTTCTTACTTCTTTTTTTCCCCCTATGCACCTATTGCCAAAAAGGCATTGATTTGCTCGGGATGAACTTCATGAGATGAGTCAGCTTTTTACTGAGAACTGACTGACTTCACCCAACCTCAACATGTCCAGACTGTTCCCATCAGGCCTCGCACAGACACTGAAACGCCCTTTTTCCTTTTACTTCTTTCTTCTATTTTATGTTTCCCACTTGTACCTCTCTTTCTACAGTTTTTGCCCCTCTTCCTTCTTTTTTCCCTGTAGTTTGGCTTTTCTCCCTCCTTCCTTTCGTCTTACTCTGCATCGCTGTAGAAAACACACACATACATGTACATGAAATTTAGCCCTGGTCTGTCTTCTTTTATGTAGTCTCTCTACTTTCTGAACTTCTAGTATAATTCACTTGCTTCATTCTTTTCTTTCGTAGTAATAGTTGTAGTTTTTTTTCCTTCTCTTTAACTGTTCTTTGAGCCTCTTTCCTCTCTGAGTGACTGTAACCTTTGCTTATGACTTTCTCTCTTTTTGCATGCTTCTCTTCTCATTTTCTCTCTTCTGCTCCTGAATTTTATGTAGGTTTATCTTTATTTCCCTGTCATTAGCGTTTGCTCTTTGCCTGTTAGTTTCAGTGCTTAGTTCTCTCTGTCCTCTCCTGAGTAGATGTGTATGATAATACTTTTGCAGCTCAGCTTGTGCTGGTTTCTCTTTCCTGAGTTGATTTTTTATAGTTAATCTTTCTCCAGCTTTGAAGCTCTTTCTCTAACTGCACAGCCGGGCTATGCTTCATGTAAAACTGATTGCTGCTTCATATAAACAAATAATGGATTGTACCGTCTATATTGCATGCAGTTTTATTTATTTATTATTTGACTTTAATGACTTTATACTGTCATACACAACATGTCATGATCCTTTGCAAAACTTTTGACCACTCACTATCATTAGATTTAAGGCAAAAATCAAATGTGCCTTTTGTAGCTAATATTATTCTGGGGTGCTGTATGAACAAGATCTAGATGTTTGTTTCTTTTTCACTTTCTGAAAAAAAAATCAGCTTTTAACTCGGTTCCTGCTGTTTCCTACATTCTTTGGTTCTTTCACTTTTAAACTGCGTGAGCTAAATAGTCTTTCTTCCTTCTTTTTATTGATGGCATGTAGTTTTACATATTTACATATGCTCTTCTCTTTCTGCTGTATTTTCTTTTTCCTCTAATTTAAGCTTTGTTTTTCCTTCTAACATTAACTTTTCCAACTACTCCATTCAATGACTTTGAAGCTGTTTTTTTTTTTTACCTCAAATGTTCATTGTGTTGAGTAACCAAGCTGATCTCTTCTTTGTACAGTCATATATGTCACAGGTGTCTCTCACTCCATTCATGTCATTTCACAATAAACTGTGCTAAAATTCTTTTGCTTCTTTTATCCATTTAGCTCTAAAGCTGTGAATCATATGATTAAAAACACTCACACATGCCACTTATACTTGAATTTTATTAATTTTTTTTCAAAAGATAATATTTACACAATATTTACAAAATGGCAGTTTATCATATCAGATCTGAAATAGAGGCATCAGGAAATGAGGGGACAGGGAGGAGGCGTTGCAGATAAAACTTCAGCTTCAGTTGTTAGTGAGCTGCAACATAAACTATTAAAGCATCGCAGACGCAATACAATACTTACTAGTGAGAGTGACTAGTTGCACACGGCAAACGGTCACAAACATACTCAACATTAAAGGAAAAGGTAAGAATGAGAAGAGAACAAATACTGGTTAGAGATTTGTAGGAGAGAGCAGGAGAGGGAAGAGGACAGCATGCAGGGAGAGAGGGAGAACAGACTAGATAAAATCAAATGAAGACAAGTTAAAGAGGAGATGGTAGGAAATGAAAACAGCTGAAGTGAGGGGACATGGGAGTTCTTCCAGTGTCAATTACCAAGGAAGGAGTTACAAAGACTGATGGAGCTATACAGTAACATGGGAGCAAAAAATACTGAAAATGTGACTCAGGCATCGGAGGAAAAAAAAAAAAAACATCCAAAATGAACATGTGTATTGTTAGTTATCTGGGGTGAATCTTCTACTAAAAAAGAAAAAAAAATAATAATAAAGTGTAAATCCTGGTCTGTTTCAACCCGAGACATCAGTACACACTTTAACCCTGTGTAAAAAGTTTACATTTACACAAGCCCAAGGTAGCAAACAATCATCACAATCACAAAGCTCATCAAGTGAAGAAACCAAAGGTATCTCTTAGCATGGGAGCACACACCAGCACTTCATTCATTTAAGAAACTTGGCCTGAATACTAAGAAAAATGAAAGAAAATGGTAAAGGTATATTCTGTGTGTCCAGACACACTGTAGACGATGAGGAATAAAACTCCCAAAACTAGGCTTTAATAAATAACTCTGACTCGGGCTGATCTGAACTATGAATAAACTGGGTGAAAGAAAAAAAACAAAAAACTAAATGACACATTTTACCAGAAAACTAACTGAAAAATAGCAAATGCATCTGGACAAACAGAAAAGAATAACACACTGTGTTTTTGTCAATCTTCAAACATTGTTTAAAAATAAGCAGGAATAATGTTGCACAAAGAAACATTTGGGTTAGCAGCAAATCACATTAGCAGCAGATCAACATTTTCCATATTTCAACATGTGAGGCTCCCATGTATTTCATCAGCTGTATGGCTTCAACTTGAGTGGGTCAAACCAAGACTTGGGATAGCTCACAATTCACTCTCTCCGGCTGGCGTCTGGAGGAGGTTCGCCCACTCCGTGTGCTCCTGCAATGCAGCAGTACTACGAGCTGAAGAATGAGAAGTCTGGTGGTGTGTGAGAGAAAGGTTTAGGGAGTGAGGGGAGGGAACAGTAAAGAGGACAGGGGATCAGGTAGATGAAGAGGGAAGAAAGAAAACATGTTGAGATCACTGTCAAAATATTGCAGTTAACAGATGAACAGTTTTCAAAACAAAGTGAGGATCCAGGTTTCAACAAGTTTTGTCAGTTTGTTTTTTTTTTGCCTGAAAAAAAAGGACAACTTTAAAAACCAAATGTTCCATGTCAGTGGGATTTGAGCGTGACATCTTTCCAAAATTTGGTCTGAGAGTTTGTACTAAATTTTACAGAAAAACTACCACTGGCAATTATCAACTCCTACATTATATCCACTGGAATAATGATTAAGACATTGCACACAATCCAATCCAGACCTGTCTACATTTATCTTTACATATTCACATAACTGGTGTAAGAGTTTTGTGAAACCCAGAACAAAAAAAAAAAAAAAAAAAAATCACACTTACCCATGTGTGGAAAAAAAAAATCTATGTACTAACTGAAAATAAATCACAGCAATATCATACAATATTTACAAATATAAACTCTGTAGATAAGTGAACATGTAGATTGTACAGCAAGCCTCCAACTATTCTGTTCTGTTCAGTTGCACCAAAGTTGTAAATACCTCCGGCTCAATGTTTCTACAGTGGTAATTAATACTGTTAAAAAAAAAATTAATTATGAGGAACAATGTCAATCTGCTGATTTCAGCGCAATCATTCTACATGAGGACCCAAATTATGGGAAAAGGTGGAAAGCAGCACAGAAATTAAGTTACATTTCCTGACATTCAGGAGCTGTCTGATGACTGCTATTTTTTGTTACAGATCTTTTCCTAATCAAACCCTAAGACAGTGGACACCGCACACCAATATTATCCTAGAAAAACAAAAACCTGTAGAAAAACGGGCCGAATCACATCAGAGAAAACTACGTCTGCCACAATCCCACTGCCACTTTGAGAAACTGTTCAGTTTACCAGAGTGAGGCTGCAATTGCACCTTTTATTTCTGAAAACTATTTCATATCTACTCGAAAATCAGCCATAAAAGCACTAGGCTGCACTCCCTCTTTATTAAATTTCAGTCTACATCAGTTTAAAACTCATCTCTTTTGACTTAAATACTTTATCATGACATTCAAAACATTTCTGGGATCTTACTGACTCCGTCTTTTAGAATTCTATCAAATCTGTTATGCTACTTAATTCATTTGTCCAGTAGAAACCTGTAAATTTTCATGAAACTGAATATTTTTCCTTTCGTCAAGACAACGGCCAACACTGCTGTCCAAAAAAAAAAAAAAAGAAAAAAAAAAAAAAAAGCAAGACATAAAAAGTTTAACAGAAGAAATGTGAGGCTACATCTGTTGTTCCGTCATCCACCTCCTTCCACAGAAGTCCTTTTCTCTTACCAGCTTTGCAAACACCAGAGCCAGATGTAGCATACAAACCACTCGTTACTCCTTTGTGAAGAGGCGGCATGTTTCCCTCGATGCTCCACCACGCATAATTCACCTTCAGCTGTACTTGAAGGTGGCTGCTTAGCTTCCTGTTTGAGCGACAGCTGGTGCAGTTACGATGTCATCATTACTGCACTTGGCTGTGTTGACCACGGAGTGCTGGATTCCAGGTGTTGGCAGGAACTTCTACCTGAGGATGATGGAAGCAGATTTCCTGTCTGCCTCTGGCTGCTTTGATTCTGGAGATGGAGCTCAGCTTCCAGGATATGAAGGAGTGAAGCTATAACTTGGATGAAGAACACTTGCCTGTATCCTTTATCATACACAAAGTCAATGCTCATCAGATTGAGACTTCCTCCCAATGCTGGCCAATCATTTCATAACTGAGACCAATGGAAGAATACTACTTAATTAAATCAAGAACAAGACTTTAGACTTCAGTCCATTGCTTTCATGGCTCATATAGTTGGGGAGAAGGAACAGGATGGACAGCCAGCTGTAGATACAGTGAGGAAACGGGATGCAGGGCAGGACATACAAACCACCATCTCTTCTTTCAGATAAACTGCTCGCATCTTCTCTCTGCGTTGTCTCACAGTCTCTAAGAGGAAAACGTAACATTGACCTGATTCCGCAGGCTTGGCTTCAAACAGCAGAGAGCAGGATAAGTGACTTGAAGAGCTGTGTGCGTTTCCCTTTTCACTGACAAGGCTTGAATCTTCAGGTCTTGGAGCTGTTGACTTGAGGAAGGAAAAAAACATAACAGAACACTGTTAGCTTTGACATCTGACGCTGGTAAAGGAACAGGAAGCATGAGGGGGAGGGCCTCCCTGATCTGGTTCTGTGACTTCTTGGCCTCTAAATGCTGAGACTACATGATAATCCCATATCTGTTCGCTCTCTGTTCTGGCATCATAAATGTATAATGGAGAGATAACTTGAGCATTACGCTAACTTATGATAGTAGAGTGACAGTGTGTGCAGACAGTCTCCCTCATCTTTAAAACGGTTCTTATCTGAGTGTCAGATAATTACATCTGCAATCTGAAATCTAGGTCTTGCAGAATAGTCTGTCAGCATGTATCTTTCTCTATGGGTCTTATTTAGGTGTTAGTCTGCCACTACTCTATCTGAATTGGCTGAGGTGTCTGAAGTGCAGTGCATTGAATATGTAAGGATCCACGAGGGTCCCTTAATGTCTCCCTTTACTGTGCTACCCCCCACCCCCTCAGGAGGCAGCCAAAGAGGCTGTGCTGGTTTTGCAGTCTATCTTTTGGTGGTCAGAGGGGGTAAAGGTGACACCTAGCCCAGTAAGAAAGGTCATACAGGAGTCTAAACAAGGGAAGCCCAGAGTGGACTGCACATACTGCACCGGCAAATCAGGCCTGAACCTGCAGACAGAGGAAACAGAGAAATACGGGTCGGCACATAAGATACAAGGACCTAAAATTTGCAAATACATCTTTCTTTAACGTGACTTACGTTTTAACTATGGCCCGAAGTGCAACCTTTCTTTCCCTCTCTACAAACTTGTCAATGAGGTATGAAGCCATGCGTGGGGCTTCCAGGTAGAGCTTAAAGAAACGGCGATAGTTTCCTAATGCCCAGGCAGCACGAAGTGCAAGAGCGTGAGCCACACACTCATCTGCCCGCAGCGCAGGGGTCAAGTACACCAACTCAGTGGTCAGATCTGGAGGGGAAGATGAATGGCTGAGGTTAAAATGTGAAAGGAAAACATATAAATGGTGAGAACGCAAATGTGATGTGTAATAGTGACTTAAAAAAACTAAACAATGTGGACATACCTCCAGAGTTTTTAGTGAAGATGTAATACAGCAGCCTATATGCTGTAAACTCTCCAATGTTCTCAGAGGGATTGTCCTTATACAGGGCCTTCAGCTGGGTCTGGCACTGATTGAACTCTTCATGATCTCCCTAAAGACAAACATTCAGCTAGTATTAAATTAACTGTTCTCATTTTTAGCTAATGCTGCTCTACTAGAGGTAAACTGACTCACTTTTTCGAGAGCAATGCGTGCATGACACTCGTACACTTCCACTGTGAAGTCGGTTCGAACGCCTTGGACCTGGTTAGTGACAGATACAAGGAAAAATAAAAAAAGTCAATAAATAAAGAAGAAAAACTTTCCCAGATAGAAGTTAACATAGTTAAAAGACAAAGAGAGAAGGTCAAATGAAACCTATATGAAGATAACCAACCGTGAGGTCTTGTCGTATGGACTTCATCTGTTCGCAGGCGTAGACGTAGTCCTGGTTGGTTTTCCAGTGGGCTTTCACAGCCTGCAGAGATTTTCTCAGCACCTGGGTGGAAAAAAATTGTTATAGATCAAAGCCTGGATCCTGGTGATCTGTGATGCAAAAGGCCAGGAATATGAATAGTATGGAGATTTCATCCCCGTTCTCTTCCTTTGTTTGATGCCATTTCTTCTGCATAGTATGGGAAAACCAGACTTTGAAAACATATCTTTTTAAAAATTATTCAACAAATGAATTCAGTATTTCATCATCAGAATGATTTTGAATTGTGTTAGCAGGACGTATCTCTAAGATCCAAAAACATTATCTTAGCCCTGAAAACTAGAGCACGAATACATTAATAAGGCTGACAGAAGAGAACAGCTCACATGCACAGGGCGCACAGTGGAGGGGTCAGGGGCGCAGGTGAGCCTCAGGTAGGGCTTGGTGATGTCCTGACATGTTCCCACAATTGGGCAGTCCTCCCAGCTGAGGCCCTCCTGTGTTCCATCAGGCAGGTCCAGGGCATTGATGGAGAGAACCAGGGGCTCTGAACGTAGCTGCTTATGGAAGCGAGCTGCTCTGCTCTGCTTCTTTGCTTCTCTGTTGGGGTCATGAAAATCCAGACCAGCATTTCCGCCTTTCCGCTTCTTTCCAACACTGGATTGTTCCATGCTTCTGGGAGAACAGGAAAACAATATTCACAAGCTTTCCCCATGGCTTAGAGTAGTAAAAGCAGAAAACAACAATTTCCCTCCAATACAGTCGTCCTCAAGAACAGTGATCAACAATAAAAGTAACGGCTTGATTAGATGGTTCAACATGATCTTTTGTAATAACGTTTACTAGTTTACCGTCTTCCTCTGTTGGCTTTTCCTCCTCTTCCTCGTCCTCGCTCTCCACCTCCTCGTCCTCTATCCCTGTCATTACCACGACCACGTGCTCCTTTCTGACTTCGTCTTGACAGCTGAGGTCGGAGGTCACTGGAGATGCTGCTGTCTGACTGTGAGCCAGAATCACTGGAAGCAAAGAGACATAAGACATTTAGAAAGGAATTACACTGGGCGTCTGAAGTCACCAAAGGAAATGTGGGAAAACAGTGTATTACCTTCGCCTGTGCCTTTGGCTGCTTCGGTCCCTGTGTCTGCCATGGGAGGGGGAGGGGGAGCGGGAGGAGGAATGGGAGGAACTAGAGGATGGACTCCTTTGAGAAAATATATTCCTGTAATGGCCCAATCTGTGTCCACCACCCCTGCCCCTTGAAGCTGCAGCTGCTGTATTTCCACCACGGGTAACTGAGCTTTCTGATGTCCTCTGGGGTGCGACAGCTTCCCATCGAGACTGCTTGACCTTTAATCTATAAATTTAAAAAAAAAAAAAAAAAAAAAAAAAAAAAAAAAAAAAAAAAAAAAGACAAAAACCAAACCCTACCCCCACCCCACCC
>JBBMJY010000025.1:9775558-9791137 GCA_037833715.1 Toxotes lorentzi | reverse complement strand
TCTATCTATCTATCTATCTATCTATCTATCTATCTATCTATCTATCTATCTATCTATCTATCTATCTATCTATAACACTTTATTTTACAAACTAGTCATTTCCTTGGAAGTGTCTTGGAAAGAACTGAATAACAGCACCAAATACAAATAAAAAATAAAGACAAAGTTTCTATATTTCATATTGTGTTTTTTTTTCATATTTTCAACAAATCCCATAAAAAGTTAGTGTAACGAGTTCCTTCATTATCACTGAAACACACACTAATGTTTTCTAAAAACTACAATATCCAGCTGTTTAAGAAAATTATTTTGGCTTTTTTTTTTTAAAGTAATATGATTATTTGTTTTAAAGATTTATGTTTTCAGAAGGCACTAACCTGCTTGGGGCTGGGATTTGTTGAAAAACATGGAATATCTCTGGCCCTGGCCTTTACAAAAGAACTTAAAGAAAATATAACTGAACAAATGAAAAACAAAAAACATGAACAACTGAAATAACTGAAAATACTTGTTGACAGTGACAGGATTTTGACTCATGATCTCAGTATTTCTATATCCTGATCATTTTTCCATAATTACATAAAAAGTTTAGTTGGCAGGAGTCACTTTTTATCTGCATATTTAGGCCTGCATTCATAACATTACTCACATAAACTTCCAGTCATCACCATTGTCCATGTCGCTCAATCAATAAGCTCTGGCACACAAATTATAACATAACTTTAAATAAAAGTACTCTGTGGAAATCTGACTGCCTCGTTTAGATTTTTATTTATTTATTTTTTATAATGTCTGGTAAAGTCGAGAGCACTCTGATCCAGCTCTCCCCAATAACCGTCGCGTCACTTCCTCACCCCGTGCCCATCCCTTTGGAAGAAAAGAGAAAATTCACACGGACAAACGACGGCGAGAAAAAGAGCGAGAGAAAAAAAAAAGCGAGAGAAAAAGAGCGAGGGAAAAGCCAAAAGGGAAAAAAGCCAGATGAAAGAGTTGGATACTGAGGAGGTAGCCAACCAAAGACCAGAATATACGCTTTAAAGTAAGTTTTCCATACTTTCCAATGTTTTGGTGACGCTCACTCAGGTCGGTTGATTAGCTGAGTTTTGCATTGATCCAAACGATCCTCTCACTGCTTTGTCAATAAGTGTTGCCCTCGTGCTCTTCCTATAATTTACGTGTTATATAATTAAAACAATATATTATACTATTTATTTTAATCACTATTGTAAAGTCTTGAGGGTTTGGGCTAGGCCTTTAAGCCCCCTCCCCTCCCAGATGTAGCTCTCATTCATAAACACATGTACAAACTTTGAGAATAATTTTTTAAACGTATATACTGGTTTTGCTGATAAAGAAAATAAAATGTTATTTGACATTTTGTTATTTGACATAATGTGACTTAATCTGCTAAACTATGATCTATGTGATGTGCTATGATCAAATATATGGAATAATATTAGCTACCACCTACTGTAAAATAACTATTAAATAAAAAGGTTGCACTGGTGGCCTCTACAAAAATAGTTTTGTCATGTTGACTTCTAAATTTAATGTCCCTCAAAGTAGCTCAACCCACGAGTTTTGGGATTATACATTAAGGTTTTTTTTTTTTTTGTATAGAACATTACAGTCTTGTTTTTGTCCACAAACACCCCTGAGGGTAGAGAAAAGTATGTGCTAGCGTTGCATGCGTGTGCTTCAAGTACAAGTCTCAGCATGGCCTTCATAGCCGCACCAGTGCCAAAATGCTCATTGGTTTCCCACAGTGTTGCACAACGTGCTGAAGTTTCTGCAGTCTTATCAGGAGACTGGACCAGGGGCTCCGGTGTTCACTTGCTTTCTGCACATTTTTTATACGTTATCTCATTTGCTGAGTGTGCTGCTTCACTCTGTGCTATAAATGATAATTCACCCCCACTATTTTGCCCCCCCTCCATCCTCAATCTGTCTACAGTTATGCCACTTCATAAATCATCCCGGGCCCCTCGCCTGGACCCTACTATGATCTCTGCACCACTGGGTGACTTTCGCCACACCATGCACATTGGAAGGGGAGGTGATGCCTTTGGGGACACCTCCTTCCTGTCCACTCTTGGCCCGAGTCCAGCCAGCCCCGAGCAGGGGAGTCCAGGGATCATGCCAGCTGCTGATCCTGAGGTGGCAGTCAACCACAGCGAGCTTCATATAGATTCTCCAGGAAGCCCACAGAACAATGAGCTTCAGCACTCTGAGTCAGTGTCTTCATTCACCCTAGACCTTGACCTGGATCTGGGTCCATCTATGCTGGGAGATGTATTAGGAGTGATGGACGGATTGGGGCTTGACTCCAATGAGGAGGATGTGTTCAGTCCCAAAAGTGGCACATCCTCAGTGGAAACAAAGCAGGGAAAAGAGGCCATGGAGATGTCTGTGAAAATGCAGAACGAGCTGAACGGGAAGAACTTGGTTGGGTTGGATGGGAACCAGGTGGGAGATAGCAGAATACCAGATGGGAATGGAATCAAGCCTAAGGGGTTGAAACCAAAAGTGAGATTCAGTGACAAACGAGAGGAGATCATTCGCCAGGCATCTGAAGAGGAAGAAGTTCAAGGGTATGACTTCCAGGATGAGAATCAGCCGGTGTGTCAAAGTCCAGTGAGGGGTGAGAGTGAGAGGAGCGAGAGCCGAGTGGGAGAAGGTGAAACTGAGTTTACCAACCACAAAGTAGATTTGCCACCTAGTCCTGCCTCATCACATAGTTCAGAGTATGAAGGGGTCACCCCATTGGACAGGAGGAGGGTCGACAGCTGCCATTCAGAGACTGATTCAGAAGAGGAGGAAGGGGAAGTAGGAAGAGGCTACACATTTGAAGATGAGTTTGATGATGAAATTGGTCTATAGGGGACAGGTATGGCTTTCCATTGAAAACAGATCTTTGCTGTTGAGTAAATCAAGGATACTGTATTTTCCTTAACTCATCTTTTCATTATCATTTGAATGGGAGGCTTAAACGTAATATATCTGAATGCAAACTGGATTTATCAAGACTCAGAGGTATACAGTTAAGACGATGTTGCTCAACTGGAAAAGACATTTTGTGCTTTATCTACAAGGGTAACAGATTTGCCAAAGACTGCCATTTTGATCAGAAAATGCAAAATATAATTTAGGTCATTACAGTGAAAGGTTTGTAGCACTTTGATTTATTTCATTCACCTGGAAGCTTTGCTATGTTTGATTCAGGCTAAATGAATGATGCTTGCATTGTTAATTTTTTACTGCGTCTTATATTTGCCATCTAAAGAGCACACAACGGGCAGTTGTGTTTACTGAGCTTTATGTTAAAGTGGAGTTGTCTTTACATTATTGTACCCTGTGCTATACCAATGTCTTATTAGTTATTTCTCATATTGCATGTTTATTACAGTTTCCATGTCTTCTCCTGATGTTTAATACATTTGAAAAGCTTTACAAAAGGTCTCCAGACATTGTCAGAAAATAGTTATCCTGTGTATTACGAATTACTGTGAATTTGTCACATTCCTAATCTGACACTGTTTCTCTGGTTTAGGCCAAAACAAAACCGTTCAGAATGCAGTTGTTTTGTACGTTTTCATACCTACCAAAGTTTCTTGGGGCCGTGGGACTGGACTGATGCTAAAATGCTAAGACAATCATGGGATTTAAAGGTCAAACTGTAAATCAGGACCAGTGGCGTATTTTTGTACATGCTTTGTGCTTGTATAATGCTTGTTTTTAAGTGTTTTATTTCATAATGCTGTAAAAGGGAAGAGATCATTCTGCTCATCTGTTGAAAATGCTGGTATAAAACACTTTAGCCTGTGATTTAATGAGGATTACAGTGAAAACAATAAAACTATAATTGGGATTTTAAAATAATCACCAGCCTGGGCTGTGATTTCTCTTTTCTTTTGAAATGACTCCAGGGCAAAACTTGAGCAAATAACTATTCTCTAGTCAGTGTGAATCTGAAGATCAAGGCTTCCCTTTCACTCCCTGTTTATAATATAAATGCACTATATTAACTGTATATTAACACTATTGAGTGACTATTAGAGAGGAAGTAGCTGATTGTTATGTGCAGCAATTTCTTGACATGAAGTAACTCTGTGCTTTAAATACAAATAGAGCAGCCTATATTCCTTGAAAACAAGTTAACTGTAAAATTTTATAAACATTTTATTTTCAGCATGCACTGGGAATGCCTAAAATAGTTAACACATCTGTAAAACATACAGACTGAAAGTTCAGTGGTAAAGATTATAACACCATATGGAGCCTACACTGGAAAATAAAAATATTGCCTACACTGCTAAGTTATGTACATTGTTACAAGCTCCTTAAAGATGAAAAACATTTGGATTTACTGCTTATTACACATACACATTAAATGTGTAGTACTTGTAGAGTCATCAGTTTCTCTCTCAAACACACACACATACACACACTCTCAAACATACATGGACACACTACACAGATATTGTCCTGAACACGTTGAACCCTGACAGAGCTGTGGAAATCATCACGCCAGGTATCTGTGGGTGCCAGTGAATCTCCTTTATCTCTGACTGACCCTGGTGCAGGAACAACAGTTGAGGGGGTAAGTCTTTCACCCCCTCCACCCTTGCACCCACGTCACACGATTCCACGGACAGATCCCACTGGCTGATGACATCGTCCGCTCCCGAGGCAGCGAACACACTCGAGTCCATGGGGCTCCACTCCACTGAGGTAATGGGAGCGCTGTGCTGCTTGAAGTTTGCCACGGGCCGCCCAGTCTACAGGTACAGGTGGAACGAGAGCAGTGAGGTGCGACAGCTGTTCATTACAAACATCATCGGGCTACAAAAAATGAACACTGGTTTATAAATCTGTGTTTTTCCTGCTTTGCTTTTCAAGAGCTGCAGCCAGACATTGTCAAGCTCTAGCAGCGTGTTTTAAAGGAATCATTTGACATTTATTCCTTACTCTTGGCAAGAAAGAAAGAAAAACATATTTCCCAAAATGTCAAACTACTGCAAGAATGGATCCCTGTATGAGGAGGGAGGTAACAACTGCAATAATTACACACTATTGTGTCACAAGCAAAAGGTGTACAATGATTAGTTAGGTGGGGCTGCAAAGGTGTGAGATTACCCATTGGTGTAATAGCACAACCCCTTAACACTCTGCTTTCTTTGCCACAATGATAGTGGTATTACTTTATTGTAGTGTTGTGGTGACACACACTTATCAAGCAGTAAAATCTTCACTCCTTGTCATTCAACAGACATGTGATAACTCATGGTGTAAATGATTACATTACAACTGAGTGATTTTAGTTAAACTGCTGCTGGTTTTTACCTTAAACTGTCGCAGGTCCCATACTTTCAGAAGCCCATCGTCCCCTCCTGACAGCAGGAATGGTTCGCTCCTGTTCCAGCTGATCACATTGATGTCTGACGAGTGAGCTTCATTGGCTGAGAGCATTGAATTGGGCGGTGCACGGATGTCCCAGATACGAATAGACTGATCCACCGAACAAGATGCAAAAACCTGGGGGAGAGAGAAAGTTATGATCTGAACTTCAGTTTAAATATTAACAAAACAAAGACCAACTGATCTTAACTATACTTCCCAAACAAGGAACTTTACTGTATCTCTTACGAAACACTTGCTGCTTTGTCTTTTTAGTATTTAGGAGGAGTGTCTCTGTGGGAGTCAACACCAATTTGGGTGCACAGTAACCCAAAAGCCCTTCACAGGGAAAACAAATCATACACTCATACGCCATGCAGTAAAGAAGAAGTAAAAAGGTAACAACCAATGCCATCCTCTAGGTGGTACATCCACATACCACAAACTAGTTCAGTGACTTATTAAGTATAATGGCGGAGAATATGAATAAATAGCATATTTTAGTCTGTGATTCTTAGTTACAACACTGTCATGGCACATAGCAACACTGTTTTTACAGTTACCACAGCTCATTCCAATCATTCAGTTCTCTCACCACACCTAGTTCTTCTATACAAACACCTGTAAAGAAATGTTGAGCTCATAAACTCAGTATGACTTTATTAATCCCTGTGGAGAAATTCATCTTCCGCATTTAAATGATTCTAACTATCAGTGGGGTTTCTCCTGCTCTGAGGCCAGATAACATGCATGTCTAATACTTAGCATGCATAAGTTTTTGGTTTGGGAGGAAAAACTGGACAAGCACAGACAGGCTTCATTCAGTCCTAGTGAGGTCTGTGTTTGCAGTTAGGGAACAGTGCTGACCACTGTCACCATCTAACTGAGTTTCACCTGCCACAGCATCACTACTAGTGTACGAAACATACTGTAGCTTCAGTAGGGGACCACTGCAGATCCTCCACAGACTTGCTGTGGGAGCTGAAAGGTCGTTGGTCAATCTGCCATGACGTCCCTCCCTCCTGTGGTTCCCACACATGGATGTTCTTTTTGCAGTCTCCACTGACAAGACGACCTGTTAATACACACAACACAGGTACAACTGTTAAGCCTCTGTTTGATAGACGCACACATCTATGCTCTTGAATCGACTGTGCTCGTTTTTCTATTTTATTGTTCCAACCGCACACTCAGCTATTCATCTGAGGTCCCCTCTCCGAAGTGCCCCACCCAATCTGTTTCATTTATAAACTATTTTGCTGGAAAACAACAAGCAAACATGGAAGTTGTGAAAAGGACAAAGTGATTTGGTTGACTCTGGCATTAAAAAGCTGCAGTTTGGAAATTTAAACAGAAATGTTTCTGTGTTGAGGTGACGAGGGAGAGACAGCGAGAGTGTGAGAGAGAGAAAATGAACATTTAGTACATACTGTTCTTATCACATAAGTCACAAACTAAGTACGCAACATATTGTGGTCATCCAAGGTTAGCTTAATGCCAAGTGTCAACAAGGAGAGTTTTTTTGTTTTTGGTCTGCAAATTTCATAGCAGGTTAAAGACTCACTAACCAGGTACCATAGGTGACCAATCAATTGCAAAGCCTTCAGTCATGTGTCCTGAGAAACTGAAGAGAGCTGTGGCTTCCTTCTGTTGTTTAATGAATGCTGCCATGGCAGCAGAACTGTGGACGGCCTCCAGCTGAGGTTGGAGGTCAAATATTTCTACCTGACCCTTCTCTGACCAGACAGCAGCCAGTGACTGCTCTCCACGCTGGGTCACCTGGAAATGAGGAATCAAAATCACTAACAGGGAAACAGGACAATAGGAAAAGTCTCTGCTACTGAAGACCTAATGATTTCATTTATATAAATGTCAACATACTCTGACTCTGTTAATCCCTCCATAGTGAGGCATCATGGCCAGTTCCATCTGTGGCTTCTTATCTTCGTCCTCCTCATCTTCATCACTTTCTTCATCACTGCTTTCTTCCCCCTCTTTTTCCTTTTCTGTTCCATGAAGGTTGTACATGCGCATGACAAGAAGTCTGCAAGAAAGTAAACGGATGCAAAGTCATTGTGCCAGTGTTTACAGAAGATAAATCACTTAAGAGATAATTCTCTAGCACCGTCTTTTATCTGTATGCAAGTGTGGAGGTCTAGCAGGAAATTAAATAATATCAACAGTTTTTGATACTGATCTCTAACTGACTCTTTCCAAACTAAGTGGACGGTGTCAAAACATAACTGAAACTGTGCAAAAACAAAACAAAAAAAAAGAAATAACAGCTCTACTGTGAATTGTATTTGGATGAGTTGAGGGTTACACTTGAAATGCAATCTAATGTTTTTACCAACGGCATCCACCACAGCTGTCTAGTTCTTGACTACAGAGGGACTACTTTGTCCAAACAAACTATAGCCCAAACTACCAGCAGAAAATGTTTGCCTTCTGTAAAAATACACACAAAAATAAAAACAGTTACAAGGACATTGTAAAGGGAAACTTCAGCAAAGACTGTGACAATATAAAAACTTCCAGTAGTGTAAAATCTCATTGCAGCTCAGACCTGAGATTCTGCAGCTTCTTAATGTGGCAACACTCAGTAACTCATCATGACTGATGTTACTAATTTTTGTTGTAGACAAACAAAAATGACTAACAATGTCCTCGCTGCTGCAAACAGGTGACCGTGAGCTCTTGTCATTACTCACACCACAAGAAAAGAAAGTCTGCAAACACAGACTGAGTGTTGTATTAGCCAGAAGAATTAAAATCACCTGTGTGTGTTTACTGTGAGTGTATAGGAACTTTAAGTGAAGTGTCTGAACACTTCTACTACACTGTATAAACTTAAGAGTTTAATAATAGGGGAAAAAAAACCATTCTTCTACCCTTGTTGCCTGGATACCATGACTGATAATGTCTACTGTCAAATTGCAAATGAAATAAAAGTAAAAGTACTCAGTGAAATAAAATATCCCCTCTGACTATGATATATCATTAGATTATTAGTGCAGATGTGTTCACGTAAAAGCAGGATTGTTTTGTTGTAGCTGGTTGAGGTGGAGCTAATTGTAGCTATTTTCTATACCACTGCAGCGAGTGATTATTTTCATTATGGATTCATTATTTGAGATCCACTTGTACATAGTGGGGCAGTTTCATTAATAACAAAAGATCACATTTAGTTAGCTGTTTGTAAAAACTACAAACCTGGCATGAAAAGAAAATACTCAAGTACAAGTACATTAAAGTACAGTACTTGAGTAAATGTACACTTGAACTCAGTGGTGCTTTGGGTGACCACAGCAATAGCTGAATACGTTTATGTAGTGTGTGTTGTCTGGAGGTCTGTACTGACCTGTTGCTCAGGGCTGTGTCCGCCTGTGTGCCCGCACAGAGCAGCATGGACAGAGGGAACTGCTCCCTGCTTTCTCCATCTCCATCTCCATCTCTCAGGATGTCGAAGCTCAGACACGGAGCACCTGAACACAAACAACAACAAAAAAACAAAGCTGAATTCAACCTGTAGCTTTCAGCACGATGACAGTACTGACAAAACAGGTAACTTTAGTGGCTCAGCTTGCCTGTTTGGCACTCATGGTACATGCGGTACGCAGACCGGTCCATCTCCAGCTCCTCTCCGGGCTGAAGCGGCTCGATCCCGGGCACGTACACTTTCCTCTCCCCCTCTCCGTCCGCTCCTTCCTCCTTCATCTCTACTCCTTCATCATCATCGCTGCCGGCTTCGTCCATCGCCTCCATATCGCCTCCCTCTTCAGCAAACGTGTCTTCATCGGGCGCAGACATTTTGGAACTGGAGCAGCGTGCGTGTTTCCGGTGTGGAGAGCGGCCACGTGGTTTAAACACCAAGCGCTGTCACTCCTCCCATGCTGCCTCCCTGTCTCTCCCCCCTCTCTCTCCCTGTCTCTTCCCCCATTTACGGGAAGTCAGCCGGTCCCTTTGGCGCTTGGCTCCCCGCTGCCAGGAAAGATCAGATTTGCAAATATTTGTCTGGGACACATCCAGAATACCTAATTATACCTCAACCATACCTTTGCTTTACGCCATGTATTATGGGGGGTAAGTGGACGCCCCCCCCCGGGAGAATAACATTTGTTTAAGAAATTAGATGAATTCTTTCCACATTTGGGGTTTGATTCATGTGCTCTCCCGGGACAGGGTCTCCCATACGCTCTGAATAACCCGGGATTATTGCATGAACGTAACACCTGCAGGAGCACAGCCTGGTACTGACATCAGGGCCAGTAGCCCCTGCACCACTGATGGGAAACAAGCATTTGGCAGCAGCCTCACAGCACCACATCTGAATATCTGCCAGTAACGGGTACTGAGAAAAGCCCACAGTCCAGAGGAACAGTATTTGAGCCTTTGCAAGATTTCTGTCTTCCTTATTTGTCCAAATGTTTGTCTTCTAGCACTATGATTATCTAACTGTTGTTAACTTGCATTCATGCTGTATTACGTTTGTCCCAACCACCCGAATTACGACATAAATTCTGTGGAAAAAAACTGCCAGTGAAAACTTAAGGTGGGAGCCAAAAGTCAATTCCCATATTGTCAAATGCAACATACCTCTGCATTTTAAGGATTATGAAACTACAAGGAGCGTCCTGTAAGGACAATGGTACACATTACAGGTGTGGGTGTGTGTACAAGCAGGGGCAAGTGCACCGAATGGCAAATGGTGCGCTTTTATTTCTCGTGTAGATCCTGACAGGACTCAGAACATAACATCTGTGCAGCCGGGGTCGCCTCCAGAGCGCATTCCTCTCTCATCTGCAACTCGTCTTTCAGTTTTTATCAGAGTTACAAAATCGTTGTAGAGGATTTCTACATAGGAAATGACTCTGTAAAAGAGCCGACAGTAGAAGTGGAGCTCACATGAATGTGGACTCTAACATAAACTGTGTTCTGTAGCTGGTATATGAGATCATAAACAAAATATACAAAAATGTAAATACTCAGATATAAGTAAAATAGCAATACCACCATTTAAATATACTTGGTTACAAGTAAAAGTCTTGCACTCACAAAATTAAACTGAACAAAAAAGTATGTAAGTATTGTTAGTTAAATGTACTGCATCAAGTAATGTACTGGTGATACATCAGTGTGTAAAGTGAAACTGATTTTAATGACTTAATAAACTGTTGGGTAGTTTGATTTATGACAATCATATTTTATAAACCAACCACATGTTTTACAGGTAAAATCTTAACGTGTAAAGTAACCAGTAATTATAGCTGACAGGTAAATGTAGTTGAGTAAAAAGAACATTTCCCTCTGAACAGTAGCTGAGTAGAAGAGGAAAGTGACATTAAATAGAAATAGTGAAGTACAAGTACTCTAAAAGTGTCCATAGGTGCATTTCAATCATTGCTGACAAAGAGAAAACACCCAAATAAATATGCCGTAGCTTACAACTGTTGGGGTATAACATCCTGGTAAGTCAAACCAAAAAACTAGCGATTTGTATATCTAAATGTCTTTAATTTACATTTATGTACAAAAGTAAACACCCACGGACTGTAATATCTTACATTTACATAACAGACATTGTAAACAGTGATGAATTCCACATCAACAGACGAGGCTTATGTGCATTGGCTTGTTCAGCATTTATCTCTTGTTAGCATGAAGAGCATAGCTAGCTGGAGTTTGTGGTTTGCTCTAAGGAGGACGGCTATACGTTTATATCTGTGACATCAGTTGTTACAGAGCACTGTTGGACGGCGATCTTAGCTATTCAAACTAACCTTGGACATTAAATGCAACCGGTGCATGTCACTTTATATTAACAAAGCTTACTGCATTAAACACAGACACAAATATAAGAAACAGTCATTCAGTGCCAGGAAATGTCTTGCATTTTGTGTGCATTATCAGAAACAATCTTTTTAGTGACTATGGCAGCAACCACCAGTACAGTCTGAATAGCAAGGGGCTCCAGAAAGAAGCAGAATATGATAGGGATAGAGGACTACCGCTGGATGTCGGCTGTGAAATGTCTATTATCTTGTCAGGCTGTCCTTCCTCCACATTGCTGATAGCTCGGGTGGTCAACAGTCTGGCCCTTGAGGGGCCATAGTCCTTCCTCTCTATAGGGGGGGGCAAAGTGGGCAGGGTGCACGTTTGAACTGATGGTAAGCATCCAACATTGAGCCACCGAGTGAAAAGTTCTGATGTTAGCTTAAGGAGCTCTTCCGGAGACGAAGATAATGTGGAATAATGGGCCAGGTCTGTCTCCTCCTGGAACCTCTGTGAGAGACGAGAGACACAAGGATCACATAAAGATTTACAATATTAAGTAGGACACACATTCACATTCATTTAAGGAGCGTAGCTCTGACTAATGTTCTCTTAAATTGATGTTTGACACAAAAAAACATTTAAATCAATGTAGTTAGCATAAACCCTACCTCTGTGTTTTTGTTCTTTCTGATAATCTTATCCAGTGTCTGCTTTAGGTCGATTATTAAGGAGTGATTTAAGTGCTCATCCCAGAGGTTTCTGAGGAGCACATGCCAGGAGTCCAGGAGAACTACTGCAGCAGGGAACACACAACACTGCAGGGGGAGGCAGAACAGAACAACAACCCCAAAGTTAGACTTAGTGTGCAAAACACATGAGACAAATTACCAAAAACCACATCAATTACAAGTAAGACTCAAGGCTATATTATAAAACAGTGTTTTGCTAAACCAAGAATTTACAACAACATTACAGCTAAATATCAGATAAAAGCAAATGATTATCCTGTTAAATAAATCAAAACTTTTTTTTTCAGTAGAGGGCTCATGTTGATAAAAAAAAAAAAAACAACTGAAAGACTTTAAGATTTACGACCCACATAGTGCACATCAAACTTCTCTTCCCCTTTTTATCTGATAAGCAACTCACCGGATCAGTGTCACACAGCATGTTTTTTGTGTAGTGGTGCACTACATAGTAATCTTTCGGAAATACTGTCCGCTGGAAGGAGATAGAAAGGAAAGACGAAGATGAGAATGAACCTAAATAAGATACTATTCCTAATCTGTTATCAAGGTAGAGGTGTTTATTTGGACTCATTCATTTGAGTAAGCTCTTCACCTTTGACCATCTTGTAAACCAACTAACCAAACACGGTCAAGACACAGTCAAGACTAGTTACACATATATATATATATAATTTTTAAGGGTAGTGTATGAAAAATGGAAAATATAATTCCCTGCGCTGCACAAAACTGAGAGCAAAATTTTTAACTTACAAATCCAGTCGGATTAGAGTCGATGGTTGTTTTAATGTTTTTTACACCTTCCCACTCAAAGTCACATCCACCGCATTGGACAGTCAAGAGTGATAGCAACAGCAACACTGTGCGAGACATGAGTAAGAAGGAAGGAGACAGAACACATTCAGATAATTGCTGGAAACTTTCTGTGGTTTGTAGCTTGTTCAAATGGCGTGTCTACTCAGAAATATTACATCATTTCCTGCGTAAATTTGATATTTCTGCAGAAAACAATATGAAACAAGACATCTGAAAAAAAACCGAATTGAATTAAGACACTGGAAATCCTGTTGTCACAACACAAAGTGATAAAGTGATTTAATTAAACTTGACAATATAATAAACTCGTTCTAATATTATCCACAGACTGTAGGAAGAACATTTGCAAAAAGGATGAACATGCAATTAATTCTCGCTCCTCACCTGGCAGTGACATCCTTTTATCTTTGAAAGACTGGACACTTCTCCATTTCTCTTGTTGATGGTAGTCACTCTGCAGACGGGTTTCTGTGACAGATTGTGAAAGGCAAAGTTTCCTCCTCTGTGGTTTCTTGAGGTCTCTGACAAAGAGAATGTTGCTGTGTCTTCTCCTTTACAGCTTGATATTTAGTCTTCTTGTTGACATCCCTTATACATTCTTTCCCTTTGAGTTCCTTTGGTACTTTCCAAAAATTGCCTCATTTATCCTCTCACGCCATCCTGCTCTCTCACTGGATTTTCCCACTTAAGCCTGAGCCAAAGCTTTTGTTTGTTTTTCTTTTTTAAAATGATATCCCTTTCCCTATCCCTTTTTCACAACTGACCTAGAATCTTCCTAACCAGCCTAATTTGAATCACTCTCTTCTTCCCTGAAACTGGTTAATGGATAAAGCGGGAGAGACACTGGCCTCCTCTTCTCTGTCTCTCCCTCTGGCCACTCTGTGTGTCCTCACTCAGACACAGGCTGCTCTCAAAGTGAAAGTGCTATGCTGGATGGCTTGTCTGCTCCCTTTAAGTCTCAGCCCCTCCCATCACCACACGTTTTACCTCACTATTGACTGACCCGGCTCCCTCCCCCCTGTTCCCCACATTCCCTGACACCCACCCCTTTGCCCCCATCCTCCCCCCTCCAAACCAGGCCCACGGAGGCTTAGTCATGCAGTTGGAGCGTATGTTTTTCATTTGGACTCTCTCCCCCCACACCTCTGTGCCTGTGGATCCCCTGGTCTTTATCTCTCCAGACTCAATGTGCAATGTCATCCTGTTTAATCACCATGCTCTTATATGTGTGTTTTTTTAAATCACATTCCTTGAAAACTGACGAACAGGATTGCAACACTGGTATATTATACTTTGCAAGTCATTCCACGTGTGACAGCTTTTTTTTAGTTATTACTGTTAAAACCAGCTCCTCGGAGGTGGACGGTGTCGTTGTGACATCTAATATTGTGCACAGCTGTCCTCATCCTGTCTGCGATGTGTTGTTCTGTCCCCTCAGGTTATGTGAAGCATCATGCTATTTTGGATTTCGGTTAGGTGTTAGGAGAGGAGTTAATTAACACTGAAAGGAAGGAAGCACACAGTTGTTCCTTTGTGTCAGAAAGGAAGTGGTCTTCTATTTGTCCTTTTCGAAAACAAGCCAAAGGAAGCAGGACAATTTCCCAAAGTCCCATCTCTGCTGAGGTGAAAAGGAAACTAGAGAGCAGCAGCCTCGGTGAAAGCAATGCGTTACTTCTCCCAGGGGCATCATCAAGGCAAAACCTCGTCACCTTAACGATGGGTATAAATATATAGTCACTGTGCGGTCTTCCTGTTTCATACACTGCTGGCATATTGGGGAAGTAAATATGTAACTAATTTGTGGATCTGGTGCAAATGATGTTTGTGCTTCTATGAGTGGAACTTGAAAAATTAAATCCAGATTTGAGTTAGATGTAGAAAAACATAAAAAAAAAAAAAAACTCTATTAGGCAACACTATTACACTAACATTGCTGAGTGTCAGATTCCTTTTCAATCCTAATATTTACAAACTCAGTGTTCTTTTAATTTGGGCTAGAACTGAATTTTTACACAATCACTACATAGGTAGGGGTCAAGAAAAAAAAACAATCAGACTGCCAATTTAAACAAAGCCGTATGTTGTTGAATTTTATTGACTGAAGTCTGCACGCTTCAGGAAAGCAACAGGCTCAAAAAAAAAAATCAGCTCTTTAGTGGATCAGTGTGGCTGGCTCATTAAGAAGCCAAAATCCTGCTGATGTGGTTGGTTGTACTGGAGTTAGGCCTTGTTATGCAACCATTTTGTACATTTCAGGACAGCAGAAAACCTTAAAAGTGTTGTCTTACACCACTTGAGACTCAAAAAAGTGAGTGGGAACTGGCAGAGAAACGATTCCCTCCTCCTACACTCCTCTTTCACCCCCTCTTTATTCGCTTTGTTTGCCACAAGATGGAGCCAATAGTGGAATTAAAAAAAAAAAAGATGTCAGACTGACAATTCACGTCAATTTATTTCATTTTTAAATTTCAGTGAAAGAGTAAACAAAGTGCAAAGTCTTTTTGTAATAAGTTAAACTTTACATATTAGTTTAGTATTAAGTGGTCTTCTACAGTGATTCCCTCTGACAAACAACAGCCCTCATACATTGTCCCAACTGACTGTTAATCTGTGCAGATTAATAATCAGGGTTAAGTACACAATAAATTTCTCATTACATAAAACACAATAATGGCTGAGCCAAGCATCTTTGTCATCCATTCACAGTACAGTCCTCTTTTTCCCACTAAAAGTCCCACATAGTTAACAAAACAGATTGTTGTTTTTACTTTTTTTTTTTTGTTGGGGGAGGGGGGGGGGGGGGGGGGGGGGGGGGGGGGGGGGGGGGGGGGGGGGGGGGGGGGGG
>JBBMJY010000025.1:9748833-9775458 GCA_037833715.1 Toxotes lorentzi | reverse complement strand
TTCCCCCGAAAAGGCCAAAAGGGTGAAAAAAAAAGGGTGTTGGTTTTGTTTTTTTTTTTTCCTTGCCCCCCCCCCCCCCCCCCCCCACCCCTTCATCTTCATCTTTCCCTTTTCTTCACCGCCTGGTCACTCCCCCTCCTTCTTCTTCTCTTTGTCACTGGCTGGGGCTCCTCTCCCCTCCTCGGACAGCGGTCATTAAATGACTCTTATAGGTTTTGCTGAGTCCCGTCATCCAGAATTTGAGGAGCCTGACGTTGTCTTCCTCGCCCGGCCCTGTGGCGCCAAGGAGGGCCAGAACCTTCTGGGTGTCCTCCCTCCCCCGCCCGTCCACTTTGGAGAACTTGAACAGCACTTTGACTTTACTGAAAGAGAGAGGTAGCTATGAGAGGGCTTTCATATGCAAAATAGTGAAATCTTCATTAAAACCGAGCAGTCTTCATTAAGACTGAGTGAATTTTACTCACTTCATCCACTCTTCCTTCAAACACAGCAGGCAGTGAGATACGACATCCACAGACAAGTTCTCATTAGACAGAGCCACCTCAAGCTTGTTCAGTAATGTTGGACCTGGAAAAAGAGTGCAAAGACTCAGTCAATCAGTTTTTTAAGTCATATGACCATTAAGTACAATGTTTTTGTAAAAGCTGGCATTCACATGTTTCCTGCCAACCGAGATACCTCCAAGAAGGTCATGCTATTGATCCTATTTGACCCTGTGTGATCTCAAAGCCTTGCTGATAAAAAGAATTTCAGTGAAAGTTGGTAGAAAGATCGGCTGTGAGCCAAGGAAGAAATCCCATCTGTTTATCGAACAGTTTCAAGATCTTGTTTTTTCTTTCTAAGGATTTCTTCACATTGTGGAATGGGACATGTCTGAACATTTCCACCACTATCAAACTCACTACTGCTCTTACTTGAATGAAAAAAGAAATCTGGTACTTATAACCTACCACCATGTGTGTTCTCATGCAGATTCTGATTCAAATTCAACCAAGAAGCAAATTATGATGCATTTTTACACTGAAAATGACAGCAAACATACAGTGACTGTTTACAAATTCAGGTTTGTATGCTCACCCCTGTCTGTGGGCTGTGTGTTGGCACTGCTTGTGGTGAACTGATAAAGTGAGCAGATATCGTTGTCGCCCAGAGCTGAGATCTGACAGTTTCTTTCTGTGCTGACATCCACCAGCACTGAAAACTCTACAGAACAAAACAAAAGGGAGATAAAATCAACCAAATGTGAGCTGCATGTACAAGCTAGCAATTTGTGACAGAAGTTGTGTTTAAGGTTTCATACCATAATGTAGTGTGATTTTAATTTTAGAGTCTCTCTTGTACCTGAGGAGCTGACATGGGTTGGAATGGGCACATCTGGGCTGAGACCCAGGAAGTTGCATTTGTAGGCCTCCTCATACTGAGTACTATATGGCACAGAACGCACACAGCCTACTGGGAGCAGAGACTGATGGGAGAAAGGTCAGAGATTCAGATAAGAAACGTGGCATAAAGAGAAATTTATCCAACAAAGTAAGCTGAAGTTAACATTAGTAGCCCTGCTCACTCACACGGAATGTTTTCATTTATTCTGGCTGATAAGACCTCAGATCAAGTTAAAGCTGGCTGGAGCTAAGCTGGGAATTATCTGAGGTCACCAAACACTGTGAACTAAGCATAACTGTAAAAGTCCTGTGCTGATCCTGCTTACCTATATATGTCTACAGTCGGTTCCTATTTTCAATACAATGTAAAAAAAACAAAAAAAACAAACTCAAAACTTGAAAAGTCCAACAGGTGGAACAATGCTACGAGGACAGCGAGAGACGTGACAATTCTAGGACAACCTGCAGATGCCCACACCACCCTGAGAAACTGAGTAAAGAAAATAAGGGTAAACACATCTGTAGGAAGGACATGTGTGTATAGGGGCTCATCAGCACCTGTGCTTTTTCTGTTTTGACAAGTCAAAATGTCTGCTGTGAAAAAAAAAATGCCTGGGATGTTGCAGTAAACATGCAACACGGTAACTATGTAACAGTGTAATTATGACAGAAAGTAGAAAAAATACAGTTCAAATGAACAGTAAAACATACAAAACCAATAATTATATAATGAAAACAGTAACATGTTTCCTTTGTGTATGTTGTATAGGTAAGCATGGAAAGCAAGTGCAGGCAAAGAAAATTTCAGGGTGTGTGATGGTAGCTTCAGTAATTGCGCCTTCAGGCAAGAACTGGATATTAGAAACAACAACATTCAGTTGGTATTATATCAAAAATGTTTATCTATCAGTCTTAAAGTGGCATTTGCAATCCTTTGCAATGGTTTACAGTTCGTGAGTAACCTTTCCAACATTAACAACCTAAAAGGAGTGTGTTTAAAGTTATTGCAATAACTTTTACCTGCATCATACTAATACTATCTTTCCTAACAAGGCAGGGATGGATGCAGTGGCAGAGTAAAGTACCTTGAGTACTATAAATGCTGACTGGATGAGCCCGGGGTGTGCACCTCTCCATATAACCTGATTTCCCATTAGCACGTGCCATGCTAGTTGACGAAACTCAGCAGCCCCGAGAACCTGCAGAGCAAGATAGACAGAACTAAACCACAGCTCACAGATACAGTGTATACATTCATTTCTTGAATTATCATTAACTAAACTGTATCACATTAATGCCATGACCCCTTTATTCTTCCTTTTTTGGGGCATTTTTCTGTTAACTTACACAGTTAATTTCATGTAACTATGTGCAACAAAACAACAAACTCGGAAAGTACCTAAGTTTACCTGTCTCAAGTGTCTCAGTGACCTAAATTTTGGACCAGGTAATTCATCTAATTTTGTATCATCACACAGGAAGTCGTGGCCGAGCTCGCTCTCTGACTGGTGCCGCTGTGACTTTGAAGAGCCTCCTTCTGCTCCCTCCCAGCATCTCATTTCCTCCTCTTGTTCTTTAGGAAAACGGTACAAAAACAGAAAAAGCAATGACCAAATGTGTCAAATGTGAGACTCATTACTAATGTGGGGAATTTCCCCAGGACATCGCTAGAAATGGCTGTATTTATATCACACACTATCTATAGAATTTCACAGGATGTGTACAAGATGCTACTCTTCTCTCTCCAAAACAAAATGAATACTTTACAATCTCACCTCTCATCGATGACTCATTTCAATAGATATACTAACAGACTTCTGTCAATACGAGCTAGCACATGATGGAACAGTGTCCCTCACAGTATCAGGTTGGCTGATACTATCTGTACAACAGTAAAAATGTTTTTTTTGAAACCTTCTCTTGTATTTTATATGTATACTTGCATTTTATATGTATACACTTTGAAACTGTATTCTAAGTGTTCTCTACTTACAATACTAGAGAACAGGATATTGAAATTTGACAACTGAAGAGCCATTCTGGGCCAGGAAACACCTCTGTAATTTATTTAACCACTTTCTAAATCTTGACTAAACACTGTGTAGACTTCTACCCAGAAGGCCACATGTTTGAATACAATAGTGAATCACTGTTTTTCTGGCCAGAGTGTCTCTGCACTGTCTGACACAGTGAATCAGACTTTCACAGAAGACTTTTCAGACAGATGATAAAACCAAGAATCACTGTGCAACCAAATGACATCTGCTTATATAACCCTCCACCATGAGGCCAAACCTTGCCTGCCAGGCAAGGCATGTTGAGGCATAGCCCAGGTAAATTTTTTGGTCTTCACTTTTTACCCAGTCACAAGACTAACAAGATGTTACATGGGTAAATGCAAAGTTCTGTGCTACAGAATAATCATCCTGTTTAATTAAGCACAATGTATCTACCTGTCTGTCTCTCTATAAGCACCAGTGTGTCCTCAGTAGGGGCCCCCTCAAGGAGCTTCTCTGTCAGACGACTACCACAGGCCTTCAGCAGCCTGGAAATGAGGTGAAACACAGTGTGCACCAGTAAGTGATTACTAACCAGTCACACAGAAAAAGACAACAGCTTGTATGTTATGATGGGACTGCTCACCAGCTAAAGGAGGAGTGCAGGCTGGCCCAGAGGTTGGGATGCTGGGTAAGAGAAGTTAGTGATCGGGCTGCATTGCCGCTCCTTTGGTGAGGGAAAACAGCAGGTGAAAACACACTGTTCATCCTCACAGCTCGCTGTGGGCAAACTCCTTGTTCACTGTCAAACACCTGTTGCAGAGTACAATAACAAAACTTCAGGTAATCTAATCTGTGGCCTGTGAACAACTCTTCATATTTCTATTTGAATAAACTGAATGTATGCCCTACCTTGAGGGCTGTGCTTTGCAGGCTCTGTATGGTGAGTTTAAGGTGGCGTAACAGAAAAGGCCAGGAGTTGATAAGGTAGATCCTGTCCATGGCTACCATGACAATACTGTACCACCGCTGAAAGCCCCTGGCAAGGCTGTCTTTGATAAAGAAGGTGTGTGAGAACACAAAACCATGTTGCTCATCTCCAAAGAAAATTGGCCCCTCGCGGCCGGGACATACCTGACAACGCAGAAAGAAAAAATTGGAGGAACTATATGAGGAGCCAGAGGAATAAGAAAATTGACATGTTTATTTATTGCATGAGATGTGTGACTCACACACACACACATACATGCAGACGTACGTCATCGTTTACCTCACAGCTGAGGCTGCGTACACAGGCCTGGCGGACTACACTGAAAAGCTGTGGTTGTCTGGGATGCTGGTGGCTCAGGAAGCGTATGCCCGTTTCATCATCAATGCTCACAAAGCCTGGGTGAGACGCAGGTAGAGATCGACACCCCTGTGAGGCAAGGGGTAGGGGAAAATGAGCGCTTTGACATAGATCACAGGACTGTGAAAGTTAAAGTAATAGTGTAATGTAGCTGACATGTAGGTTGGTTCATGTCAGGTTGAGGCAAGTCCCTGATAATGTCATGGTGAGTTGATCTGCTGTCCTTGCCCCCCTCCCCCGCTCACCTCACACATCTCTCCTCTCTGAGTGGCAGAGCTGTTGGCTCTCATGGTCAGCCCCTCACCTTCCCGGTCACCGTCTCGGTCCCTGTCCCCAGGTGTTGGGATCCCTGCCTGGGATGAAGGGGACGGGGATGGAGGATGTAGTGCCTCGGTGCAGAACAGTGTACGAGGGCCATGGAGTTCACAGAAGTGACAGAGAGCCACTAGAGCATTCATCTGACAAAGAGAACAAGTTTCCAGGCAGGTGAGCAGATGTCATTTAGATTTGAAAACAGTCAGTTTATCACATTTGTTTCCCATTAACGGGCTCCACTAGAGTCAAGACATGGTGATTATAAATGATAGTCTTACCTTAAGCGCAGACCAAAGTTGTCAACAAATGAGTAGTGCTCAATGCTGCTTCACAGAAGGACAGTCATTGGTCGTATTGTTCAAAAAGTCGTGATATGAAAAAGCAGCATATTAAAACAGTGGTTGCAAGACAGACTGAAATTTTAATTTAGTCCGTTTGTCGAACATTCGTTGTTCTCGGTGTCTCAGATTTAGGCTTTCTTTTCCTACTATGTTTTTCCAAAGTGCAGCGGCTAACTGACAACAGCAGATCGTGTCACGTGAGGCAGAGTCACGCGCTCGAGCACAAACGACGCATGGCAGTTCTGCTGCATTCACGCAACATCGGCAGAATCGGAAGGGATTGGGACTCTAACCCAAAGCCTTAACTTGGGAGTGCACAGATATTGTTTAAAATCGGCGGTAAAGCCCTATCCTGTTCTTTGTTGTGCTACGTCTTTGTAGCAGTTCGTTCCCAAGTGAGAGCAGATACATACAAAGACTGTATAGCTCCTAAAATTAGCTAATGGTAACTGCTGGCGGTGGAGCATCCGCCAGTACATTGTTGACAGGTCTGTAGTTCTGTTCACCAAGTGGGAGATTAAATTGATGTCAGAAATTCTCCATGTCCCCGTCTCGAAATTAAAATTATAAATGTATAATATCATATAATATCATATAATATCATATAACGTATGCTGACTCATGCTAAGTTTCCACAGACATTTTTCGACGAAAGACAAATTAAGACTACATTACCCATACTTCTCTCTGAGTCTACAAACTCGGGGTGAAAGGTCGATAAAAAGTCAAAGCCGTCTGCTTCTACGGTTGGTATGTCAAAGATTTAAAGAAAGTCATAATTTTCAAGTCGTTTTTAAAGACGTGTTTATGTAGTAATTGTTTTAGCTAAATACGACGGTTATTTTTCTCTGTGAGTTGTTGAATTACGAAAGGTTTAGAACATTGTTCACCACTAACCACCCACTTCCGCAGCAGTTTTAGGAGTGCCAGGTCTTACTTTGTCATTCTGTCAGGTTAAACAAAGCTAAAGGTGTAGTGGCAGATACCACAGAGACACAACAGACATTTCTGAAGTGGCATCGCCTTCTAAAACACAGATTTGAGCATGGCATCAGACGGATCAGGAGTGCCCTCGGATTCACCAGAGGACCACAGAGATGATGGAATCCCCCTGACAGACACATCCAGTCCAGAGACAGGGGTCCCAGCTGATCCTAACAGTGGTGAACACAGCCTTCACGCCACAGCAGGTAAATCGCCCTAATTAGTTTTGCTTAAACACTTCACTGTTTGTCAAATGGGTCTCTGAAGGCTAAGTTCATTTAATACATTAGATTGCCACGTGTAATATTATAACGTCTGCATTGTAGATCAGCTGGTAGTTCATATTACTGAAGTTAGTCTGAATCATATCTAAATAATAGACTGTTGTCAAGTTCTTTGTTACTGCGAGCAAGTTGACTTCTGGTAAGTTCTTGGGTGTGTTGCCATGTGGCTGCAGTACTTGTTATTAAAAAGAAGAGATGAATGAGTGAGCTGACTGCTGTAATGACATCTAATATTTTAACTTCATGCCTGGCTGTTTTGCTGGAATCAGGAAGTGAGTCAAGCGTTGTAAGTATAATTTTGGCTCTGACCCCCAAATCCTGTATGAGGAGAGGATTAACTGTCTGCTTCTACTCCCACTCATCTCACTATTCTGATTAACTTTTTAAGAAACAAGATTCACTGCAATTACCCAGTTACTTCCAGTCACTTGTGCTATGATCTTATGACTGGAAGCAGTTGAAAAACTCTCTAAAAATGTGCTGTTGTCTCCTGATCCGAGCAACTTGTGCCTGTCAGTCCCATCTCAGTGGAAAGGAAGATATGAGAACAAATAAGTAAAGGATCTGGGAAGTGAGTTACATTCAGCTCCCCTATCTGGAAATAGCATTGTAGGGTGTGTGGTATGTGTTTGAGGTTACAGGCAACCACGTCCTAACTACTTGGCTGACATTTGAGTCTTCTGGGGCAAGTCATTGCCACCTGTTATATAGTTTATACCCTTTGGAGAGGAGATATAGCTTTATACAAATAATGTTTTTTCCACTATCAGTTTCCTTTTGGGGATAAATCACATTTATTGATGATTTGACTTGTTAATTATAATATCATACCTGCTTAAGATAAAAAAAATCTGAAGGAATTCAGTAAAAAAGTTTAAAATTTGATTTCTTGTTCAGCACTCTAAGAGCAGGCAATTAGAGATCATATTTCCTGATGTCTGTGCATTTACCATGTGTTGGTCATCTGGCACACTCTAATCTGAGAACATCCTGCCACACTGTTGTAGGTATTTTCAGTGTTAGTGAAAACTGCTTGATACGGGAAGACAGACCTTTCTTTGTATCTGTCCCCTCTCTCTTCAGCTCCATTGCCTCATAGCCAGACGGGCTGTATAGGAATTATGGGGAAATTATGCTCTATTTCATAATTTCTGTAGTTAGTGTTTTTTTTCCACTGAACCTTACCCCAGACATGACCTGTTGAGTGTAAACACTTTTAAGTCAGAACAGACGTTTGTAACTGGGAGTGTCACACGAACTAGACTGCCTGTGTAATATGCATAACATTTTTCTTGACCGGCTTCCATTACGGTTTCATTGCACTCCTGCCCCTCATACTTTTGCTTTCACTTGGTTTTTCTCTCTGCGGCTCTATGATTTACAGAGTCAGCAGAGCGGGATGAGGATGGAGTCAACGTGTGCCAGTTTTTCCTGATGGGAAAGTGTCATTTTGGACACAGATGTCGTTTGTCTCACAGGTCTGCTTTCCTTACCTTGTAAATCATTGTGGCACAGCTGCTAGCAATAAACAGATCCACCTTAAAATTATGTCCTTATTGCTAAGATCCTCCTGTATGTATTTTTTTTTCTAATGTTACTGCTTATATTACAGCACAGACAGAGGAGTAAGCTTAGCCATGACTAAATATGGGTGCTGCAAAATGTCATAGGAAAAAAGTGTGAAAAGGAATTGACTTGTAATTTTGTTTCCATTTGTCACTGTTGCTGCCTTCATTTCCCAGTGATCCATCACCAGATGATTCAGGGGCTGTGTCTCCTGACCAGGATGACACACCAGATGGAGAAGAGGTGGAAAAACACAAGAAGAAGAAAGGCAAAGTGAACAAAGCAAAAAAGCCAGAATACAACGAGGGAAAAGGTCACTGCATATTTAGATAGTCATCTGATAATGACGACATGCTCTTTAGAGTACTCTTAAGAGTCATTGACACTTGACTGATTTTGATTCACTTTTTCCTCACGTTAATATGTTTCATCCCTTTGATATCTTATTCTCCCACAGAAGTGAATAAAAAGCCTCGTATGCGCACAGCTGATGACGTTATCTCACGGATCCTGTGGGACCCCTCAGTGGATGCATCAGAATTTGTAGTGGGCTATGTTGATCGCTTCCTTGGTGTGCTGGAGCGCCCCTTCTGTGACTTCAGCTGGGACACCAACCCCTGTGACTGTGATTATGCTGCTGAACTGGCCCTGCCCAGACACAGGATCCAGTACTTCACCTACAGAGGGCACCGTGTCTGGGACCGCCACAGCAGAACTGACAGGGTGTTTGGCTCCACCGGTCAATCTCTGGCTCCCCCCTTTGGAAGGGAGGAGGAAGTAAAGGGTAAGAAAGGGCTTTTGTTGCTGCCCCACCTCACACACAGCCAGATACATATTTACACAGACAAAATAGACAAAAGCCAGTACACTCAGAATGTACGCTGACTGAATCTTTTGATTTACAAGAAATGAACACTGAAGTCCATGAGCACCAACAAGACTTCCTTAAAACAACAGGGGAGCAGCCACCTGCTGTCAGTGGGCAGGAAGAGAGTGAAACAGAAGAGTGTACTCACACTGAGAACACACATCTGGAGGAAGAGAAGCAGAATCAGATGGATATCCACACCCCTGACTCAACACAATCAGATCCAAAGTGTAAAGGAAACGTCTCTCAGGAACAACAGGAATCACGCGGAGCATGTGTTGTGGAGGAGGCTGCAAATAGGTCTGGTTTTCATTTTCATCCTTTAAATGTGACTGAGAACAGACAACTCCTGTACAGAACCAGATAGCATTTTTAGTGTCTAGATTCTGTGCCTGTTTATACAAAATGCCAACTAAAATTCAAGTGTTGTTAGCTTCGCTCAGAACGTCTCAGTACGTAGAGAACAATTCACCTGCACCCACACCGGCTTCGCCTGCACCGTTAGATCAGGAGGTGGAGGATTAGGGAGAAATGAGAAAATGAATCCTCAAACACATCTTTTTGAAAATATTAACAAAGTTTTTGCCAACTGACATCTAAACACACGTCTTATCCAGGATATTACTCAGCTAACTAATAAAACATATGAGCTAAAGGTCAAGTGAGGTTTTATATAATGGACACAGTTTGCTAGTTGTCCCAAATCACATTTGACTGGATGAATTGATCTATACACCCCCGAGCTCAAGATAAGTCTTTAAAAATATTAGAATGCTTTACCGGAAAACAGATATTTTGATATGAGAATACTTAAACATGATTTTCGTGACATGTATTTGGCATATGTAACACAAGATAACAGAACATTGACACAAGAACACAGGGAGAGAACTTGGGGGATGGAGTTTTTATTTCACTGTGTCTTTAAGACATATGAAATTACCTTTAAGAAATGCACATTTATCGAAGTGTCTTGTTAAAGCTAAACTTTGAAAAACAGTTTCCGAAGTTACTTTCCTGCCTCTTGGGTCATTTTACACACCTGTTTTGATTTTAGACTTAAGGCCTCAACAGACAAAATGTTCTCAACCCAAAAAGAGGGAGAGAAAGAGACTTTGGCAGAATGGCATGAAAGCTGGGATGGCAACGCAGACGATTTGGTGAGTACAGCTCAGCTCACCCTGAGAAACTGTACATTCTTGTTCTGCTGTTACAGTTCAGGTTTCACAGAGTGATTACTTTTATGTTCCTCTGCTGTTACACACAGAGTTCTCTTGGAGCCCTGAACATTAGCCAGAATCCATCAACACCTCTGGAGCAGAGAGAGGAAAAACGTGGTGGTCGGCCGCCTAAAAAACGACCCACGCACTTTGTCACCTTCAGGGCCAACACTCCTGCTATCCTCTCCTGTTTCCAGCAGCTGCAGGAGGAGATCACCTCCCTTTTACCATCTTCTGCCCCTCACTGGCAGACCCTGTCCAGCCTTCATGTCACTCTCTGCCTCCTGGTGCTGCACAGCCCAGCTGAGGTGGCCACTGCTGTTGAGATCCTCCGACAGTTTGCCCATTTGGATCGCAACCCCCCGGTAGCTGTGACCTTTCCTGTGAAGCTGAAACATTTCAATGGGAAGGTGCTCTTCGTGAGTCCCCAGCCTCAACTGCACCTCCAGCAGCTCAACAGTGGCCTGCAGGAAGCCTACAGGAAGGAGGGCTTGCTCCACAGGGACTCCTATAACCCACGCTACCACCTCACTCTGGCCAAGGTAGAGGACAAGGAGGGAGAGAGGATTTTCGATGGGGTGGCTGACCTTAAGGTGGGGAAGGGTTTAAATTTTGGCCGTCTGCCAGTTAACACCTTACATCTTTGTGCCATGGGCCGTTCCAGAGTGGATGGTTTTTTTGAGACTGTGTGCACAGTAACTCTGCGATGATAAAGGAGCCAGCCATTTCACATGCACACATTATAAACATGTGTGTTATTACGTGACATACGACTAGGTGCAATACCATGCGGCCTTACCAGCCACATTTAATGTCGGCATTAAACACTTTTAAGTTAGAATTTTTTCAGAGAAGATGCACTTTGTTCTGAAGACATGTTTATAAATGGGCCTAACGGGCTTAAAGTGAAGCTTAATTCAGAGCCCTGGGACAGTGGTAAACACCCTACGTTCAATTCTACTAAACCTTATGAAGATGTTAAATCATACAATAGTCCCACTACACTTAAATTATAATAGGATTTAAAATGTATTTTCCTTAATTAATGCATAATCCATTAAGGGCTTACATTATATGTCATATTGACATTTCAAGATGACAAATGAATATATCCAACACATAATACAGGGAATTCATAACTCAGGCTGATACAATACCTCAAGAACTTGCTGAAACCATGGTTGTTTACTTGTTGTTTACCTGGCTGAACAGAATGAATGTAAAGACTAAACACAGATTAATTGCACTTTGCTCTGAAAATTCCTTTGCACAGTCTGTTTTTCATGTTATAATGCAAAGTTTTATCAGTCCTCTTATTTGTTGCCTTTAGTTGATAGAAATTAAAAATTTAAATACTATAAAACCCACATTTGCTAATTAGATGTCTATTGAAATTAGATCTGAAACAATTAGCAAATCATTTGATTAGTCAGTCGACAGAAAATTCATCTGCAACCATTTTGACCATTAATGGATATCAAGTAAAATGCCAAAAATTGTCTAGTTCTAGCGTTTGTATTGTTGTATGCTGCAGTAAAAAAAAAATAAAAATTTGGGCTTTTTCCATTGTTGGTTAAACTAAAGAGGCATTTTGTTGGCATTACCAACAATCATTAGTTTACAGCCCTAGGCAACATGGATCCCTCAGTATAAATCATGAAGAAATGTCATGTCAGTGTAATCATCACCTGCTTGTGCATGTGTCAAATCAGCCTTCAGGTCCAGGACGAAACACATAATTTTAAAGTGAACTTTTCACCCAGTGAAAATTATTATGAACAATGTAATTGCTCAGTTTTAATCAGCTTTGAGTCTTTTGATTCTCTGGGCACGTAGAGTAGAATACCTACTCCCTTAAAATAAAACATTTGCCTCAAGAAGGATGTTAATTTTTTTTCCCCCTCTACTTATTATCTTGTGGGCAGAATAAGGTGGGCTGGGACCAACTTTGGCCCACAGACCCCACTTTGGGTATCTTTGTATACGTGTATACTGTTTTACTGCTATACAGACAGGACATATGCACCTGCCACAAAGACATATACAGGATACATTAATTGTTTATGAGGAGAAAATATTTTCTTTTCTTTACAAGTAGTTGTTTTCTGCAGCTAATAATTCCATGATTTATACAATCTGTTTTTTATGAATATTGTATGGAGAGTGTTCCACAAGAACGATTACTTTGTATGATTTTACATTGAATTATAACCACTACATTGTGAAGGATATTAAATATTGAATTGGTTATTTTAAATCCTGTGAGTGGTGATATTTTATCAGTGCAGTGATGGATGGCCTGGATGCGGTGCTGTTCTTGTTGCTGTAGTCTAACATACAGACACACAGAGGCTGCATAAACGCTCCCTGAGCAACTCTTGCATACATAATTTAATTTTCTGTCTTCTTTCCCCTTTTCCTCCCAGATACACTCATACACTTTACATAGGCTACATGAGTCAGTGAGTATGCTCTCTGGCTCTTTACTGTTTGCTCCCTGGCTCGCATTATCTCCCTGCCTCCCTTCCCCCACTGCCTTTCAGTGACACAGAAAAACTAACACCGCCCCCTCCCTCTTTGCTTGCTTGCTTCTGCCCCCCTTTCTCCAATGGCAGACAAACACCACACTCTTTTTACTCTTTCTTGCTGTGTTCTACCATTCTGTCTCCAATTTGCATTTCTCAGTCAGATCACTCTGGTATCATCTCCATCAGCGCACTCTCATCACTTCTGCCTTGTTGTTGCATGTTCTCCTCTGCCTCCTTGTCATTGAATCAGTGTTGATGCTGTTCTGCAGCCTCCACTTAAAACTGGTTTTGCCTACAAATCCATTGCATGCCGCTTTCCCCCTCTCTATTCATTGTTCTCTCCATCTCTCTCCCTCCCTCCCCTTTTTTTCCTCTCAGCATCTCTCCCTGGGAACCTACTTTTTTGTCCTCAGTATTTCATGTTGCTTTTCCTTGCATCTCCCCTTCCCCACATTCATCTATGTGTGCTTATTCTCATCTCTTACTCCAATTTTCTGTCCATCTCTACCTCCCATTGGCTCTCGACACATCACAGCCTAACAGTGCTATCATAGGCAGGAGTTCACTATTTTGCATCCAACGTGAGTGGATTTTTTTGAAAATCTCTGTTCACTGTTATTTAGTGCACACATTTGGCTGGTAATTGTGCATTTTAACCCTTTCGCTCAGTAATCTGGCCAGGCTTCAGTCTGGTAGTCTGGACAGAGATTGGTCAGGTTGATGGGAGTGTGCTTGGATGTTGGTGGGGGTCGGTGTGTGCCTTCGGTATGAAGTGAGTGAGGGGTTAGACCCCCGCTAATCCCCGTTAACAGATTAATTATCTTTGAGCAATATTGTGTCGCTGCCATGTTGCGAAGTCGCTTGGGTGTTACGCTACGAAGGGCTACAGTGCAACGATAAAGAGTCCCTTAGGGGTGTCTCCTCAATCCTAATCCACCCCCCCCCCTCCTCTGTGTCTCTCTCTCTCTCTCTCTCTCTCTCTCTCTCTCTCTCTCTCTCTCTCTCTCTCTCTCTCTCTCACACTCTCACTCTCACTGAGAGCTCCTCTCCCATCCATCAACACAAGCACCTCTCCACTGTCACCAGACAACCATCCAATTATTGACAGTTTCATAATTTAATAATTGCAAGAATTACTGGCTTATTTTTCCCCTTCTTTTTTTAAAAACATTTTGATATATTTTTGGCATGTCTCCAAGCCATTTTTTCAGGATGGTGTTTTTTCAAGAGCATCAGGCACTGATGGCTGGCAGTATACCTCTTTGAGTGGGTAAATATTTCACGGACACCGGTGAAGAGAAGAGACAGGAGGAGAGAGAAGCCTCCCAACACAAGCGACAGAGGTAAGAGACTGATCTTTCTCTTGTCGATTATGGCTCAGCTGTTGATGTGGTTGCAAAGACTGATTTTCAGTCAAGTGAAATATAATTTAACAGCCATCCACAGTGTTGTGCTAATTGGAATCCATGCTTATCTCTGCGAACAGTCTTAATGAATGTTTATGAAACCCTGCACCATAATGCCAAAATGGATGGATCATGCTTGTCTTTTCAACTATGACACTTAATGGATGGATCTTCTCCTATGGACATTTTTTGGTGATAAGAAATTTGGGTAATGGATGATGTCATAATGATTTTATTGGATCAGATCATTTTCTACACAATTATAGTTTCATTCTCATATTTTTTTCTTGTGGACCACCTGTATTCTACAGCATAATTGAATTTTTTTGCTCCATGTAGGATTTTCAGTTTGGTCATCTGTGCGGAAGCATTTTGTCACCACCAACTTGTCACACTGGACTCCTGCACACATCAAAGCACTGATTTGCTCTGACTTACTGACTATGAGCTGCACTCACTTACCTTTGGTCAGCTGCGCTCACTCTAACGTTCATCGTTGTAACTGAACATGAATTTTGCAAATGAATGGGAACTGAAAATTTAATTTTAATTGAGAGTATTTTTCTTTTCCTGTGACCTTAGAAGACAAAGGTAACTTGTAAACCTTCACAAAGATGTAAATTCATTTCTCCTGGCTGATGTGTCACAAGTAATGTAATGTAACTGTAATGCTTTCTCATAAATTACAGTCATTAAGGTTGTTGTTAAGAGGCTGTTAGACGACTACTCAGGCTGTAATGTGAATCATAACAGATTTTATGAGGCAAAATTGGAAATGTGCACCATATCATCAGGAGAAGAACTCCATTATTCATATCTTGTATTTCAGAGAGTTGTTTTCTCATAAAAAGATAAAGGTGGAGATGATTTCCCTGTGCTAAAGATGATCCTAACTTCAGCTGACAGAGATGCTCCAGCCTCATTAGCTGCCTCACAAAATGGCCCTTTTCTTTACATCCAGACATCATGGAGTCTCATATCATGCAACTGATTTTCAGTCTCTGTGCTGTCTGAGCTCTGTGCAGACACAACACAACAGAATTATTCTCCTGCTTTGGTTTCTCTTAAAAGCTCGCGGTTGGGCGAGAGTCGATGGTTTTTCTTCGCCACCTCTCTCCTTGACTCTGCTTATTTATTTTCTCCTTTTCTCTACACCAACTGAGCTCAAACTCACATTTATTTGCCTTCAGTTATGCAATGGTAACAGGCATGATAACAAGCTGGCAAGAAACATCACGTCAACTTGAGGCTTCCTGTCTGTGACAACTGCTGAGTAACTGCTGCTCCAGGACTGTGACCACCCCCCCTCAAACCCCCACTTCCAACAGCACCTCATTAGGTTGCTTCAATAACTTTTTGGGCTGCAGCAGACTCTTACCTGAACTCTGACCTCACATCTGTCGACGCTTTGTATTTCCTCAGTCACACATCTTGAATTAATTTAGTGCAAGAAGTGATTTCGCTGTGAGACAGATAACCTGCTGTCAGGCTGGTGATTCATATTTTTTTTATCTTTAATTGTTAAATAATGGGTTTATGTGGTGTATTCTGCTTGTGTCACCTCTTATTTGCCTCACAGTGAAAATCATTATTAATGCAGTGTTGTCATCCATCAAAGGAAATGCTTTTCTATATTGGCCCATTTTATTGGTGGTGGTAACCACAACAGGTAGACTGATTCTCCTTTGTGAAATGATTCCTTTGCTCAGTTATTATGCTGCTCATAATGCTTTCACCCTCTCCAAAATCTGACATATGTATCTCATAGACCTGTCTCACAGTTCCTTTAATACATCTAATCAAGTACTTTTACCTTGACTCCATGTCACTGAAGGTTACAAATCAAGCCAGAAATCTCGGTGTAATTCTTGACTCAGACCTGAATTTCACCAACCATGTAAAAGCTATCACTAAGTCTGCCTATTACCACCTGAAAAACATTGCTAGGATCAAGGGTTTTCTATCCAAACAAGACACAGAAAAACTTATCCACGTAGTCATTTTTAGTAGGCTAGATTATTGTAATGGCATTCTGACAGGCCTAAACAAACGATCTATCAGACAGTTGCAGCTGGTCCAAAATGCTGCTGCCAGAGTCCTGACTAACACCAGAAACATGGACCACATTACACCTGTCCTCAAGTCACTGCACCGGCTTCCTGTGAGTCAGAGGATACAGTTCCTTATGAAGCATCCAGACCCCTGAGATCATCAGGGACAGGCCAACTGTATGTTCCTAGGGTCAGGACTAAACAAAGTGAAGCAGGATTCAGTTATTCCGCCCCTCACTTGTGAAATAAACTTCCTGAATACCTGAGGTCAGCCCAAACACTCACTTTATTTAAGTCAGGCCTGAAAACACATTTGTTTACTGAAGCATTCTCTTAAACTGTCTTACCTGCACTCTTCTTATTTAATTATTTTACTATTTTCTATTTTTTCTGCTCCAGTATTTTAATATATTGCTTTTATTCTATTATTTATGATTTTAATGTTATATGATTTGCTTTTATTCCATGATTTTAATATAACCTGTGAAGCACTATGAATTACCTTGTGTACGAAATAAATAAACCTTGCCTTGCCTTACCCATGAAGGAATGCATAAATAACACCAGAGTACAGTACTCCGTCTGTTTACACTGCTGGTGTGTGGTGGATGGATGCAGCTCTCACAGCGTGTGAACCATTATGTTCAGCGCAGTTTTAATAAGGGAAATGGAGTGTTGGCAATGATTCGATTTGTGACAGTTGGGCTGCTGGAACCATTAAGGTGAACAGGCTTATTGTAATGGGCTTAGAGCAGCACTGTCTGGCCTGTGGGCTAACTGTTAGCTTGTTCTGGCCCAGATCTGAATGGGGAAATTGTCTGGCTCTATCTAAACTTTTATCATGCACAGTATTTTACGCAGATATGTGCAGTGGATTGTGAGGGTGAATCAATAGGGATAGTAAAAAGCCTCTGTAGTGTAGAATACTGTGCTGATTCAAAGTTGTATTGAATGAATAACAGCTGCTTTAAAAGATAATAGAATCCAACACAGGCCTTTAATTCAGAATCTATCTGAATTAATTGGATCCTTTTAGACTCAAATGCAGAATTGTATCTATTTGTAATATCAGCATTGAGCTGAGCTGTATAACCTTTCATATTTAATCATCACTGCTGATGCAGTGAATGGCTCTGTGTGCTCTTGTCTCTTGAGCTGTTTTAAAACACCCTTTTCTTTAACAGTAAAGCTCTGATAGTCTCTTAATCTGGGCAGCCAGTATCAGAAGCCTACCAGGCTCTGCCTCGCCCCCCCTGTTCTCCTCTGTTCTGTCATTGTAATGAGGATTCCAGTGTGTGTTTTGGCTAACCGGATTTGCCCTTTGTATTTACCCTACTTTCTCCCCCTTGACCAGCTTTAAGTAAGAGATGCTGAACACTGAACAGTGCTTGGTGTAGGAGTCAGAGTCAAATACATCCTTTTCTACATCACGGTGTTCATGTTACCTCATATATACCCTGCCAGGAAGAGCTCTTCAAAGACCTCCTGTGGATCCCCTATATGACCCATGCAGCTCCTATAGCACATGCCACATTTTTATAAGGTTAAGAGAGAGGTCTGTGAATAGCAGCCAAGTGTTATCATGTAAAGCACTGTAATCTTCCTGAGTTCAAGGCAACACTTCACAAGCTGTAACCATTGTTTTTTTTTCTAAATTATCAATCAGTCTCTTGATTATGTTTTGGATCCATCCTATGTTTATGGTATGAAATGTAAAAAAAAATGTAAAAAATTAAAAAAAAAAAGTTCAGTAAAAAAAACAAACAAACAAACAAAAAAACCCATCACAAGTTTTTTTTTTGAGCAAATAACATGTTACATGTATGTACTATATGTTTATACGTCCCACAATATGTACCAGTAAAGCTGGGAATCGAGTCTTGTACTCTTTGTTAATCTTTTAGGAAGCCAAACTCTGTACTTGCTGACATATTACAGGTTAAGCACAAAACCAATCCACACACTTCAGCTTCCACTGTGAGTGAGGTGTGTGTGCGCACTGATTTATACTCCTGAGAGTTAGTCTCATGTAACTATGGCTGACATTTTGACCTTTACTTTGCTCAGGTGATCACTGCTCATAAATTGTATCAGGATGGAGGAGAGTCAAAGCTGCTGTAGAGCTCGCAGTGATCTCTCTGTCCTCGCAGCTCGGCCATGGGCTTGGGAAGACCGTCAGCACTCCTTACCCTCCTTCCTCTCCTCTGCTCTTACTTCACATCCTGGTTGCTCTGACCCCTCTTTCCTGCCTCCTGCAGGGTGGAGGAGGGGACCAGTGGCAGTAGAGGATGGCTGCCATGACAACGGTGCCCAGCTATACCCCTTCGCTGTGGGTGAGAGTGTGTCACGCCCTCCCTCGGCTGGACCTCTCCATGCAGATGAGGGACAACATCTTTGTCCCCGACAGCTGGGAGTATCAGCAGGTAACGGACACCTGCCACAACCACTCTAACCACATGCTGGGCTGTATCTGTCCAATCTGAGGTGCCACATTGCATAATAATTACAGCCCTGTTGATCCATTTGTAGTTATAAATCTACAATAATGGAATATTGCACTATGATTCAGTTACTGGTTCATGGGCCATTTGCTCTACATTGCTCTATAAATTGCTCCATACCAATTTACTGACCTAATTATTGGTGAGAAGATGGCACTAGACCTCTCCAAGAGCCCCTGAACTCACATCTAATTGTGTTCATTTTAAAAGCTGCTTTAATGCATCCCTTGCATCTCTGCTTCTGTGCATTAAAAATTTGTGATATTTTATGCAAGTGGGACTAAAGGAATGCGCAAGATTCAACATGGAGTTTCTACAACAAAATGCAAGGTTTCATCCCTGTCCCTCCAGCAGGCTCTCATACAAATGCTCTAGATAGTCGTGTCTCACAGTGCGTGTTTGCGACTTCTCTGCGGAACAAGGGGGGGGGCGCAAATTATCCTGCAGAATAGAAAGACAAAAGAGACTGAAAGTGCTCCGAAAGAGGGAATGAGTAATGCGAGGAGGTTGCTGAACAGAAGACGAGCCGAGAGAGAGAGAGAGAAAGAGATAGAAAGGGAGAAGGCAAAGCGAGTGTGAGTGGGAATGAGAGAGAGAGAGTGGCAGTGAATGTATTTAAGTAGGTCACAGATTATTAATAGAGATTCAGTGGTGTGGATAGAAAGAAAGAGAGGGGAGAGTGGGGGAGAGAAAGAGAGTGGGAGCTGGCGAGAACGTGGGGAAAGAGGGATTGGGTGGAGTGGAGCGATGGGGAGGGGCTTCAGAGAACAGGAGGTGAGATGGAGGGAAGGTGGAGGAATGGGGAGTGACAGACGGGCAGATGGATGAAGGATAATACTGTAGATATGTGCTGGAGTGAAATGCATTTCAGTAATGTTGACTTTATGACATGGAGCCTGATCAAAAGCTGATTTGGCTTAGTGACATTAATATTCACTGTGGTACACAGACAGATCAGGGATCTATGGGTTAAACCGTTTGATACAAGCACAGATAAGAGAAATCACCTCTTATTGACTGTGTTAAACTTGTCCCTTTTCCATCTTCGTTAACATGTATTTGCGTGTAGCATGGACATGCAGTGTGTATCTGACTCCCTGATTTTTCCTGCAACTTTGAAGCACACAATTTATATTCTCATACCTTTTTAATCACCATCTCCTGCTGCTAATGGGGGTGGAACAATATGACAAGCTATGGAATTTAACAGGATAAGTTGGTATTTTACCCTCTCAAATTGCTCTTCTTCACTTGTAAAAATGGAATTAAAGTGCCATTTTTCACATTCACTAACTCTTCCGCTGACTGATTTTTTTTTTTTTTTCCCCAAAATGTCCCCTCTTCCCTTTTTCAGACTCTGCTGGTTTTGTCCAGTTTATCAGCCATCGCTCTTGTTATCTCCCTCTTGGTGGTTCTCTCCTTCCTCATACACTACTGCTGCTGCCACCGTGGCAACCGGAGCGAGGGATCAGAGGAGGAGGAGGAGGATGAAGATGGGAGCACAGGTCACGGTTACAGCGGGAAGAAGGGGAGGGGCATCTGCTGTGTCACATGGGTGGCGGTGGCGGCTGTCACACTGTGCTGGTGAGAAGGAAGATTCAGATGTCATTATCAACTGCAGAGTTCTTATATTTTAGAACAACATATAAAGTCGCCTTTTAGCAGTGGTGGAGGAAGTATTCAGATCTTAAAATACTCCAAGACCAGTAAAAGTCCTTCAAAATTTCTTTCTGAAGTGCAAGTATAGAAGAAGTATCATCGACAAAACATAAAATATAAAACATAAAATGGTCCCAGTGACTGATGTATTATGTATAACATTATGAGCAGTGGTGTAACTTAAGTATAGTTTTGAGGCACTTGCATTTCATTGGAGTATTTCTGTTTCATGCCGCATAATACTTCTACTCCACTACATTTATGTGACATGTGTAGTTACTTTCAGATTTGTGATTTTATATAAAAAACAAACAAACACATAATCCCTTGATAAAATACAATAAATACAGTGTCAGTGTTTCCCAACTATTTGACTTGTTACCCCTTATAAAAAGGCAGTGTCTAGTTTGGGGCCCCTTGTCATATCCGATATTTCACAAAAAGGAAAGAGTAGACCTAAATCCAAAAAATGAATTTAAATTTGCAGCAGGTCTCTGTGTTTTCCCTCTTTCCTGATCCAGTTATGATTTAACATCCTCACAAATTTTTCTTATTTTCTTACCTTGGAGACTAGCTGTTCCCCCCTGTTTCCAGTCTTTATGTTAAGATAATCTGCTGCCCGGTGTGGGTTAATACTTCGTGTACAGATGTATGAGTGGTATTGATCATCTGATCTAAGTCTCCTTCAGAAAGCAAATTATTGTATCTCCCTTAATTTTAAAAGATTTCAAAACATTTCTTTTAAATGAAACCATCTGAGACGTTTAGGGGGAAAATATTCTTTGGTGGAACCGCTAACAACTCTTACATATCTGAAATGTGATAAGGGACCTCTGGGTTAATCTGTGGCGGCGCATTATATTGTATAAGTCATGTTTTTTAGGTAAAATGTGGTAACGTAAAGTAACTACAGCTGTAAGATTAACATAGTGGAGTAAAAAGTATAATATTTCCCTCTGAAATGTAGTGGAATAGAGGTATGAGGTACCTTAAAATGGTACTTAAATGCAATACTTGAATAAATGTACTTTCTGCTGTTCACCACTGCCTTTTGGGTGCAACAGCAACAAGGCTGTGAATCATGAGCTGTCACCCTCTCCACCGTCATGTGCTTTTTGGTCTCTCACACAGTCACTGATGCCATTGGAAAGACCTCAATGGCAGCTGATGGTCATGTTATGTTGCGGTTTAACAAACCACAAGCTTATGACAGCAGAGTGTGTGTGTCAATTTACGTGTGTATGGATTTTAGTGGTTCCCCATCAATGTGTGTGTGTGTGGGTGTGTGTGTGTGTGAGGATGATCTCAGCTCACCCACCTACAGTACAGTGAAGCAGTCATTTAGCCACCGGTGTTCCCCTGAGACCTGGTGACCAGATCATTACGTTAGTGCATTGTGTCAGCTCTACATTACACAGAGATGCTGCTTGACGTCTGTCCAACACACTCTTGTACAGCGGAAGCATGAGTCACTGAGGAGAAGCTCAGCTGCCCATCAGAAATCTTAAGCTACAGACCCAGCTGTATGCTGTAATAAAATTATACTGCAATTTAATGCTTCAGCAGTGCTTGTTATTACATTCCAGCCCATTCCTGGTACATTTAAATGCACTGAGACTGTATTGCTCTATCATAGAACATGATGTACTGGGGATGTGATTTCAGCTGTCATAATGATGTTGTCATATACAGACTGTAGGTTGCTGTGGCTCGTGTCTCCCCCTCATGGATCGTAATGTAATATGCTGTAATGTACTGTAGTCGTCTCCTTCTCCGATGCTCGATGTGAGAGCTCTCTGTGGCAGACTGGATGGAAAAATAACGCCATTTAGTGTTCCTCTTGAAAATATTTCATGTGACATTCTTTCCCCCAGATGGTGGCCTTTTACTACAAAAACATCGTGTGTCATTTAAAAATGCAGCTGCATTAGACAGCGTTCATATTTGCCAGCTTGAAATGCAAAGCACACACAGATGCAGACACACATTCCTCCTTTTCCCCCTGCTTTCTAATCTGGGTCACATACTTTGTGGGAGATTGGGCCATACCATTCCTCTCGGGTTTGAGGGGATTTGATGAACATCTGGCCCGAGCTTTAATCTGAATATTTGAATAACAGAAAGATGTGTAAACATGTCGCTATGTTTAACATTTTGAATATTTTCCTTACTGGAGCTTAATCGTTGAGTGCTGAGAGCCAGTTTTTTCCCATCATCTGTTTATTCCTTCCCCTGCACTCCACTGATGGTATGCTCATCTAGAGCACACATATCACATCCTCACCAGCTCTATCTCTTTGTGTCACATTAATTTAAAATGTACATACACACTGAATTAAACATCACATTTATGCCTCTGCTATCTGTCCTTCTATCCCCCTCTCTCCCTCACATATACACCCTCCTACAATGTTTTCATGTCTCTTTTTTCCCCCCTTTGCAGTGTTGCCATAGGCATCGGTTTCTATGGCAACAGCGAGGCTAATGATGGGATGTATCAGTTGACCTCGTCTCTTCTCACAGCCAATTATACGCTAGCTTCCATCGATCTGCTGGTGAGTGCTGCTCTCCGCAAGTAAAATGTCATGCAGAATATCTACCCTGCTTGATGCTGTGTGTGTGTGTGTGTGAGTGTGAGTGTGTGTGTGTGTGTGTGTGTGTGTGTGTGAGAGAGAGAGAGGGCGAGCGATAGAGAGATAGAAAGAGGATGTGCTCATGCTGATGTGGTCTGCAAAAGGGAGCAAGAAAATCAGATACAAACTTTTGCTTTATTGATTTCCATGATGTGGTCAGACAGCGGTTGATGTGGTCAGACTCCTGGAAGATGCAGGTCTGGAAAACTAAGCAGATGTCATATTAATACTTTAGAGTGAGATGAAAAACAGCACAAGTGAATCAGCTTTTATCCATTAATGGAAACTAACAGACCAATGATTAAAATTAGAGCAGGAGTTCTAATCTGACCCTCGACAAACAATAACATTAGACAGAGTGGAAACAGACCAGACACAGCAATCTGGACCTGTTTTTTTTGTATTAAACGTCTAAGAATTCCACTTAACAATGCTCCAAAGAGCCAATTTAAGAGTTAAAAGGTTCTTCTTTGAAACTGAAGAACTTATTCATCAAATAACCTCTGCCTGCTTATGCCTGCAATTTAATAAACACTGGACCTGAGTTCTAACTTGGGTTATAGATTTTTGGGGGGCATGCATTAGCAGACTGAGATGCCAACCATCTTCAGTTCTCTATCTCCATAACACTGTAAGCCGACCATGACCTCATGAGCATTATTATCTAGTTTGTGGTTTCCTCCTCACTTAACTCCTCTCACATTCTTCTGTCCTCCCTCTCCAGATTTCAGACACAATTACTGGATTGCAGCTTTCTATCTCTGTCCCACTGACCATAATGGAGGAGCTCTTTACCGGCAGTAAACCCTACCTGGTGTCCACAAGGAACTGCCGAAGGTTATCTGAGAACGTGATAAATCTCCTCTCCTCCATCTCCCTGGCTCGGTCCAGTGCTGATGCAGGGGCGGGGAATGACAGTGGTATCAGCGGGGCGTCAATCATACCTCTAACCCCAGTACCACCCTCTGTGGCTCCTACAGTGGTGCCTACCAGCAGCCTAATACCCAGCCCCTTCTCACCTGGCTGGGCGGCCAACACGCTGATGGTCAATGAGGACTACAGGTGGGGCTGCAGTCTAGAGGGAGTTAGATACACACTGGAAATACAGTTACATTTTGGATGATTATTAGTAAGTGATGCTAGATACATGGTCCCCGATACGATACGCATAACTGTACAATAACAGTTTATTTCAACTGCAATTAAGACACTAACACTTTGATACTAATTAGAATAAAATAGACATTGTTTAATTCCTCAGCTGAACATGCAACTAACCAGTTACTTCCAGGAATTCCAGGAAACAAAATTATTTGGAAATAGCCTGACCTGTGAAATCAACCATCATGTTGATTAATTAAAATTAAAAAAAAAAAATGATGAATGTGTATTAGTTTTGAGTAACTCAACAAAGAAAAATTTATATTTCTCCATTTTTTGTTTCAAGTTTAGAATCAGAAATGTATTGCTTCATTAACTACAGTGAACACTGGCAGTGATACTCAGCGTTCTGGGAAATCGGAGCTAAGCTTTCTCCCAGTTCGCCTGGGTTGGTGGCTGTTTATGTTCTTTTTCTGCTTCTAATTTGACATTTATTTGGTCTTGCTCATGAAACTATGCATTTCTTGAGGTCAGTTGTGCAAGACATAATGATTTTGTCTTAAGAAGGCTTTAGCAGTTTCCAATAGATGGCGTAACTTCATTTTTGTTTTTTTTTCTCATAAAGCAATCCAAATTTTACTGAAGTAATAATATGGAATTTCATAACTCGTTCAGCAGAAGCTTGAGGAGTTCAAAATGTGATCTGTACACTTTACACACGAGTAGCAGCATTTACTCGCTGTTAATCAGTGCTGCCACACCCCTGCTTTTAGTGTTAGAGCCTGAGGAAACTATCATACCCAGCCTCTCATAAATGTTGCATGTTTATTAAGATGTGTTTGTTGAGGTAATGCAATGAAAACCTTTTCTCCCTCTTCAAAAATGACAAAATAATCTTACGCATAATGGATTCATAGGATGCTTTTATATTCCACATTCCACAATGAGGACACTTTAATTGATCAATAAAAGCCTTATATGTCCTCATATTGATAAATAATGTTCAGTGAATAATAACAATATCAGAGTCAAGCATCCCTTAAACACACCATAGACAGCCAATGCAGGAGATGTCAGTGATCCCTCCCTTTAAACAGAGAGAGGTCAACTAAGGTTCAACCTCATCCTAACCACAGGACTTTCCTGAGCTCATACAGGGGATTTTTGTGTCTCTGTTATGTTAAATAGCCAACGAAGACAAAAGAACAAAGAGATTAAAACAAATTCTCATTACAGTTGATCCCAGTTTGGGTGAATGCCTCATTTTTTTTTTCAGTTTAACAGAGACATAAATAGATTTCCCGGATCAGCAGTGTTATCAGAGCCCTAATAATCTTATTACACATTTTAATTCTGGGAGCAGTGGGAAAAAAAGTAGCAAGTTTTAATCCCAGATCAGGTGGATAAATCTAAATGTGGTGAAAGGTTTACTCTGAACTTCAGCAAAAACAGATTGATTGGGATGAAAAATAGATAATACTCTTTTTTAAAAATACATTTCTATAGTCAAAGTTGTTTCTGAAAAAGAGGAAATGTGTCAGTAGACATTTCAGACCAGTATCTGTCTTCAGTTCTCTCACTATATGTTGCAGGGAGTTGTTGTATGAGCTAATTAAGCCGGTGAGTCTCTGCTGCAGAGAACAATGGGTATTTTTCACGGCAGGAATTTCGACTTGTCATAATAATAGGAAAAGCACAGGTGTCACTATTAACTATAGCAATGGCTCTGTTCTACTCATGATCCTGTAAGTCATGATATTGTGACAATGAACCAACACGCACAATACAAGGACCCCCAACACACATTACATTAAAATCAAATCTAAAATCAAAACAAAAACCTACATTTGCAGTTTTTGCAAACATGCAATCCACTAGTTACAAGTTTAGTCCTAACACCCTCATGGGAACTGTCCGATCTGAGGAAAGGAAAATCTGAAAACAACAATCAATCACTTCATATGTCACTGTGATAAATGGGAGAGCAGTTAAAGAGCCAAAGTTACATTTACTCATAAAAAACATCAAAATGACAGTGATCTCATCCTAATCAACCCACTCTGATTACCAAAACAGAGGAAATACCCATGCAATACATAAATTGTGAGATCAAATAGCATAATATATAATTTGTACAATGATCAACATATTCATATACACACGTGTGTGTGTGTGTAACCACAGTTGTCAAGAATAACCTTGCACGCCCAACTTTTATATCAGTTTTTAATATAATGGGATTTTCTTATGTTTCTGTTTCTTAGGTGGCTATCATATGTGTTGTTGCTGCTGCTGGACCTCATAGTGTGTCTGTTCATCCTGCTTGGACTGGCCAAGCAAGCCCGCTGGCTGCTCATCCTGTGAGTACAAACACACACACACACACACACACACACACACACACACACACACACACACACACACACACACACACACACACA
>JBBMJY010000025.1:9688947-9748733 GCA_037833715.1 Toxotes lorentzi | reverse complement strand
CACACACACACACACACACACACACACACACACACACACACACACACACACACACACACACACACACACACTCTTGTATCTTTAGACATAAACCATACAACACCATGGATTGATGGTCAGGGTGTCCTCTTGGCTGAAGAGTTTGTGCTGTTCTCCCACAGGATGACCGTGCTGGCATGGCTGGCTCTGTTCCTAAGCTGGGGCTCCCTGGGTTTGGAGACAGCCACTGTAGTGGTGAGTAGATCCAGTAAAACTGTGATGGTAAGCAGGGCTAGGACTAGAGGGAGGGTGGACTAGGAAGTGAATGGGGTTGTCATGGGTTGGACTGACCGGCTATAACAGAGAGAAGAGAGCTTTAGGAGGCCGACCCTTGATGGCAGACCAAAGCGATGTGTATGTGTGTGTGTTTGTGTGTGATTTCTGTGCCCATTGTGCTAAACTGTGAAAAGACCTGCCTCCTAGGGAACACTGCAGTCGTGGCAGAAGACCAAAAAGGCAGGAAAATGGGGCAGGGATTAAAGATTCAATGCGCGTGTGCACGAGTGCGTTTGTGAACAAAGTGTGTTTGTGCACTAAAGTGCGTGTTTTTCATGTAAGTGTGCTTGCAAGTGTGTGGGCGTTTGGCTTCGAGAAGTAAAGATAGAAGATGAAGAGAAGTGCTTTCAACAAGAGTGAGGAGGGGAGAGGATGAGCAGGAGAGTGTATTTCGAGATCAGTTTGAGAGAGAGAGAGAGAGCGAAAGTGAGAGATGGAGAGATGGAGTGGATAGACCATCAGCAGTGCAAAGCTCAAAGCTGTTGCTGTTCTTGGGCCCATTGGGATTTTTAGACAGAGCATGCAAGGAGGTGGAAGTACAAGTTCAATCCTGTGAAAGTAAAATTCTCTAACATGCTGCTGGACCATGTTCAAGCTAAGAGTCCAGCTGTGCTTTTTACGCCTGAACATGACAACACCACAAGTGTGCTGTGTCCTACTGGCAACGATCCAGCAGCCTTTAGCACAGTGACATTTATCAAGAACAAAGAGCACAGAGAACGTTTTATGTCCATTTTCAGTTTTCCCTGTGAAGTTCGGTCGAATTCTCTGAAGAGTGGGGTTGTGTGAAAAGGCTAAATGGTGGCTGTTTTTCTTCACTGCTGCCTGTTTCAAGAGTCTCAGTGTCATGTGGAGCTGGCGGGAGATGTCCCAAGGCCTGTGGGTCCACACAGAGCCGCTCTGTCCCTGGTCAGTGACAGGGAAACAATGTGCCAGCTGTGGGCCTGCCCACTTTCTTCTATCTCGGGTCGCTGCTTTTCCCAGCAGTTGTCGGGCTCTCAGTGTGGCTCTCACTCCCTCTTCTGGTGGGGCGATTCCAAGCTGAGTGTGTTTGTGGGTGTAACTAGGTACAACCTCTTCAAAAATAGGCTAGAAGGTTCGACAGTGTACGGAGATGATGTGGAAAAAGAGGTTAATAGAGGGGAGGTCATGAATGATGATCTAATGGAAAGATAGCTGGATGTCAGAGTGTAGTGAAAGGTTTATCCAGGACAGCATGCGATGCAGGCAGATTGATATTTTCCACTACACTGTGAGCTGCTGTCAGATATCTGAGGAGGTAAATATGTCAGTCGGTCAGTGTGTCTACTAACTTTTCCCTGGTGATCATTTCCTCCCGCCCCCCCTTCTTTTGCCTCATCTGTCCCTGTTTTTTTCTGCTGTCATCTTTTCTCACTCTCCCTGTCACTCTTCTGCATTGCCAGGCTCTCAGTGACTTCTGCTCAGACCCAAACACATTCGTCCTCAACTCCACCAACTTCAACACCGGGACCAGCTCAGGTACAGAATTAACCTGTCCCCGTCCTTTCTGGAAGAGATAGTTGTTTTCCATTTCTGCCATGCACTATATTTACCCTCGCCTAACTATGATCATGTCAGCAGAACTCAGTATAATGACAGTTAAATGTTCCCACGTCTTTTCTATTGTGCACTGATCTGCTGTGCACTGGTGTTTTGTTGGCCATTCAGATGTGTTGGATTATTACCTGACCTGCAGCAGGCGCATGAACAGTCCTTTCCAGCAGGTAACGTGACCTCTGTCAGTCACATGTCTTATGTATATAACACATTACACTGACGCCCACATACCCTGAGTCATTTAAAATGAAGTGAGCAGCTTGCATGTCAGACTTGCTCAAAGGTGGTTAAGGACAAATTACTTGAGGATAGATGCACAGCTGTTGCTGTGTGTCCTGTCCTCAAATGGTAGCTACACTCTCAGTATATTAATGGTATGTTTGAGTGACAATGTAAAATAAAAGCTCTTAATTCCACTGACTTGTTGGCTACAGCTGCTGACCCAGTCACAGAGGGCACTGTCAAACATTCACACACACCTCTCCAGTCTGGAAAGAAATGCCCTCCCACAGTTCCCCAAAGCTGAGGTATGTTGTGATTCATATACATGAAATGCTACATGTCAACCACCTTTTCAGTGATTTCCTCACATTCTGTGAATTTGTGTCATTGCAGAAATCACTCAGGGACGTTCAAATGATACTCAACTCCACAGAAGGCAACTTTCATCAGTTAGTGGCACTACTGAACTGCCGTGGTCTGAATAAGGTAAGGCAAGGCATTGGGCATATGTTTTCGGACCCACGCTAATGAGCAAAAATAACAAGTTAGCAAGCCACTGCTTCTTTATTATCATTTAATTCTTAAATTTCTTTTAGGACTACATTGACTCACTGAAAGGCCTGTGCTATGATGGAATGGAGGGGTTGCTCTACCTCTGCCTGTACTCTTTCCTCTCTGCTCTGGCCTTCACTGCTATCCTCTGCTCTCTGCCCGGAGCCTGGAGGAGCTTCCCCAGGTGAGAGAAGGAGTGTGAATGTGTGTGTTTGTCCTTAAGTGCGGATGTTTTACTGTAATGTGTCTTTAAATCATTATCTTACTGAAATAAAGACAAGTGGGACGTTGCTATTTTTATGCTCTGACACTCATTTACACATTATGACTTGCCGACCATAAACACTGCCAAAAGTAGAGAGAGACAGCGACCTTGCCAAACAACCTGAATTGATTTTGGATTAAAGTGATAGCAATAAATCCATCCTTTTCAGCAGTGTTGGGAAAGGATATACACTCCTCTGCTGCTCTATTCATGAAGAAACGGGGTGCTGATGATTCCCTAGCACATCATGATTCCAAAATGTTGGAATTTCTGCATGCTGTAAAAACTGTTTGGTATACTTTGCAAAAAAGAAAAAAATAAATTCAAAGTTAGCTCTGAAAAATATCAAATGACAACTGATATATGAGAAAGGTGTCCAGCACGCCTAAAAGGTTTTACAGTAATATTTTAGAATGAAAAATTATTACTAATAGCTGAAGGTTTGGTTTTCCTTAGCCCTTTTTTATATGCATTTTTTTTTTGCAGACAGTTTAGTGTTCAGGGATTTTGTAGCAGTTGCAGATATGAGGCAGAAAGTTCCAGATACCCTGGAAAGGTTGTTTATGATTGGTGTTACTGATGCAGGAGTCCTGTACATCGGCAGTTTGATGTTTTCTTTGGTCAGCATTTGTGGAAAATACACAAATTTAACCATCTGAAGTTTGGAACGTTAGTGTCTAACTAATCACGATTAGTAACCCAGAGAATAAATTGATGTGTCTGGTGAGATGTCTTTTAATAAAAAAAAAAAAAATAATAATTTATGCTCACTTAAGATGTGACCAAAATAATGAATACAGGTAGACATAAATATACAATAGTACTCATCATTCCTCTGCTCTCACACATGTCCCCCGTTCTCTCTCTCTTTCATGGACAATGACAGTGAATCAGAGGAGTACGAAGACTCGGACAGCGAGAGTGAGGACCCCTTCACCTCCCATCAGGCACGTAGACAGACGGCCTCGGGGTCTCAGCGAGGGGCCATGGCCCCCTTCTATAATTACCCGGGGGCCGGGTGGACACCCCCCTTTTCTAGCGCGCCGCCCCTCCCGTGAGTAACACAGACACACAGACACACAGACAGACAGACAGACAGAACGTCCCAGAAGTTGCAAGAGGAGGAGGAATTTGCCCTTAGATACAGTTTTGGCATCAAGCTTGTGTTTTTGTTTTGAGATCTGTATCTGTGGGCAACTTTTGCACTGATGCTCACCCGCCCCAGATCAGGGATTGTAAAAAGTCCAGGATGTAGTACAACAACACAGAGGACACGTAAACAACACACAGAGACTGACAGAGAACTTTTGAGATGTCTTTGTGCAGACACATAGTCTTTTTGGTAAAGACGTTCAACATGAAATCCTGTTTTCTCTCAGTAACACAGTTACAATTGTACTGATGACAGAAACAACAGATGTTTTGCGCAAGTGCAGTGTAGTCAGCTAGGTTTACACACTTTTGTCTATATAGGATATATATAATCCATGTAGGATTAGTCCAAATCCACAGAGCTGTCAGATTAAACACATGCATTGCAGACAGACACACAGACAGGTCAATATGGACTACAGTGTAGGCAGAGAAACAGACACAACTCCAGAGGTCTGTCTGTCTGTCTGTCTGTGTGTCTGTCTATTCGTCTGTCGAGTGTTTCAGGACAGACGATGTAGGCCGCTCGGTCATTTCACAGATCTCGTCTCAAATGGCGTCCTGTCTCCTAAATGGCAGTAGACTACTGCTGTGTTGGGGGGAGGGTGTCATTGATGAGGCCGCGCTCGTAAAAACTCCAGCGATGTGAGGCTCAGGTTGACTATAGGTAACCCCCATCCCTACACCACCACCCCCCCCCCGGCATCACTCTCATCTTTCTCCTCACTGCGGTGTCCAAATCTCTCCGATTATTTCTCTGGATCTGTCCTGCTGCTTTTCTCTCCATCATTCCTCCTGCTTCCCTTTTGGTTTCTTCCTCTTTCTCACTTTCAGTTTTCTCATCTTATTATGTTTTATCCCTCCCTCCCCCATTGAAGTTTCCAAGCATCGTTAGAGCTACCTAATCGTGGACTAGTTAACTTCTTCTTCTAATGCCAGCTGATCAGATTGACTCTCCCATATCCAATATTAACACACAAATACAACAATACTGACAAAACTATCAAGGCTCAGAAACTCAGCTGAACAGTAACAAAACAGTCCACTCCTCTTAAATGGAATCTGCTCGACATGCAGATAAACAGATCCATTTCCATCCATTTTCTGCTGCTTATCTGGAGTTGGGTCGTGGTGGCAGCAGTATAAGTGAAATAGTCCAGACGTCCCTCTCCCCAGCAAGGCTTTTCAGATCCTCCACAGGGACCCCTGATATAAACAGATTCATTAGGAAAACAACATTTCAGCTGAAATGGGACTGATGGGTCGTACCCAGCTCTAAATGCATGTAAGTGCAGATTATTGTATAAATCCTGCAGTGCATCATCAGTCAGGAGTGGACTGTTTGTCTTCTGCTGGTGCTTGAGCAACAGCGGCTTTTAATATCCACTAGTTATAGTGAGTGCTGTGTTTTTACGCACTATATTTCTAACCACTTTCTCCTTCTTTCCTGTGACCTGTCCGTGGTTCCTGTCACCCCGCGGCCCCCGTACCCTCTGTCTTTCTCAATGTGTCTCAACCCTGTTTCCCTCTCTTCTTCATCCTCCATTCCTCCTCTCCCTCTCTCCTCCGTCCTTGTCTCTTTCTATCTCTATACAGGACTCCAAACGTTTCCTCCAATGGCAACCCTGGCTATGAGAGCCTTCCCTTGACTGACAGGCAGTCCCCACCCCCCTCTGTGAGTTCCTCTGTACTTGTGACACCATTGCAGTCTGTGCCATTTAATCATTGCTGTTAGCGCACACGCTCGCTTCAATCATCAGTAGCAAACGGACAAACGTGGTGGCGAGGCTTCAACCTCGCAAGACCCTGTGGGCTGGTCTTTTGTTCATTTTTGTTACAACGCTTCACCGTTTCACTATTACCAATTAACTTGTACATTAACTGTTTGTTACTAACATGAATTTGAGAACTCTTCCTGTTTTATTATCACTGTCTGGTCATTTTAAAGAAAAATGAAAGTTCTTCGCTCTATCTTCAGTTGCATCTCATGTCTTTTGTAGCCAGTAAAGTCTGGAGTTAGGATCTCTCCCCCTAACCATAACAGCATGTTATCACATGAGCTTTCAGCTACATCCATGAACAACTGGGCGAATTCCATTTGCTGAGGAAGACCATGAGATGTAGCTGAATGCTCAGGAAAAAAAAGCTAGTAGCTGGACTTTAACTGTAATTGGTTACTTTTGAGGAGGAAATGAAGGAAAGCGTTAATATGGAGTGAAAGGCCACTTCAAATTTACTTTACTCATCGTTCTCCTTTGAGTTTTATTTGAAATTCTTTTTAATGCCTGTTGGTCAGATAGTGAGGGAAACCTGTTCTGTGTGCTGTCTTGATGAGTTGATCTTAATAACAGGGTGTGAATAACATATATTCTTCTCTCCTTTTCTGTTATTTGTCTCAATACATCTTTGGACCATCTCACATCGTGTTTTCTGGAAGTACAGTACTCTCCCAGCATGCTGACTGGTTACGGGGGAAGTCAATCACACCCCAACCCTGCCCATTCGAGGAACCTGTATTCACGTTGATTTTTTTTTTTTTTTTTTGGGTTAGGAAATGTATAGAAAAAAAATGTTTAGTTTTCATATGAATGGACACTTTACTGAAATGAAAAAGAAACTAATCTAAATAAATCGAATGCTAGGTGTGAATTCAAAGTGCGTAACGTCAGTACCACTGAATATTATTATCATTATTATTATTATTATTGTTAAAAGCACTTAAAGAAAGAAGTGAGTCTAACTGGACTGTTGAGATGACCGACAGTGACAATGCTGGTAGAGATGGTTGTGCAAAGCTACAAACCAAGTCCACTTGGTCTAAATTCTTTCCCCTTGTCTGTCCAAACTGTGTAAACTGTGAACAATGGTGAGGCAAGTCAGAATGGTATTGACGTTACTACGTAGTAGTTTTATATTCTTAAATGTATCAGTACCACCAATTTATTTTCAAGTTTTTATATAAATATTGTTGTAGAAAAACACTGGCACGTAGCAACAAGACACATTTTTTTCTGTGAATGGTTATGCAGTTCCTTCACTTGGTCTAATTTTTTTTTTATTACTTTTTATAGGTGGCAATTCTGTATTTTCCTTGTATTACCTTCTGGTATTCTGTATATCTCACTGTCTATAATATCTGAATAATCATGAACCTTTGCTCTTAAAAAAAAAAATACTTGAGGGCTATCAAGACCCTATTTAATGATTGAATGGAGAACTACAACTGCCACTCAAGTCTCGAGAGTGGAGAACTACAAATCCCATGCAATGACAGCAGGTACATAGCAATATGATTCTTGCTACTGGTGCTGCAGTAGCCCTACCGTAACTAGCAATAATAACTATGTATAGCATTGGGTCTCTGAGATCTCTCCAAGATGTTTTGTGTATATATGGTATGGTATGTTGGAGATTTCATTGAATCCCCCTTCCTTGCCAACTGACCTTGTTAACCCTTGAATTGAGTTTGTATGGTTATCAATGCTCCTTTTGAATGGCATCCTTTTACACTCAAGAGTCTAATATAAATAAAAATAACTTCAATAACCCGACACTGGCCTTCATCATGTCTACAAGAAACACACACATCATGTGTTATAAGAGATTCATACTAAAAACAACAGGTCAAAGTTTAATATAAATAAGTTTCAGTATCACGAACCTCTGAGCTTAGGTTTATGTGTGAGTTAGTCACTAGTGAGTACTGGAGACGGTGCTCCTGTTCTTTAGGATATGCATAGATCAATAGGCTAGACAAAATACAAACATAAAGGTTACATACAGCACAGAACCAGTGTTTCTGCATGTTTAACTCAGTTACAACTAATAAAGAACAGAAGCTTTTGGCAAAGCTTCATTACTGTGTGGATTCAACTGATTCGACTTGGACAAAAATAAAAAGAGGCAAGATGTTAATTGTGATGGATTACCTGTCTCAACACATCTTTCAAATCTCTGCTAATTGTTTTCTGTACACTAAAGCTAAATGAAATGAAAACAAAGGCTGCCAGGATCAGAATGATGTATTCTAACATCTAAGAATCTGCATCACGCTATGAACAATGTCTGAAATAGGATTTGTAATAAACTGATGAAAACATGCAAAAACACTGGCTAAGTCCCTCAATGCTTCACCAGGTGATACCTTCACAGTGCATGTGCCTGTATGAACACACACAAAGACAAACAGTGCTAAAAAATCTAACTTTGTAGTGCATAGAAAGTTCACAACAAAGGTCGTGGGAAAAGATGGTGCACTCAGGTGCTGCTTGATAACTGATAAATTTTGACTTTGCCATCGTCTACATCCAGTACATACTGATCTAATTTTGGCAACAGGATCACAAAAGTCCAATGGTATTCTACATGGCAAATTCAATCCAGCGAATTTTCTCTTGATGTTTTAGTAATCAAAGTAGTCCAGTTATCATTACGGCAGATAGTTTTTCATGCACAAACACTGCCTGCCATTCTTCTACTACAAAACAGTGAAAGTTCAGTCATACAGTATGTCTCAACCTAAGTATCATCAAATTAGTCCACATTTGCCTCAAACTTGCAAGACTGTTAGCTTGGATGCACCTTCTCAAACAGACGTACCAAGAGCAGGACAATGCAAATACAATGGTCATATCAGAGCAACTGCATTTACAGCTGTTACAATCAAAACAGTTCTTCATTTAGGGAGTAAACGTCTGTCTCTGCTTCTCTTTGGAACTTCCTCTGTGTGTATGTTTGTAAATTTTAAATGTATTTTAGTGCATTCCCTGAAGAGATTTTTGTAATGAGGTGTTTGTTTTTTGTTTTTGTTTTTTTTAAATGTCTGTCATTTTCCCAGAGGAGATTTTTTTTCATGCTAAAATGTAAAGGTATGTCCCAAGGCATCACTTTTTGGGGTTGTCAGAGTTCAGCCATGAACCGTCCTCCTCCACCTCCCGCCGGACGACCAGGAGCATCTCTGCCACATCCTGAGAAAGCTGTTCACTGAGAAATGCGCTGAAAGAAAAAGAAGGACGACAGAAGAGAAAAGTTTAAAAGAACATGGACACAGACATGGGGCAGATTACTAGAGTGCACCATCCTCACACAAACAAACGGTGAGGTAAGCCTCATGTGACCACTCATATGGGATGACTCACTCACTGAGACAGAGATCAAGCAGCACACAAAAGCCAAGTTTTGATCTAATTCAGAGCAGACACACACACACACACAGATTACTGAGAGGCCTGGAAACATTTCAGAGATGTAAAAGCACATTCTTACCGTAGCTCTGCTTCCCCGCCAATACAGACGGGACTCTTCAATTTGGAGTCGAGGTTGTAGTACTGTCCATTAACTTGCCGAACTGAAAGCCAGTGCCGCCGTCGGAGTGGGAGAGACACGATCCCCAGCGATACTCGTGATGGGACGTTAAGAATAAAACCCTGGACCTTGGACATGCAAAGGCTTTGTACTGTCCTGTATTAAAAAAAAAACCACAGAGAAAGAGTAAGTCAAACAAAACTTCCACTTTGAGATATTTGTGGTTATCCATCTATTATATTCACAGCTGATGCTTAGAGATATTCTGAATATTTTTAATAATCCCCAAACTCCTTCAGACATGTTAGGTATGTTGAAAAATGACGTGTGTTTTGAGCTAGACTGTCTATGTTAGCACAATGAGGCTTGCAGTTGCTGAAAAGAAAAGCTTCTTACCACACGGGGCTCAGTGTATCTCACCTGCGTTTGTCCCACCACACCGCAGCCAGTTCCCTGCTCTGTAGTGCTGCCATGATGACATTGACGTCATAGTTTCCCGTGCCAAACACTGACCGATGAGGGTTCACCACACACTGTGGAGCCAGCCTGGAAACAGAGGTAGAGACCAGTAGAGCATTTTACAGTGAAAACTCATCTTGCATTTGTTACAATTCAGTATTAAATTTGGCCATTGATGAGAAGGCCTCTTCTTTCCAGGACTGTTGGGAATCAGGACCACACTGAGGTCTTTTTTTTTAAGATTATCTCCACACTCTGGGAGACCCATTGTGATCTTAATTGGATATGGCTTTATTTTTTCAGAACCACCCTTCATTCAACTAAAACTTGTTTATAACAACTTGGACAAAGTTTCTGTGAATTAATGGAGTCATATGGTTTCCCACAGAAAATTCTTTAGCCAAGGTCATGAGTTACCCAGATCATGACTCATCGCATCTCATAGTCAATCCATTTACTAAATAACATCCTAAACAATAGCCGCCCTAAATACGATGTCTTTTGCTGCATGAAATTGCACCTATTCACTTTTCTCCTTAAGGGTAATGTTACACTTCATATAAATTTGTAATTTATTTCACCCGTTATCAAGCGTTGCAAAAAGTCCAAATATACAAAGGTCATATATTATGATATATTATGTTTTGAGAATCTACGGTAAAGTACAGAGAAGAAAATAAATACAATTTCCTAATTAATAACTAATAATAACAAAACAAAAACAGAGAAAGAATAAAATTAAAATTCATGCTACATGCTATGCTACATTAAATCTCTAAACTCCTGAAGCAGAAGCTGAAAGCGTGCACCCACTTCTTATTATTAGTAACTGTAATAGACTCTATTTAATTTCTAAATCCAGTGGTGAATAGCTCCACAGATGGATGAAATTTACAAAATTTGGACTTACGAATATGAAATTTCTCTAGTCAGATAAACAGGTGAACAGTATTGTGTTGTTTGGTTCTTATTTTCATGATATAGAATTATATCTTTGGGACAGATTTTTCAGCAACATCCTGGCTGCAAACTTAAACTATATGATTCATGCTTTGAATGTGTTTGTTTGTTGATGCAAAGCAGCTGCATGTGTTTTCCTCTCTTATCTGAGCACACACACACCGACGCATCATCCAGACGTTACCCTACCGTTTGCAGATGTCGTCGGCTGTCTCCTTGGTGAACACCCGCTCCTGGAGCACGTTGTTGAGTGCATGAATGGCGCACAGCTCCAGTCTTTGCTTCTCATGAAACACCTCTCCTTCGCTCATGCTAAAGCTTGCCTACCGCACACAAACACACAGGAGAAGTAACGTTAATGGAGTAATGGGTAACGTTACAACTGGTTTGCTGACGGAGCAACCACGCAGCACAGTTCACAGCCCACTCAAGCTAACTTAAAAGACGTTAGCAACTGCTTACCCAAACGGAGGTTAAACTGTGACAACCCACGGATTATACTATGAATTTGGTTGCTGGCAGTTTACAAAAAGTGACCATTATTAATCGACAACAGCTAAATGAAGCTACTGACCTGCTGATAAAGCGGTTCCCCGTTAAAAAAAAAAAAAAAATGCTGGACTCTGACAGCTACATCCAGAAACCGGAAGCAGAGCCGTTGTTTTTGTTGTGTTGTTGTTGTTGTTGATGTGCAGCTGTCACGCCCAATTACGGTATACGCACAGCAGCCCTGCAAACACCGTAAATTTAGCCGTGACTCTACTGAACTCGTTGAAACAATAACAAACGTTACAGCCAACTTGTCGCTGTACAAGGACAGCGAACATAAGCATCCCCACCAGACTCAGTCCCTGCTGATAACTGTGGACCTTATGTTAAAGCGCCCTCTAGTGGTCTGTCCCATTATTGATGGTGACGATGACCATGATGGTGATGATTTAAGGCCATGGTGGGCAAATAGTGTCCACTGGGCCAAATCTGATCCTACATTAAAACTATTTCTCCCCTTCTTCCCTTTAGTTTACACCAAAAACCGTATTTTCACAAATCTACTGTAGATAATGGTATGAATACATGTGTCATGCAGGGCTGGATTACCAAAAAGGAGCAGCAGGAAACTGTCCAGAGGAGCCTGGAACAGGAGAGTACCCTCTACCAGTGCATATGATATGACAAGCCAGGAATCAAACCATGGATGCTGCGCTTATGTGGAATGGACCTTAACTTTTAGGCCACCAGATGCCCCTAAAATGTGAGTTCCATAGGCATCTTTTTGAAAATTGGTCTCCACTTGTGAGATGTTTGGGAGAATGAAGATTTGATAATTGTCATCGGACACAGCCACATATATTGTACATATAAAGCTCTATACAGTCCACTCCTTGTAATGTCAAAGAAAGTAAATTACACTAGTACTATATTACACACTATTATTGTTAAAATATGATGCTTTATTACTAATAGAGCTGAAACCACTAGCTCATTATCTTTTTTTATTTATTTATTTTTGAGTAAAAAAAACCCCAGATATTTCACCTTCCTTTGTAAAATGAAATGAAAAAAGTTTGGGCTTTGGGTATTTGTGACAGACATTTCTCACATTTATCTTATATTATTAATACAAATCAAAGAATTCATTAATTGCAAACATACTCAGGTGATACACATTAATGCATCAATATTAAAATAATATCTAACAATGAGAGATAATCGTAAAACATATTCAGGGGGGCACTTTACTACATTGAGTATGTTACTTTAAATACATTTTCCTGATTTTATTTACATACCTGCATACTTATGTTTACATTTACTCAAGTGACATTTTCAATGCAGGACTTTTCCTTGTAATGGAGAATTTTACAGTGTTATTGTAACCTATACTTAAGTAAAGGATCTGTAAACTTCCTCCACCACTCAGTCTCCTAATCGTATACTCTTCTGTTCATTAATGTTCTCTCTTCCCCAGCTTCCATGTGAGTGTTTCTATTTTGACTCTTGTAGATCTTTTTTAATCTTCATTGTGTTTCATTTTAACGGGCTTTTAGGAATTGGTCATGGGGGTGTGTGAGTTTTTCAAACGGACCAATGGCTGATAAATATCACTCTTGTTTTCGACTCAGTGTGGCTGATAGGGCTCTCGACTATGACGCAACGCAAATAGTGCATCGTGATTGGTCCAAGTTTCCTGACGTTTCGTGTCACTAAGATGCCCATTGGTCAGTGGTGGTAGGTTAACGTGAAGATCGTATTTTTGTTCCTGTGTCAACGAAAAGAAGAAAAGATCAGCAGCCAGTGAGACCGGGCTAGGTTGTCATCAAAGATAGTTTTTTTTTCTAAAACATTAACGGAAAAGTCTCTTACCTGACACCGGCCAGGCATCCACCACCTTAACAGAACTCATTCTAAAGATGGTAAGTCGGATAGCCGAGCTCCCTGCTAACAGCTAACGGGAGTAGCTGCTAGCTTGATCCGACGTTTAGCCGTTGCCAGCCGTCGAGCTTTTAATTTGGGTTCTGTCTATTTGCTGGAGTCTCTGACGTTAATTGAGAATCGTCATCTACATTGACATAATTAAACAAATGAATTGAAGACTACAATAAATTTTGAAACCACCGAGCAGCTTTAACGTTAACGTTATCTGATCGAGGCTAGGCTATTACTGCTAACACAAACGTAAAGTTGTATATGGACGGACGTTATAGTAATCTCATTATAGTAATGCTTTCTGGCTTTTGTGATTTTAATTATGCCAGATCACGTTAAGCAAATAAAGTTCAAACTTGTCTTGAGTACTATGAAGATACTTCGGGGTTGTACGAACCGTTGCCCGAAAGGTGAATCTTTCTTATCTTAGTTCATTCGTTACATTACGATAATACATTGAAGAGCAGCCAAACACAAAATCAACTAAAGGAGAATGAAAACTGGCCTCAAGATGATGGGGCAATTGTCCTATGCCACATGGATCTTGAGTGACATGATCTCATCACTGAAGTGATATGATCTTATCAGTCAAGATGATTCTTGTGATGATTATTTTTATTTTAAAACAACAGTATACAGAGTAGTGTTTGTCGAGACCATTAAAAACGCTGTCAGTCAGTCAGTTTATGGCATTAGTAAAGCAGCTTGACCATTTCTCTCAACATTATAAAAAAAAAAAATCCTAGATTTTAGATTTTCTCTTATAGTAGGCCTGCATTTGTGCATATACATAACCCGAGTTTGCTAAACTGTCTTTATGTTTCTCCCTAGAATTCCAATGTGGAGAATTTGCCCCCTCATGTTCTTCGCTTGGTCTACAAAGAGGTTTCAGCTTTAGCAGCAGATCCGCCCGAGGGTATCAAGATTTACCCCAGTGAGGAGGACATAACTGAACTGCACACAGCAATTGAAGGACCAGGTAAGGGCTGCACACAGATAGGTCCTCTGTATTGTCTTTTATTTGTTAAATTTTGTTTTGACGTTCTTTTTCTCACCGCTAAATATTTCTCACAACTCTGTATTGGTTTGGATTTGTTTCTGTTTGTCCATGAGGCAGTTTGCATATTATACTGTCTCATTGTTCATAATAAACATCTCAAAGCTGGTCAAATGGAATTACTGAAAGGTCAATATAGATTGTGTGTTTTGTCATTTTATTGATTGGACGTGCAAACTATCAGGTTAGACCATGAGACCATGTATTTTAAAGGTCAACTTAAGAACTGATGCTTTTATTTTATCTTCCATCATACCTTCCATACATCATACCTGTAACTCACAGTATATACGCTGCCCCACCACTACACAGTCAGTAAATCAGCTTGATAAATATTTGCCAGTGAAGGGACGTTTCACTTGATGAACAGCCTTCTGTTATCAGCCTTTGGTAATAACATCTCTTGTCTGTTAATCCGTCTCACTTTGATGGCTAATTTACTCCATACTATGTTTAGGTAGTTGGTGGTAAACTATCCATGCTTAATTGTTACTCTTATAATAATAATTTTTACGCATGAGGTTAATATCATACATTAACACATCTGTTTTGCAAAGTAGAACATTTTTTCCAATGGTTTCTTGAGAATGTACGTTATTGTCCTTTATTTGTGGATTTTGAGGGGTGTTAGTCACATGTGAGACACACAAGCCACTCAAAACACAAAGCCAACAATGCCCATGCTGTCCTGTCACTATGAGCTCAGTGCTTCAGACCTTGTTATTGTAAAGTAGGCCTTGAAGAGCCTGACACTTGTACACATTTTATTAACTCCCACACAGAGCACATTTTCTGCAGCAGTTTGGGTACTGATGCTAGTACTGGTATCAGCTATTTGCAAACAAACTACAGCCAAAACTGTTGTATTGCATCAGTCCAAGGACAGTGTGCTTATAAGCTATTGCAGATAATGTATTCATTACTTTCAAGTGGCAAAGGAGTACATTTCCGAAGGTGACGTGTTTATGTGTATGTGTGTTGTATGTTTTCACCAGAACCAAAATGGATTATAATGCTGATTGACTTGGATGTAATATTTTTCTGTTTTTGTTAGTTGACTCAGTTGCTGCTCTATGACCTTCTTTCTTTTTATGGAGCAAGTTTGGCACAGTAAGGACATACTGTTCATGTGATGAATTCTTTATGCTTTGACAGAGGGAACTCCATTTGCTGGTGGCATTTTCCGAATGCGTCTGGTACTTGGGAAGGACTTCCCTGCGGTTCCACCCAAGGGGTATTTCCTGACCAAGATTTTTCACCCCAACGTGGGTCACAAGGGAGAGATCTGTGTCAACGTGTTGAAGAGGGACTGGAAGGCAGAACTCGGCCTCAGACATGTCTTACTTGTAAGATGAACCGTATGTCTTTGTTGTTCTGAGTAGCAACTTTGTTTTCCTCCACTATTTATACATTTCTGTCTTCTCCTTTATTTCCCCACAGACAATCAAGTGTCTTCTCATCCATCCGAACCCAGAGTCGGCTCTGAACGAAGAGGCCGGGCGTTTGCTGTTGGAGGACTACACAGAATATGAGTCCCGTGCTCGGCTGCTCACAGAAATCCATGCCATGGGCGGGCCCGGCGCAACCTCTGGGGCTCCTCAGGACCCTAATGATGGCCCACAGCCAAAGAAGCATGCAGGAGACCCTACAAAAAGAGCAGGGCCCAGTGCAGCAGCTGTGCCAGCAGCTCTGGGTAATGGAGCTAATGGAGCCAGCACCACCACCAGCAATAGCAACAGTAGTAGTAGCACTAACAATGTAGCAGGGAAAAAGAAAGCAGATAAAAAGCGTGCATTGAGGCGGCTTTAATACCAGTCCGTGTGTGTGTGTGTGTGTGTGTGTGCGTGCGAGAGAGTGTGTAAATATAAATATTGAAGTGTGCTGATGATGTTTTTGTTCCCTTTCTTTTCTGACTCTTTCTACCACCAATCCAGACTATCCACTTTCTACTCATACCTTACCCTTTGTTTTGCCACCACTTTGCCCTGTTGGCATTACAGGTTTGTTAATTATTTCCATGATTTAAAATATTTGTTCCTCTTTTAAAAGAAAGAATACACTTTCACTGCGAAAATCATGCCATCATTTGTAGTTTTTCCTTGGCCATCTTCTGAATGAGTGACACAGGAAGTTGTTTTCACTGTGCAAAAGCCTCTAATGTCTGTCCATTAATGACACATAACTACTGTTTTCTTAGACTTGGTAGCAGCCCTTTTTAAAGTGTTTCTTGGTGAATGCTGCTGTGATGGTACTGTGTACTGCTCAGCCAGGCTCACTCTTGAGTCTAAACCAAGATGCTACTTTAATTAAAGTCAGGTTTTCAAATTGAGCTCAAAAGTAATAATGGTAGAAGTTGCTAAGCAATTATGCAGGAAGTCACAATTGGGAGAGAAATATTGTTAATGTCACATGGAATAGAAGCATCTTTTTAAATTGTACTTTTCATAACTGAACTGAGTGAAGTAAATGGAAGAGAGTTTGCAGCAGCATGTAGGATGTCTGTTGTGTTCTTCATGGAGTCTCAACTCCCTCTAAAGTTTTTTTTTCCCTTTCTCTAAAATCGTTTCACTGTCCAGTATTTTCAGAAGTTGTTTATAATTGACATGTCCATGTTCAGCTGTCTTGTGGTTGTGTGTGAAGACATTGATAAGTGGCTGTAAGGGAACAGGGTAGGTTGCCAGACAACTCTTTAAAAAAAGAATAATCTAGTCTCTGTATTGAGCATACAGTGAAGTGACTCGCTGAAACTACCCCCTGCTTCCCTACAAAGCAGTGTGTGCTCTTAAATACCCAGCTCTCCGACCGGCCACGTGGGTACCAGAGAAGACATCAGTAGAAAAACTTCCACGTTTGATAGAAATTGTCTCCCCCCCACCCATTGCACTGGCAGGGTTTCCTGGGCAGGTTTTCTCTCTTTTCTAAATGCATGCGGGGCCTACATTTCCCAAGGAAACACACTGAAGCGCTGTCTTAATGTGGATGGAAAAGGTGCCTCTGAAACTCTTGTTAATGTGCAAACTGTTGGCTGGATATTTTGTGTCCATTTTAAATTATTTAAATAAATAAAACATTGAAATATGAGAAGTGAAATAAAAAATGAGTCATATGTGCTCCTTTATTGGATCTTGCTTTGCATGCATAATTGTTTGTAATGTTAAATCTGTAACTTTCTTCAAAGATGGGTGGGTGTATGTGTGTGTGTATCAGTATAACCTGATACACACACAGAATGGATACTAAGGTGAAGCCTTTACTGTTCAGTGACGTACATTGGCACTTTGTTTATAGTGGTCTCCTGTTCTGCAGTGATGGAATAACCATTGTGAGGAAACCAGTAATTGCATCCACCCCGGCAAACCAGTGAGTGAAAGTGCACTCTGTAGAGCCTCATTGGACCATCTAATGAAGGGCTCCACTGGCCTCTGCTGCAGACATGCAGAAGCCCACCCACCTGTGTAGAAATAGCAGCTTGCGGTGCAGGTAATTATCGGGCCCTTCTTAGACACCTGGGGTTCCACACAACCCTTTGCACCTTCCCCAAGCCCCGTTTTGGAAGTGCTCACCTCCTTCCCCACCTGGTCTCCACCTTCATGGCAGAGCCTTCCCTTTTAATGCCAAATCGATGTTCCTTGCTGTCATATTTAAATAAACGCCTGGACTTTTTCTTTTGTTAAGTCATAGGCGTCTTTGACGGTCTGATGTGTAGTCTGGGTCAGGTGTAAAGGGAATTCGTGCCGGTTTTCCTGTGTCATATAGCCCACGATGTACTGGTGTTAATTGTGATTCATCTTGTAGGTCTAATGTGTAATCGCTGATTTCACTTCATGTCAACACGGTGCTCAAACCTGGTTTCAATCATGTGCCGTGGACATTACCTCCTCTCCACTCTTGTCTTGGCAGTTTTGTGGATTGCCAGCTGCCCCCTGTTTCTCCTAAACTTAAAGAAATCTCTGAATTGCCATCTAGGTCTGGCTCTAATTGACAGTTTCGTCTTTTTCAGTCTTTTGCGCCAATCCGCTCCCCTTCCCCGTTTTCATCTCTTTCATAATTGCCACCAACATAATGAAACAGTTGCTGTGGCAACCGTGTCTCTCTGTTTCTCTCTTTTTCTCTCTCTCACAAAAAAAAAAAAAAAAAAAAAAGATAACGAAAAACCTCTTTGGATCTCGGAGGTCTTCTGCTGAAATTACCGACTGCTTTTATTTTGCAGGTTTTTCCTTTCTTTCTTTTTTATTTTTGATACCTTTATTTCAGTCTTTTACTTTTTGAAAGAACAGTAGCCAAAATCCCCGACCGATTTTTTTTTTCTTCCTCAGAGCCTGTAAAATATAGGCCTTCGGGGTCATTCAGTTAATGAGGGAAATTAAATGGATGTGAATAAAGATGAACGCCACCAGTTGAATGGGCCTAATGACCGTCAGAGCCGAGCAGCGCGGAGCTGAGAGTCTCATCAGCACCAGTCTGACCGACCAATCACAGCGCTCCCCCACTGGCGGACCTCCGTGAGGCCAGTCGCAGTTAGGCGGTGTAACCTGTCTGGTTTGGGAATTATGAAGGGAACCAGCCTCTGTCCGTTGTTGAAGGAGAAAAGTTAAATTGGGTTAAAAAAAAAAAAAAATTGGCGACACGTTTGACATTTTGTGCGTCTGACACCGGGATTGCTGCGTGTTCTCCAGGATCGTCACACTGTAACTTGTGCCGTGCTGTTCAAACGGAATTTTCCGATGTGGTGTGTAGTTGAATTGCCTTGTCACATGTATCAGAAAATCTCAGAACATCTCGTTGGGCACTGACTCTCTCTCTCTCTCTCTCGCTCTCTCTCTCCCCCCCTCTATCTCCCCTGCTCGCGTTTTTTTTCTTTTCTTTTTTTCCGTGATAATGGATTATCAATAGCCGGATGGAGACACATCAAGAACGATTGAGATCTGCAGCACTTGTAAAAAAACACGGGCATTTTTAAAACAGGTGGCAGATCCAGCAACAGTTCAAGCTGTCCTGATCATCTTCTGCTACAATAACAGGCTGCCATCTGAGAAACGCGGAGATACAGTGCGCAGGCTCTCCCCGCGCTGTTCTCCAGCATCAAACCCCAGAGCAACGCACAGGTAAGACACGACATTATGCACCTTTTATTAATGCAACGTCAATTACCGAATTACGCGCAAAACTGTTTTATACCTTCTCTGTGTGTTTCTGTGTGTGTGTGAAAAATGAGTTTGGCATCTGTTTGGACGCATCAGCTGTGCTGGAGGCTGTCAAACAAAACATTTGGATGAATGCTGCGCCACAGAAACATCTACACATTGGCTTTATGATGGGCAGACATGTTTTGCATCACTTAAACACTTTAATCGACAAATGCCAGCACGTTACGACATTATGAATATACTGATATTAAGACCACTAACACACACACTCACACACACACACACACACACCGACACATCCAGCCGGACTACACACACACACACACACACACACCGGCACGGATACACCCACGCACTCTTAGCCTACTGATACATGCAAGTCATGTCCATAACCCGCATGCTTGTTCATTGCAAGTTGCAACTTGTGAACCTAATGAAGGATGGACTGTAGTCTGAGGAGTCCATGTCCAAATCACTCGACTCGATGCAAAGTCATTGCGCAGCATATATTTTACTGATAAGACTAAAGCGACCGCCGCTCCGCGGCTTTCGCTGTAATTGAATGTCTTTTGCATCAACATCTGTGTTCGGGGTTTCTTTTCCCGTCACCGAATCGTATCACAGTGCGTCTTAAAAAAAAAAGAAGCCATTTTGTTTAATTTCCATCGAACACCTGTTGAAAATGTTGCTTTTCGTTGCAGGATGCTTCAAGAAGTAAGAGGGGCCGCTTGGTTCATATGCTTAGATACAATTGCTGGAAATGCCCGGAATCTGTTGAATTGGTTTGTCCTCCCTCCAGTGGCCATGTAACTCAGAGATGCATCTTCACAATTCTCAGTGTGTGCCCTTCACCCTTTGCTTCCCATCCTCGCTCTCTCCCTCTCTACTGCATTGCTTCAGCAGCACAGTATAGAGAGAGACATACCTACAGGAACATTTGCCGTTTTGTACGTTGAGTCACTTTTCTTTTGGGATTTTGAGTCCCGAAAGCCTGACCCTCAATGATTTGAATAAATATTTTCTGTAGTTTGAATTCTAAATCTTGTGCATTGTTGGATGGCTGTAACTGCACATTTATCCAGGAGTGGTTTGGATATTTGGAGAGAAAATCCTCTTGAAGTGAATGGAGTCAGAACAAGAAAAGATGGTGATGGAAGTTGAGCAGCGCTGGCAGATGACGGTGCAAGGCATCAGTATCATCTTGTTGAGCAAGAGACGGGCAGATGTTACTTTGAAATCTGGTTTGGTTAATGGGTGTAGATTGGATTCTGCCTCCCTTCTCTTTCACTGCCGCTTTCACTCACACACAGACAGAGCTGCAGTGCTATTCTGAGAGAGTTAGCTGCCTCAACCCACGCACAGAATCTGAGAAAGAGAGAAAGGCAGAACGAGGGAGAAAGAGGAGAAGGATGGAGCAAGAGGAATAAAGGACAGGCAGAGACTGACTACAAGGAGGTTTACAGAATGCCTACTATAGTCTCTCACATGCACACACGTTCACACACAGACACATACAGACACATAAAGCCTTTGTACAGTTTCAGATTCTTCCCCTTTAACCGTTCTAACAGCAGCTGATTTACAGTCTTGATTAGCACTCTTCTTGTGTGTGGCATGGACTGTATTTGCAGATCTGTTTGGTGGTGCTGTTTGTGTGATGTGTTATGTTGTATTGGTAAGTGCTGGGAGAAATGTACTTGATTCTGTGCCACCCACACACCGCCCTCCCACTCATGGTCGTCTCTGCATCTATACCTCTGGCTCTTCCCGCTCGCCACAATCTCTTTGCTCATTTAAATCCCTACCCTGCATTTATCCCTCTGCTCTCTTTCTCCCTCTCTATCACTGGCTTTTCAGGAGCGTGTTCCTCCTGCAGCCAAACAGGCACACTAACACACACTCGGCTTCCCACAATACGTACAAACACAATACTCATTTTATTATAATGCAATTAATAAAAATGACTGCGTTGTGTGCGTGCATGCTCAAAATGTGCGCGCATAAAAAGTGTCAAGAAGTGAGGACAAGAGGTTGCAGAGCTTCTTTCTAATCGTGTCTCTCGTTTGTGTTACAGTGGACACTCGGCCGACGCGTTCCAGGTTTGGTTGTCGACATGTAAACCTTGAAGACGATTCTGGAAATCAAGCCGAACGTTTAGAGTCAACAGGAAGAAAATTTCTCCTGGAAAGCTCTTTTGGAACATTAGTCAGTGGGAGAACTGCTGCTTTGTGTCTCTCATTTTTCCTCCGCTGAACTCTCCTCAGAAGGTTAGAGGAGCGTGTAACTGAAACAAGTGGAGCCCTCGGTGATTTCAACATTCTGTCTCCCCCATCTGTGCCTACATTCTCTGCTACAGATAGGGACGTTTTGATAATTACATATAATTATAATTTCTGTGGGAGACAGATCTGCCTCTGTCTATTATTGCCAACACCTCCAACACAATAACTTCACACATTTACATATTTCTCAACAAAAGTGATATTCTTTGAACCTCGGAGACAAATCAGGAATAATTTTACTTAGAGAGACATGTCACATGGAGAAGCGATGTGCCATTCAGTTCATATCTAATGAGTTATTTTGTGCCTAAAAGCTGAATGCAGAGCATTTCAAATCAACGACTTTTGCCTCATTTTGCAATGTGTTTCACAGTCTGGGAGTCGTTTCTTTGGTTTATGCTTACTCCTAATTTTCAGTTGTTAGAGTCTTCTAGCACTTAAGCTGAGCCTGCCTCATTATCACCCTCATCCCAATCGCAGTAACACTCCGTGCCAGGCGAGTACTGATGCACATTAATCCGACCATAGAAAAGATTGAGATAAAGTACATGTTGTATCTATAGATGTGTGCCTAGAAGAAGTTAACATGGAGCTAAGTCTCTGCTCCAGAGAAACTAGGCACCCTTAATGAACAGTTCTCATCATTGGTGCAGTCTGTTATTTCCATTTGATTGTTTACAATGCCAAAAAGCACCAAATGCATGAAAAGTGTTACAGATTTCCTACATTTTTCCAGAAAAGAATTGCTTACAGGTTAAACAAGTGCCAATTCTGAATGTATGTAGTGCCAGACTGAAATAGTCACATCCAGGAATGAACAAAACAGATGAAACTGTTTACATTTCACGAACCACTGGCCATAGACTACTGTTCAAGTGCCATGATCAGCACAGGAATGTATAGGACTGTCATATTTTATTAGACGTATTTGCTACTGATTTCTGCTGGGCTTTGTGCTTACAAAAAAGTAATTCCATCCAGCGGTACGTCAGATACATATTCTTTTTGTTCAGCAAAAGCATGAAGATTATTGTTTTCAGTTTGTCAGTTTTACAGACTTGAGCTTTCTGAGGGCAAAAGATGAAGTCATTACACAGTCAGGGTTCCTTTCTAGCAGTAAATTAAAACAATTTTAATTCCATTATCCACAATTACTGAAACCCACAAACTGATTTTGATAGTGTTTTCATTTTTATTGTTCCTGGCGTTTCCCATTATTATATCACATAAATACTCAGTTTCTGCCAAAACAAAAAAAACCTGGTTTCAGATTTCATCATCCAACATTACTGAATGAAACTACTGATACATCATCCGTATTCAGTAGGTCGTACATGCTTCTTGAATGTTTCACATGTCATTTTAGTGGGTTAAACTGCAAAAGCGGATACAGCGTTGTAACTGCATTGACTCAACAACAGAAAATAGATCTCTTAGTCATGTAAAAATGACGCCCACCACCAATCTCCGAGTCCTCGCTGTCTCCCTGCTCTCCCTTCTCACTGCCCCACTTACCACTGTTGTGGAGACCTCTCCATCCCCACCTCCACAGCCCATAGACCCCTCAGGAAGGCCGTTCACAGAGGAGCCCAAGTCTGGCCCCAGTCCCTCGCTCCTGCTCCTTGCCATCCAGGCCAATATCAGGCCAGCTGCTCTCCGAGGCAGGACCAAAACCCCTGAGAAACTTCCAGAGACCTCACAGGGAGTTCTGGAGGCGCCTCCGAGACCCCTGCCCCAGGTCATGTTCCCCAAGAATGTGACCTCAGCGGAGGCCCTGGCTCCTCCCTTAGGCGCAGCCCAGGTAGCGCCCATTCCGCCACGGCTGATAGATCCGTGGATGGATGTATGTCGGGGGTATTATGACGTAATGGGACACTTTGACAGCGCTTTCAATTGCTCCAAGGATACCTTCATCTATTGCTGTGGAACCTGCCACTACCGCTTCTGCTGTCCAGAGCGTAGCCGGCAACTGGAGCAGGACAGCTGTAAAAACTATGACTCTCCAGACTGGGCCAAGCCACAGACAGACTCCATGATTATACCAGAGGAGTTAGGTCCTGACCCAGACTTTGATCCACTGAAACAGCAGAGCCACAACACTGGCTTTGTCATCGGTGGTGTGGTTGTGTTCATGGTGGCTGTCGCTGTCGGCATCAAGGTCGTCTTCAACAAGGTGCAACAGGAAGCCAACCAAAGGGACCTCAATATGCCCAGGTGAGGCTTAGAAAATATGTTTTTTTTCATCACCTCTCACTGTTGAATTCATTTCTTCATTCCATGTATAAATACTGTAATGAAATTAGGTTTTCAGGACTCCATAAATGGCCTACATTCATCATTCTGGGCTTGGAATAATGCTGTTAGTCATCAGCTGAAACATATTTGATTTCGAGTGGCTGCTGCAGAACTCATGGTTGTTTTGATTTCCTCTCTGCTTTTTATCTCATATGTGGCCCGTAATCTTGGCAATAAATATGTGCATTTTAATTTTTGCACAGGCTACATTTTTCTATCTTTGGCTACACTTGTGGAGGATGATGTAGTAGACCAGTATTAAGTGGTGATTGGTCCAAATGCAGATAAAAGAATGCAAATAATGAACAGAACAATTTTATTATTATTTATATTATTATTATTATCCAATTCTGCTTAGTTAAGTAACAGTGTCACAATCAGCATTGTGTGCATATTTATATCCAGACGATAAGCAGGTTTGTCGTGAAAATAGACTGAATTCAAATACTGTATATTATTGGAAAATATAAGATGAATGTTTAATATATGGCTCTCAAATCTTATTGTCACAAATTTCTTTGTTAACGTGTTTGCTTACCCAGTGATGATTCTAAGCCCCAACACTTTCGTCCTCACATGAATATGGTTGATCAACTGCCTTATAAGATACCTTGTGAGCAATATTTATAATGACGAATATGAAAAAAAATCCTCATTACAAAATGAGTGCTGGTCTTAAAACATAGGGTAATGAATATAACTAATAATTTGAAATGCTTGTAGAAAAGGATGTGATCAGCCACTGGCCAGGTATTGTGAAGTTTAATGTCATATTTCCTTTTTGTTTGTCTTTATTGTATCATCAGAGCCCTGGTCGACATGTTGCGGCACCAGTCTAGCCCAGTCCAGCAGGATGAGAGAAACAACAGCGTGGCTCTGACTGTAGGGGACGGACAGGGGACACTGGGGAGAGCTCCAAAAAATCTTTACGCCCCAGGACTGCCTAGCAAGGACAACAGATGTGAGTGTTTAGGGCTTTTACAGCATTACTGAATAGCACAATCAGAGCTGTTGTAACTGGGTCCTCTGAATGGGGAGTAGGGCACATAGTGTATGCCATGTCTGTATATGAATACATGTTTTTTTTGTGCATGTGCGTTCCACCACCAAGATATTTTTGCAACTATTTAAGAGACAGGAAAATATTAAGCCTCAGTATTTCTCTTTACTGGCTGTGGTCACCGTGAAGAGATACCTCTGACTTCCTCAGGTGGTAATATTAATTTCCCTCTCCAAAATTCAATTTAAATGCACAGGAATCTGGACATAAGTGCTTATAAAATATGTATGCATTATATGATCATGTGAAGGTGAATTGATGCAGATAGCTGTATGTGCATAGTTGCCTTGAACCTTTTATGCTAAAATGCCATTGAACCTGAAACTGCCAACATCCATTTTGTGAGCTGATTACATTATGTTCTTTTGACTTACAGTGGGCAATTTGCAACACAATTTCATCCACTCATCGGGCTCCAGCCCCAAACACACCGCAACTATCGGTAAGGCAGCTGGCGAAAGCTGGGCTCCTATGTAAATTACATGTAATCACCCAGATGCTTCATTTACTTCATTCAGTTTCGTTTTAATCTCAAAAGTAGACTCATTCATCCCAACAATAATAATGATTATCATAGCTTTGGTTGCTTGTGTTAGTGTTGAAAGCAAGATAAAGTCTGTCTGTGCCAGTGAATGTTAGCAGATTCACACACTGCTACGTGCGGCGCGCTATATCCAGAGGAGCAAATCTCATTTAACACACAGTCGTTTTCTCCCTGTGGTCTCTGTAGAACGCACCCCTCGAATGAACAATGCTCAGCTGGCAGCTGGAGGCACCCTGCTCTCCAGTAAACACAACAACACCAAATCCCAGCCTGCCTTCCACCACTCCCTGCACAACCTGGCTCAGCTGCCTCCCTCCTATGAGAGCGCCACCAAACCTGAGCTCAACAGATACTCCTCACTCAAACGCCTCGGTAAGTGCCTTGATTTTCAAAATACGAGGACAAATGTATCAGTCTGTCTGCCCTTCAACACTGTGGTTTGTGCAGCTGTTTCATGAGCACTGAAGCAAAAGTGACACTTTTGACACTGTGGCATGTAGTGCAAGATTCGTCATTATGTGCTGATTCTATTTATTGTTGTGATACACAATTCAGAGAAATTTTGTTTGGCTTCCAGAGAAAGGTCTTGATGAGTACTCGTCTGGTTACTGTACCACCAAGCGCCGGCCTCACACGGCCCAGCCGGCCCTCCAGTCCTCTCAGCACCACCTTCACTGGGGTGGAGACTACACCCTCAGTGGGAGAGGAACCCTCCCCAGGCACGCAGCTCGACCCTGGATCCCACCGCCACCTTCTGGCATGCCTGCTTCACCCACCCCCAATCCTTACCCTCTGGATCCCCCAGAGCCCCAGTACAACCCCAACTACGATACTCTCTCCAAGCCCCCGAGGAAAGTAAAGTCCACTGACCAGCTGCTCAACATGGGTGATGTCCCTGGCAACACGGGGACTCTGTCCAGACTGTCCAAGAACCAGCAACACCAGTACTACAAAGCCATGGCTGCCTCCAATAAGAACTCCAACACGCAGACCCTCACCCGCAAGACCCAGGACAGGCAGGAGAGACAGGAACGGCTGCTCATGTCACCGGACCATCTGGAAGAGAGGATGGGGGTTGGAGGGATGGGTGTCGTAGATCCATACGCCCACACAGGAGGGATTGTCCCCACGCTGCCTCGTCAGCAGAAGGCCCAGTCCCAGCAGAACGTCTGCGCTACACCCTCCCTCGACCGGCACCATATGATCAAGATGAACTCTCACCCCACGTCTGGACGAGAGCAGGAGAGGAACACGACCATGACGGGGCATATGAGTGGGGGCATGGGCTGGGCGGGGGAGATGCCCGGGGCGGGGGTAGTCATGGGAACGGGAACACTAGGTGGCCACAGCGCGAGGAGGATGGCTTTTGCAGCGAAAAGGCAGAACACCATTGAGCAGCTACACTTCATACCGGGCGGGGGCGGTGGGGGGTCAGGAGGAAGTGGAGGAGGCAGTCAGGGGATCAGGACGGGGAGTAAAAATGAGGTGACGGTGTGAGGTTTGTGCCTAATGTAGAGTTTACCACTCATATAAGGTATGGGAATAGATCACCCTTCTGCATTTAACTATTAGATATACAACTACAAGAAATAAAACTAGAAGTATAAAGTATAGTAACAGTATAACGTGTTTAGGCTATTCAAATTAGTGTTATCTTGTAATTAAATAGCTTAAATATGATTACTTAATTAAAAATCTAGATGGGGAATATCTGTTCCAATTATGTGATAGCCTACATCAGCCATATTTTGTAACAGAATTTGCCATATTGCCATATACAGCGGTGCCATTATACTTGTAGAAAGACTGACTAAAAGGGTGAAACAAAACCAACAGAAGTGTCGTTCATAATTTTGTTTTTATATATGTTATATATGTTTTTCAAAAAGTACTCAGGAGCCATATTAGATAGGAAACCAGATGATATCAAAAAACAAAAAAACAAAAAAACAAAAAACAGAGGTCGATGAAGAGGAGGACCATGTGGAATATTGTATCACAGAATTTCGTAGAGAATTGAGCCAACTACCTGCTGGACTGTCGACCTGCTCAGCCCTCGCCATCAACGATTTATTAAACTGAATCTCATGGGAGAAGAGCCCAATGGACCAGATGAGTCTGAATGAACTGTGTGGCTGGTGAGGGATTTTGGAGATCTGATACTCTGCTGAACCAACCTCATCCTGACACAAGGAGACAGAACTGCTTTTTATTGCTTCCTATGTAAATGAGTGGACAAGGTGGAGCTGTTTCTGACTGGGACTCAACAGCCTGACACTATTGGCTGGACTCCACGTCCGATTTAAACCGCGGACATACCCACATTACCAATCTGATGCCTGGGTTGCCTAGTTTTCCATGTGACCTTAGATCAAATCCCCAGAGGACCTCACACTCTGATCACTGTTACACTACAGGAGTGTAAGCTGATGTTAGATTACGTTATGGGTAAGTTATCCCCAGTGTTCCCATCTATAGATCAGGACCTAACTGTAAAAACAGTGGGCTGCCAAATAATATAGAGCCATTAGTCACAATATTACTAAAATCTTGACATAGACACACACGAGTCAAGAGATTACAGAACAGACGTATGTGTTCAGTTTACCAATAAAGAGGCAACTTGCTTTAATGTAGGTTGTGTATGAGGAGCAAAGGTTTTTCTTCAGAGCACAAATGAATAGACCATGACGCAGAGGTTGCACTTACACAACTGTCCTTCAAAGCCATTTATGGAGATACAAAGAAATTACCACAGAGGAAGCTGGTCTGACAATCACCATTTTATTCTTCTCACCAGGTGACAAATTAAACAAGTCAGTGATATTTTGTACAGTCAAAGGATTGGCTTCAGAGCAAGCCAAAAAAAAAAACCTCTGAGTCAGGAGCGAGGGCAGCCTGAGGCCTTCTCCTGCATGGCTCCATATGCCGTAAGACTCTCGGATGGTTAGGATGCCCATCCCGTCCTCCAGACGAAGACCTTGCTGTATCATAACGCACTTCAGCCAGTATGAGTTTAAAGAAAAAAAAAAAGAAAAGAGAAAAAAAAAATCTTCATCAATAACAACGCTTATCAATACTAAGGGCTATCCTATCCTATATACTGTAGTATGTGATATCTGTGGTCCATATAAAATGCTATCTCTTTCTCTTGATTTTGTGTTGATATTGTCATGATGTATTAAGTATTAATGTGTACAAAAAACAAGAGCAATTTAAGCACAGTTCAAAGAGAAACACAGAGACAAAACTTTGCACAAATCTATCCCCTGATATTTGCACCAGATACAAACATACTTTTGTATCGTGTCCTCAAGGTTTACATTCTGTACGAGCACGGCTGAAAGTGTGACTGATCAATTTATCAAGGTATTGTATTGAGAGAGGATTTTTTTCTTATCTACAGAAATCAGAGGTTAGGTAATTATGGAAAATCAAAGAAGGAACAGGTTACTGCTCGGTTTTTGTTCAGTCATGTGAAAGGATACAGAGATGAAATGCTGATAAACAGAAACACAGATTTCATTTGGACAATCTTCCTATACACAGTGCTAAATGTAGTTGTTATGAATATGATGGAGTGTTATTATTAATAATTATTATAACTGTTATGGTTATTATTAACAATTATCTTATGATGTGATGTTCTTTTACTTGGTGGGATTTAAGTGTTTATTGTTTTTAGATAACTAGCATTCTCATGACTAGTTGGTTTTTCATACATCTGGTCATAAATTCAAGTTTTTAATAACATTCCAAATCTTGATGCATGCCAGCTCCATTTCATTGAGAGGCATTTACAGTATGCCTGGATTTTAAGGTCATCGATGCTTAAATGGCCAATTTTCCAGTTGTATGTATTGTGCCTAGACATCGGCCTTATGACTTCTTGATCTCAAGTGATTACTTAGGTTTCCACTCTGGTACAAAAACGTCTATTGAAAAAATCTGCAGCCTTCTAAATGTATGTGTAGACGATGGTGTTTTTACAGCCAGTGAGGGATAGGTGAGTTTGGGGCAGGCCAGAAGTTAGTAACGCCACCAGACTGGAGACAGTCTGTTGTCTCCGCTGCAGCAGCCTGACCCAATAACTAATTATGGGTTGTGCACGCAAAACCCATGACGCCATAATGTATGTGTGTTTGGATGAATGTTTATTATACAGGTTGGAGAAAAACGGAGGTGTGACGGAAACCTGAATGCTTGGAGTGCAGTGTCTTTTTCAGGGAATTAAGACAGATGACATACAGTAGTTTTAGATTTTTTTAATAGAGCCACAAAAGGTCTGTAGCAAAGTCTGTAATATCTCACAAGCCATATTCATCGAAACTCATTATCACAATTTTATAAATGGTTAATCTAATTTGTGCAAGTATTGTATTTTGTATAGCTAGTACAATCAGAATATTTTGAGTGATCACTTCGACATTAATTTGAGGATTCAACAAATTATGTGTTAGTATTTAATGAATTGTACAGTGCCAAACTCATAACATTTTGTTGTCTTTCTATTGTCATAGCCTCCTACATGGCTACAGGGGTTATTTTTTTTCACAACTGAGAACTAATACACAGGCAAGTGAGCTAAAAAGGCTCGTTTTCAGAAAGAAATGAATGAATATGGTGTGAGTTTTTACCATTATGAATTCATTTATAGTGAGGATGGTAAATGGCCACCTGAAAAGTAAAGCATTACTAACAGTAAATTGTATGGACAGGGGCAATGTCCGGCAATGAAATTCATGGATTTATTTTCATGCCTATAAATTTCAAAACAACCCTTTTGTTATTATTCAATGCATTGATCCCCTTGGATACGACAGTAACTTACAAAGAATTTGTATAATAAAGTTGGTGGGAAAAAAAATGTTTTGTCATTCATTATAGAGCATGCAGTTTCTTACATTCACATTCATGGATGATTTTTTTTAATTTTAACTTTAGTCATAATTGAAGCTAAAATCAGGCCTTATTTTTTAGTACTTGGATTTTCTTTTCCAGACATACAATTTGGTTGGGTCATCTACAACAATTGCAGTTTACATCTGCTCCTCTGACACATATATCATGCTCATCAGTATTTCCAAGGCACTACTTTTTTTGTCATTTAATGATATTGGTATATAATTTATTCCCATTTATCTTAGTATGGAACATTTTTAAGATATTCCTCAACCGTTAAGTCTTTCATACTGTTTTGAGGCAGTGAAGCAACATGCAACAAATATTCAGATCATTTACTCAAGTAAAAGTAGCAATACTGCGAAAATATCAACACTCGATTATAAATAAAAGTACTGCAGTGAAAATGTCACTTTAAGTATCAAAAGTAAAAGTACTAATACAGCTGTCAGTGTTATACTGGATGATTTCGATTACTCATGCATTCGTGTGTAAGTGGCATTTTACTGTTGCAGTTGGGAAAGGTGGAGATCATTTGAGCTTCAGCATACTGTCAGACAGTTTAATTTATAACAGTGCATCAAATTTGATAAACTCATAACATGTTTTATTTGTCAAAATGTAATCTGTATTGTAACTAATTGTTAAATGTAGTGGAGTAAAAAGTGCATTGTTTCCCTCTGGCTTGTAGTAGGGGGGATGGAGTGTAAAGTATCAGAAAAGGGAAATACTCAAATGAAGTACAGGTGAAATTAATTCAACATCTTTCCCTTGTTATTGTTCAATCCACATCATTTTGTGCCACTTCTCATCGATTGTTGTTACAAAAGAGCATCCCTTAATCGTGGGACGGCCTGGGGTAGTGTGTCCATTTTTTGCAAAAATGTCTGACTCATTTTAGGCCAAGTTTCCAATCAAGACATGTCTGACATATGTCTAACATATGACAAACCAGTCTAACATATGTTAAGTGCACCCAGCCATAGTTTTGAGACCAGTGGCTTGGTCAGCGGCAATGTGTTATGAAAAAAATATATCACAAGACAAATTTAGTGTTTTATAAGAGGTCAAACCAGAAGCAACAGCTCTATATTAACAAGAAGTGTTTTAGTGTTCAGTAGGTTAGTAAGCACACAGAGCAGGTCTGTGACAAAATCCCTCATCACCAGGCTGTGAGATATTGTATGAGCCACAGTAAGACGGTACAGTACCAGTGGGAGTGGACAACTGTGCTTTTAAATGAAATGAAAAGGAGAAATAGTGTTCATATAATTCACGGCTCTAGACTGTCAGAATTATATCATGTTGTACCTGCTGGGTCCTTATAGTGAGTTAAGGGCCGTGGAGCTCATATTTAAACCCTCATGTGAACACATTTATTGCGCTGAGATGTATGACGGCTTAAATGAAAGAACAGATGGTACTGTACTGGTACAGAAATATTTTTTTACAGGATGTACACAAAGGGCACAAAAAATATGTTTGATTTAGGCACAGGCTGCCTCCGATGCGTTACAATCATTGTAATTTGCAGATCTCACCACCAGGAGGTTCAGTAGCTCATCAGCTCTGAGACAAAATGTTAATGAAGGCTTTGCTCTGAGTATAATACAACATAACCCTTACACCTTGTGTGGAGTATATTGTGTGGAGTGTATTGGAGAAAGCACAACAAACCAATACTCAGATGGCACTAATTTCTAATTATTGTCAGGTATTATCATGGCTGTTAACCTGCCCACATAGTCCAGCCCATTCATACTAATGTATTATATAAAGTGAAAATCCATCCCGTGCTTATGAGCACCATATCACCAGGAAGAAAAGAAGAAAGAACTATTTAATATTCAAACAGCAAATGTGTGTGTGTGAATAAAGGCTTTCAGGATGTTTGATTGTCCTGAAGCAGATATTCTGTGCCCTAAATGCTTCCTGCACATGATTAGCATCCTTAAAAATCAGAGAGCTGAAATTATTCACATCTCTGTGATTGAAATGATTGGATCAAATCTTTGGTTTATGTGATGATTCTGTGAGGATTTAGCTTGAGGTTGAGTTCCTTGCGTTTCCAGATCTTTTCTCACCACTTTGGAAGAACACAGCTTACACAATAATAGTTAGTAAACATTATATAGGCTTTAATCATCATGTTGATCCAACAATGGTATTTGTTTATTTGTGGCTGATCACTTTTAAACTGGCTGAAATATATGGCAGTGTTGTGAGGAATGAAGAACAACAGAGACTGGGAAAAGATGTGTAACAAAGCTCATCCTTTTTCTCTTGAGGACCTTGAGAAACCTATATATCTGGTGTCCATTAATGCTTTTAAGCTACATTTAATGTACTTTTTTTTTTTTTGAAAGATCAGAGTTATGGGTGTATTATTACTGAAAGGCCAGTAATAAATGAAATTATTAAGTTGTCTTGGTTTCCACTGCATGTGGTGTAGCTTTTCCTATCATATCTATCTCCTATAAGTACTTTAATAGTAATATTTATTACAATTATGACTGATGTACTTTCCAATTCATTCATACACTATATACAGCACGTTATACATATGTCAGTGAGACATTTATGAATTCAGACTGACTACTTATTGGAAATATTGACACTAAAAGGTCACGTCCTTCATGTGTGTCTCATGGAAGCTATTACAACACCACCAGACTTCATCTGCACATTACAAATGAAATGTAGAAGATGCAGAGTTAATTGAGTTCTCCAAGATGCTTGGAACAACCTACGTGCAGAATGCATTGAATATCAAGGAGAACTAGTTCTGCACCAAATATTGGTTTGATTTCCTTTTGTTTTTGATGGTGATATTAGTTTTGAAAGCTTGCTTACTTTACTTTTAGTATGTTAAACTTTTGTGCAGGACTGTACAAGGTCACACGTCAGTGTTTGGCCTGTGATTAACAATCATTTATAAAACCTTGCATCACCAGTATAGAAAAAAGAAAATATCTTTCTAAGAGACAAAATAAAAGATTGCAACATATTGTTCCACTTTCCCTTTTTCACTTAATGTTATGTATTAATGTTATGTATTTTCATTTTAACAGCCTGAAGATATGTTTTTCCTACAGTGCAATAGGCCCATTTTATATCAGCAATTTATGCAGCCTGGGGAAAAGTCCTTAACCTCCCACCGAGAGTGAATAAGCTTTCATATAATAGGACGCAGGGGTGTTGTGTTGGAATCGGTACAGTTTGTCTGAATGTGCAACATTTGTGGACGAGGATCCCCGTTTTCACCCCGCGTCTAACCATACGGTGAATCCGTCGTGAGCCCCGCTGGTGCTACCCGGAAATATTACAAGGGCCGGAAAGGACCAATGTTAAGGGAGCACACGTCACTCACTTTTACCCAAAAATATTATCACCGACCGTCCAAATCCCTCTCGGCCGTCGAAATCTTTAGCAAAAGCTCCCTGCCAGCGCAAACTGTCGTAATCAAATGGACAGGAGGCGGCTGCGGTATCCGTCGGCGTTGATCTCCGGGTGGCACGGTGCAAGCGTTCACCCAGCTCAGCATCAGTGAAAATGGCTCTGGCTAACGACTGGAAAACAGCACGCAGAAATGGAAGCGGTGATAGCTAGCTAGTTCAGTCAGAAGAAGGCGTGACAGGCCTCATCCATCTGCAACCGTGCTCCGCAACTGGATGCGTAGGTAAACATTTGCCGAATATAGGTTACGCAGATGTATGTGCTAACGCTAGCATCGTATTGTTAACGGCAGTCGGCATGCTTTTAATATTATGGTGTGGATCGATGGCTAACGTTAGCAACCGTGGTTATGTGGTTTTCTACACTGCGTGTGGCACCAAATCGCTAAACGCGCCGAGCCAGTGTAAAATATGATGCTAAGGAGAACCGTGAAGTTTTGCATCCAAGCGCGTCCAATGTTTTCCTTTTTTTTTCTCCAAATGTTAGCCAATACTACAACAGGATGCCACCTCAAGTGCATCCGTTATTACTTGTGTCTGAAACCTACTGCTGATGTTTACATTGTGCAGCGAGTGTGATACGGATGTTAATTTAAGAATGTATTTTTTCTGTCCTCTTTCACAGGATTGCTGGTTTACAATAAAATGAGAGGCAGTCAAATATGCGATAGATTATCTTCCTCATCTTCCACGGGAGCTCACTCCCCTCTAGGTTCATCGCATCGATTAGAGGAAACGGTAAGATTTTACGAGGTGAGCAAAACGAGATTCAAAGTGAGTGAATCCACTGTAGCCACTGTACTTTCAGGCATTTCAGAGGTAGAGCAGGGGGGATTTTTTTTATGTTAACAACAACTTACCTTTATGCAGTGAAAGAATCATGCATAATGCAACAGTTAGATTTTCTATTCACCCCTTTTTTTGGGCTACGAGGAGTGCATTTAAGTGGATTTATAGCTGAATTGCATAGCTTTAACCTATTGTTGTTGGTAGTTAGGGTTAGATTAGATACAATTCAGCTTTATTGTCATTGCACATAGTAAGTGCAGTTAAAAAGAAAAGCAGTTTAGTTTCTAACCAGTTAGTGCACAGAGTAGCAAAGTACTGTATTAATAAACATGAATCAATTGACAAGATGAACTGTAACCAGTATGACATATGTGCAGTATGAATGGATATAACTTTTTATCTGTTCAGTCATCCTCTTGACCTACAATAAGGTAATACACAGCACCTCACACTGTGTAATTACCCCCATTATGCCTACTCAGGCCCAGTATTCCTCAGGCCTACTCAGGCCCAATATTCCTTTCAAAATATTCATGAAGTAAAAGAAATCCCACATTATTTTTGACATAATGTGGACTGTTTTGTAGAATGAAAATGACAGTTGTTTAATGTGCCTGGTATGTGTATCTATCTGGTAATAAACTAAGAAAGAAATGAGAACAGCCAATGGTGTAAGTGCAGTACACTGTTTGCTCAACAAAGATAAAAAAAAAGAAGAACAGTTCCAGTTGACCTGCATTTCAATACATTATTACTGCTCTCTGTTGTGCAGTTCCACACTGACTGACTAATGAATATTCTCATACTGAAAAGGAAAACCTGGATAAGTACCAACATTGTCCCCATGGTTTGTACAATTTCAAGGCATGCAGAAAAAAAACTTACAGAGGGACTGAACATCTTAAACTGAGCCATATTCTCATACACAATGGTTATTTATTGTGGACTTGGGTCTTTTTTAGCTTCTGCCACCATGATGGTTGATTTAGTTGTACACACCACCATGAGGGCAAACACTGTGCACTAGTAACACCCTGAAAATACCAAAAACACGTTTTCAGAGAATAATAAGTTAAAGAAAAACAACACTGCAATGGTCTGTTTTTTTTTATTTATTTATTTTTTATCTTACTCTACATGAATGAGAAGTGTTATATTAATGAGTGCAAGCTTAATCTTTGTGTGATATTGAATTTTCTGTTAACACAAAATGTAGACTTTAGCTTCCTTAAGTTAATAATTACAAGTAAGGATTTGCAGAATTGTGAAAGCAGAAGTGGTAAAATGTAGCAGGGATGTCACCAGTGTAAATAGTGTGGGTATAATCAAAAAAATCAGTTACATACACACACACACACCTGCATTTAACCAAAAGCGAGAGATCTGTATAAAGTGGTTTTTCATACAACACTGCCACGCCTCACTCTGTTCTGTCTGTGTCTCCTCCTCAATAAATATTTGGTACTGGCAGAGACAGCCACTCATTCTGTATGTATACAGTACATTTCACCTGAGGACAAAATACAGTGTGAGATACTGTACATCACAGAACAGCTGCAGCATATAACGGTTAAACGGGTAGGTAGGCCAGTGTTTTTATGTTGTGATAAATTGGTCACTATCGCCAAAGTAGTTTTGTTAAGTGAGTAACCTCTGCCTCATTTCACATGCTTTTGTGGCAGAAACCTGGTATGCACAATTATGTGCATGAAAAGTAAGAATGTTGAAAATGTCTGGTTATCTGTCTGGTTATGCTGCAATCCAGCAGAACCACATCATGGTAAGTTATTATAAAATATAAATTGCTGAAAATGTATAATAACCTGTTAAAGTGGTTGTAAAAATAGTAATATCTTTAAAGAGATACCCTGAATAGAGATTTGAGATTTGTATTTCTTCACATGGCATAAAGAGAAAATATACCTGTACCTAGAAATTGAATTTTATCTTGATCTCATTTCTCACTTAAACTGAGGGGCCAGTTGGCTCACAGTTGTAAGGAACTTTTGATACCACATTGCAGAATAAATAAGAATCTGTTGATAACACAAAAAATAGTATTCATTTGTGGTCTGAAGTCTAACTGAAACCCAGTGTCAAAATATTTAGCTAAACTTAACATAATCTCATTGATGGCTTGCATCATTCTGTCTCCTGTCAGTGTAAGTACTGTGACTCTGTAATAACAATACTGAGTGAATTTAAATCATCATTCTACCTCATGTGGGCCAAAGAGATAAATGTGTGTATTTTGTCATGTTGCAGTACAGACTTAGGCTTCTGTCTATACAGATTCACCTTAATGGAAGGGACACTTTGATATGGGTTAAAGGCCTGTTAACCTTTAACCTATATATATATATAAAAGGGACAATGAGTGAAATATTATCATAAATGATATCCCTTTTGCCCTCTATGACTTTCATGCCTGTTTGAATTTTGTTTTTTCAGCTATAGGAACATCTTGGCTGAACACGGATGAGGAATCTTGCTTAGATGAAGGAAAATGTCAACGCTGTAACTCTCAAAGGAAACAAGAGGAAGTGATTTGAACTGCTTCTCAATAAAGCTATTCCAAGCAGTTTTGAAATTAGGTGGAACTCATCTACTTGTCAAAAAGACACTTTTACCCTTTGATCATAAACTCATCTTCCTGGCTTCCCCACTCGTTTTGGAAGTAGAGTGTGGGCAGTGGATGATCAAGAGGGAGTAGCAGCACCAGACGTAAACAATCTGGAGAAACGAACTTTAGATTTAAGCTGACATTCAAGTACTTCTGAAAAAAAGTAGCATAACCTCACCCTTTGGGTGAAGTTTGTCTTTCACCAGTCAGTGGTGGGATCATTGTTGCCGCTCCTAGTGCTGGAGGTTTGGCCCCTGCAACCCCATGCTCCAGTGAGTGGGAAATGTTCCAATTTGGAAAATACAATCTGGACATTATAGAGATGTTAAGTGGGCATCAGGCCCACCAGTTCAAAGGCCTTGGTTTAGATCGACAACTGCAGCATCAACAGCAAGTGCAACTTCACCAGCATCAACTCCAGCAGCAGCAGCAGCAGCAGGCTGAGTCTTCTGGAGCTCTTCTGTCTGGACTTGGCTTGGGCCCCCTGCAGGGGTCTAGAGGTAACGCCTTTTCTGATTCTGCCTCCATTTTTGCCAAGATGAGTGCCCCTCCTCCCCCACCTTTACAACAACAGCCTTCCTCATCTCAGAGCTCTCGTTCAAAGTCAAGCAAGATGAGCAGCAGCAGCTCAAGCCATTCTTCAGGCTACCCACAGTTCCTGCGCTCTTTCCACCCGTCTGAGGCAGCACTAGCACAGGAGCAGTTACACCCAGGTGTAGGCCGCTTTGAGCACTTTGCTGGGGGAAGTAGCAGTAGTGGGAGTGCTGGGGGATTAGGAGGATTAGTAACATCAGCACCTCCACCCCCTCCTCCTCTGCATCCTGGCCTCTCTGTCCCCCAAGCATCACCTGGTCCCTCCTCTTCCTCTCCTTCCCCTTCAACCTCAGTGGCCACTTCTAATAACCCTTCCAGCAGCAGTGCAGTCAGCTCATTGGGACACCAGTTGGTTGGGGCCCAGTCTGATGCACGGAGCCTTCACCAACAATTTAGTTGCATGTTAGCTGCTAATCAGTATTTTCTTTCTGGGGTGCCTGCTAATGCTAGTTTAGAGCAATTTCTTGTTCAGCAGGGAACACATAACCACTTAGGCATTGGTTTAAGTCAGACAGGTGGGGAGCCTACCACTAGCCTCGCTCCGCCTCCTGCTTTGCATTCTTCTCACTCACATGGCCACTCCACTCCCCAACCACAGCAGACTCCACAGCAGCCTCCCCAGCAGCAACAGCTTCCACCTCACACCCTTTCCCATCCTCACTCTCATTCTCATCCTCACCACCCGCTCCACCCAGGCTCCCAACCATCATCGCTTGGTAGCTTTGACTTCCAGGGCATCCCTGTACTCTCATCGAATCAGATAGCTTCTCTGATGCAGCAGGAAGCTGGTTTGCCCCTCCCCTTGCCGCTTCATTTATCCTTATCTAAGGATGATGGTAAGGGGGAAAGCAGTGGAGGGGGAAGTAGTAGTAGTGGTAGCAGCAGTAGGAGGAAGAAAGCTATGGCTGGCTATTTGCCACAGAGAAAATCTGATAGCAGTAGTAATAGCAGCAGCAGCCATGGCCACAGCAGCCATAGTGTTAATCCCAACGCTAGTAGTAATGGAGGGCTTACTCATGGTCAGCCTCCAGCTTTAATTGGGAGTGGGGTCGGTTTGTCAAACATGGGTGGAGACCCATCATCCCTTCTTGCCTCATCATCTTCATCCTCATCAGTAGTTTCTTCCTCCTCCTCTTCTGCTCCCTCTTCCACTGCTGCCTCAGTACTGGTTACTAATGATTCTCACCTTTCTAAATCTGATAACCAGAGCTCAATGCAGCCCAACCCCACAGGGTCAGACACAGAGCCTGTTTATAGCTGTGGGGAGTGTGGCAAAAGCTTCCCTCACCTTTCAAGCCTTCGCAGGCATTTGCGCATGCATGAGCCAACCACAGCAGGTACTAGCAATAGTGCCACTACTGGCCCAAACCCTGTTCACATTAAAACGCAGTCTGACCCAAGCCTTCCCCATTCGACCCAAGAAACTACCCAACCCTCATCCAATTCTTGTCCTAGCCCAGACAAAATATTTCACTGCCCTGATTGTGGCAAAGGCTTTAAGAAAAAAGGGCACCTCCTGCAACATGGTGTTATACACTCTTCAGCCCGCCCATATGGCTGCTCCACCTGCTCTCGGGCTTTTAATCGTAGAGAGTCACTGACACGCCATGAGAAGATACATGAGGAAAAGCCATTCCGATGTCCCGCCTGTGGTCGTGCCTTCCGTGAGAGCACCTCTCTACTCAACCATGCTGCCTCAGGCACCTGCGGCAAGCCAGGTAGGGGACCCAAACAACGGGGCAGCAAGACAGGAACTGATGGTGAGGACAGAGTCGGGGGAGGGGGTGGAGGAGGTAATGGAGGAGGGGGAACTTATCAGAGCAATAGAGGGGTTATTTATGGGAAAACTGAGGAAGAAGATGGTGTAATCATTGTGGGGGCAGGAGAACCAAAATCAGGTTTAGGATGTGATGGTCTGTTTCAGTCTGGAAGGGGAGGGAATTCAAATGACAGGGACAGAACAGATGGTAAATACCCCACTGACTACTCTCGGAATCGTTACACAGGCTACCATGATGACCACCGTTCTCAAGGTAATCCATCTCCATGCTACTCTGGTGCCTCCCCCTGTGGAAGTGGGATGGCGGGCCCAACTCTGAGAAAGGCACCCTTGGCTCCAACACTGCATCCACACTCACAGGGCCACAACCAGCACCACCATCCGCAGCAACAGCCCCACCTGCCCCTTTCTTCACTACTGGATGACTCAGAGGATGATGTCACTAGCTCTGTCAATAATGCTATCTCTGCTATAACAGCAGCTAGTAACAGTGGAAATAGAGGGGATGATAGGGGAGACATCATAGGAGGTCTACTAGGTGGTCTTGGCTTAGGTCCTCTGGGCTCACCTTCATCCACATCTGGTTTGGATAAGAATTTCAGAGGTGGTGGGAGCCAGGAGGCCATGAGCAGCAACCCACAGAATCCTACTTCCAAACCAAAACGCCCCCGCAAACCCAGAGCTAAGAAAGATCCTGCAGCTGGTGGACAGCCTCCCAAACGTAGGCAGTACACCCCCAGAATGGGGCCCAGTGGGCTCCCACGCACTCACCTCTGCAGTGTGTGTGGTAAGGGTTTTGCACGTCGCGAGACCTTACGCAGGCATGACCGCATCCATACTGGAGAAAAGCCCCATCACTGCACTGTTTGTGGAAAGTATTTCAGAGAGGCTTTTCACCTTAGCAAGCATCAAACAGTCCACTCTGGGGCAAAGAATTACAAATGCAGTATCTGTGGGAAAGAGTTTGGTTACTCCCAGAGCCTCAGGAGGCACAGTAAACTCCACCAGAAAGGGGAGCTGGAAGAGGTGCCCACAACCCCAGCTGCGGAGAACCTTAACAGCTTTAACCCAAACCCTCAATGTAGCGTGGCCCAAGACAGGAGCCAGAACCAAGTACCAAGCACCTCCTCCTATTATTCCTACTCTCAAGATGTCAAGCCTCAAGACACCAACCCCCAACCACAGCCTCCACCCCCACCCCAACCACAGCCCCCGCCTCCTCCTCGGCTCTACACCTGTGCTATATGTTGGAAGTCTTTCCGCCATCACTTCCATCTGACTGCTCATCACCAGACGGTTCATGAAGGCGGGGGTGAAAAGCTCTTTTGCTGTGAGGTATGTGGGAAAGCATTTGCCTACTCCAATAGCCTCACTCGACATAGGCAGTCACAGCATGGGATGACCCGCACTGAACCGTCTAACCCGCAAGAAGGCAGCAGTGGTTCTGGAGACAACAGAGGTGGTAGTGATGTGAATCAGTCAGCATCAGAGAGCGAGGCAGCCACCAATGTCCTGCTACAAATGGCCCCTCCCACAGAAGGCCACGGAGGGCAGAGTCTTAGCGTCGTCACACATAGCCACCAACAAGCACCCCAGCAACCTCCAGCTGGTTACTCCCCCCTTTTTTATGATGCTGCCGCAGCTCAGTCTTCAGCCTCTAATGCCCCATCTTACTCGCAGCCTCTGCCTCCAAACTCTACAATCATGCCCCCCCAGCACCCACACTCCCCAGCCGGGGTGAAAGGAGAGCACATATATCCAGCTGGATCTCGTAGCCGTACGCTTCACACCACAGCCCCGTTCCAGCCCCTCACGGAACTGCCCTCCACTGAACATCATCATCTGCATCACCATCATCATCACTCCCACCATCATCCTCATCATCAGTCAGGTACCCAGCCCCACCAACACCTTGACTGCAGCATCCAGTTATCACACGATGAAATGAGACGACACAAGAAGAAAAAAAAAAAGTCCGACAGGAGAGATTGGAGGGAAAATAGATGGGAATCCCAAGATTTAGTCAGATTCGATGGAAGCAAAAAGAAGAGAAAGATAAGTTGTACAATAAGAGGGCAGTTGAATAAAAAACAAGGCTCTCTACGTTTGACAATTAGGCGTGGAGGAGGATCAGGTGGTGGTGGGTATAAGCTTGTCAACACTGGGGGAATGAAGGTGCAGATCCTGTCATCTCTCAAAGTCCCTGTGAAGCGTTATGGCTGTCCTATATGCCCCAATTCTGTGTTTTCCCGTAAAGCGGGACTGCTAGTCCACATGGCAGTTAAACACCCACAAAAAGCTTCGACAACTCAGGAGCGTCTAAGCTGCAGTGTATGTGGGAAGCAGTCTCACAGGCCTTTGGCAGCCTTCATCCATCGGGCCTCCCATCGTGCCAGAGGGACTTTCTCCTGCCGACGCTGCTCCGCTCGCTTCTGGAATGCTACACTTCTCCATAGGCACAAGGTGTCCTGCCGCCGCAGGGCTAAAGGACTCCAGCGAGGAGATGCTAAGAGGCTGAAGCTTTCGAAGAGACCAGGAGAGAGACAGACCAGTGAGAGTCAGGAGGAGATGCCATTCCTACAGGGACCATACAGATACTGAGCATCCTGGTATCTGAAGAGTGGCATACAGGAGGGATATTTCAGATCTAAAATGGGAAGGTGAGGAAAAAAAAAAGGGACATGAAAAGGCATCTGCTGCCTTTAGGAGAATTTGCCTCATGTCTCTGTTGACATCTACTCTGCTGACTATTAGAATGAGTGTGTTAACAACAACTACTGTAGAGCATCCTATAAAATATCACCAGAAATTCTTCCAGTTTATATTGGAAGGTGTCTTCAAAGACATGACTGTTTGCATAGGATCATTAACCCCTTAAGTGCATTGACACTATGCTTGGCTGACACTGTGCAGTTACTAGATGAGTTTAGGTGAAATGACCTGCTAATGTATCTCTCTTCCCCATAACTAGAAACCCTGCTACATCTTTTGCTGTATGATAAACGTCTCTGCTGTGTACTTTGTCTTGTTGTTGTTCACTTAGAGGCTCTGAGGATTTTTTTAAAATGTAAAGTGCATTTATTAGGAGTAGGGACATGGGGACAAAGACCTTTGTTGATAGTTTGTCAGTGCATGTTTGTTCTCTGGTCAAGTTTTTTGCTGAGGTTGTGAAATCACTCCTACAGTATGTGATGGTTTATTCAGTATATCCCCAAGAAGTTTGTAGTGTAAAACTTGATTTGAAAGTTACTCTATATTCTCTTGTGATTTAATCACATATAGATAAAATGTCAAAGTTGCTGGTAATTAGCATTACAAGGATCCCTCTCCTGCCAAAATGAAGAAACTTACAAAAAGCCTTGCTTATTATGTTCACTTTACTTCATTTATTTGAGATATTCTTAGCTTTTATACCAAGAGATTGAAAACAGGTTAAACAAGTGGACTGTAACACATGTTTATCTCATGTTATTTGTATGCTCTTTTTAGCAGTGATTATTTCTACAGTACTTCATGGTGTGTTAAAGACAAGGACCTATCATAATATAGAAACAAAAGTAATATTCCATGTATTTATGTGTGTAACCCAATCAGTCTTCATGCCAATCTTATACTTAACCCCTTCTATCTTTTACATTTTGCTGAGTTGCAATCATATTCTTACTGTCATTTTTTTCTTCTAAAGAAAAATAAGTTTTAAGTACATCTTGTCACTTTATTCACATATGAAATGTTCATACCCCTGTCAAGCCTTGTTTTTTTCTTCTAAAGAAAAATGATAGTTTTAGTAGATTTCTATCACATTATTTACTGAGAAGTCAGTAGTTGATTATATTTCAGCAATGAATAAACCTTAAGTGTAATCATTTGTTTTCCTTTCGTTTCTGATTCAAAGTTACCTACTGCAATATCCAGAAGATGGTACAACTCCTAGACACTGAACATAATTAAGATGTAACTGTTACCAAAGTCAGTATTGAAGTTTTACAATTATATTTAGCCTTATGTCCTATGTGAATTTCATATCACTCTGTGGATAAAATGGATTTCAGGATGTAGTTGATATACCAATAAATTTCATTAAAGTTCTTAGGCTTACCTATTTTATTGGTCAGATTTCTCCAGTGTAATGAACATTTTTTTAACCATTCAAATTTACAGTATATTATTACTATACTTGAAATAAATGGCTGCATATATCTCTTCACTTCTAGCTCCACAAGATGGCAGTAAGCAACTCATTTATGCTGTGCTCTTGGCCTGGTGTGGATGAGTGTGGCAGTCACATGGATTTTGCACTGATAGGGGGTGGATGGGAGAGTGTTGGATGACTGTGTGAATTATGGGACTGTCTGCTGTTTACTACAAGATCAATGCCACAAAGTAAACAAAATGCTTGAGCATTGCTCAGTAATAACGACCAGTTAAATTTAGCCACATTTAACCCAAATGGCACTGTATGTACAGAAATTAGTATGATCTAAAATGGAAATCCAATGCATGCAATTTTTCATTTGTGTTAACTATGAATGTGCTGCTTTGGAAAATTAGATCATTAGTGAAGCTCTTTCTTTAATTCCAATTCATGGATTTCATGATAGGAAAAGCTGCTACAGTCAAGTCTTTGATACTTTCATGCGTGACACCAGCCACAGTGTTGTGGTTTAGGGATGGAGTTGGTATATAAGACATGTTAAAGTGATTTTGAAGTCACAGAGGTGTGTGCTTGCGTTCAGATTGATGATGACAAACGTCTGTCTTGCTTGCAGACACAAAATATGATGATTCATGCTCACTCCTGCTTTAGGTGGGCTGACAGTTGCACAAACCTTTTAGATGGATATTTTTATTAAAATAAAATCAGGGTGCCTCAGGACCCCTAGCTGACAGTATAATTACATTCAATATTATCCCTACCTAGTACGTTATATTCGTATGGACTATATTATTCACCGAAGCTTTGAGCTGTGTGATGACTTAAGCCTGTCAGCTATGTACTTGTCAGCTCTTGCATGCCAACTCTGGAGAAAAAAAAACACAAAAAGGTGAATTCCTGCGGCGCGCTCTGTTTCGCATGTGCTCTGCAACTGTACAGTAGACCAGACAACCCTCGCGCTTTTTGTGTTTCGAACTGATCTCACGCGGCAGGGGCATGCATGAGGGGAATCCGAGTGGGCGGGTTTCTTCGACCTATTTCTAGCCAATGGGTGCTCGTCGTGGGCGGAGCGACGACTTACCGAATCCAATCGGAGCCAGAGCCGCGAGCTGCCAGGCCTCGTCTCCCCGTGCCTGATACACGTGAGCTGGAACAGCTATTGTACGCCGGGAGGCAACGTGCTGAAGCGTTCCTCTTGCCTGAAAAAACGGCACACTCACGTTTTCTGTGGATTACAAGGAAACTGGAAAAGCCATGCAGCAGTCGCTGATTATTACAGAATGCCAAAACTGCCCCCTAATAGAGATGGGCAACGGTTTGAACCAGTAATACTGAACAGAACGAGTTACTTGTGATGGCAACGCCAGTCATGTTGAAACACTTTACTCTTATCATCCCATTAATGCTGAGAGCTGTTTACATTTTCACTGCTGCAGTGCAAAACAAACCAGAAGTCACCGTGTTTGCACCTGTCAGACAAAACAAACAGCCGCCTCTCATCGAGATGTGGCACGAGGTTTGTTGTGTCTCATAAATAATAAGCGAGAACCGAGAGATGTTTAACGCGGCCCCGCCCCTCTCGCGCCCAGCTCGCTTGTTCCGCGGGGTGTGACGTCACGTGAACTGCCCGTGTCCGTTCCAGCTGAGAGACGGGAGAGAGAGAGAGAGAGAGCGAGAGAGCGAGAGAGGACGGTCGGACGTGGACGTCGCGCGGCCCAGACACAGACCCGTGCGCCCGTGACTGGATCCACCGGATGCACAAAAGTACAGACAGAAGAAAGAGGAAACGACCCCCTCCTCCTCCCACCGACGGACAGCAGAGCGCGACAGCAGCGAGGAGAGAAACACCAATAGAACTTGTCATCTGACCAACTCAGCCACTGCTTTCGTCGCTGTGTGTTTTTCTGTACACACCGTGTCTCTTCGGTTGTTTTGTTTTGTTCTGACGGAGGTTTGCCGTGCAAACTATTTTGGGATCTTGTTTTTCAACACCGGACAATTAACTCGGGAGATTACTCTGCAAGTTTTTTTTAATTGTACCATTTTACTGTCCGTGCACGCCTTTGCATGCTTTTTTTTATTATTATTATTATGGACAGTATTCCTACTCAGATGGTCTGACTGTCCCTCCCACACTGGTCCTCTGAGAATAACAGCTTGATCTACTGCAGTTTCAAAAACATACAGCTACAATGGAATACTTCGATGAAAATATTTCTGCAAGGAAATAAGAAACTCTTCGTTAACTACAAGGAAAAGGTAAAAGTTGCGTTAATTAATGGAAGTTTCAAAGTATAATAAAAGTGTGTTATTTATACAATGGTCATGCTTGTAATTACAATACAATGGTTGCTCTATTATGCATGGACACTTCTCAAAACTATCTCTCTCTTTCCACCCTCCACCCCCACCACTCCCGCACACACGTGCAGAGTCATCCAGCATACTTGTCCTATTGGTAGGTACTCCACTTAGAGAGCCTCGTCCCTTCAAGTGCCCCAGGTGTCTTTCTGCAACCCCGTCTGGTCCAGGATGTCCAGGCAACTCTCCCAGCTTCCGACCCCCGATCTTCCAGCCGGTGCAAGCCCCCAGTTTGGAAGTTGTACTCAGCCTGCAGGCTCCCTCACAGGGGGACATCTCAACTCGATGGCAGGTCTGAAATCCCTCTTGCAGCACCCCATGAAGGGAGACCAGCGTTTAAAAAACCCCTGTGATGTGAAAGGTGAGAAAGTCTCTCATTTCATGAATTAATACTATGTTGACTTTATTGTTTATGTTGACTTTGCAGCACTTGACACAGCCTTTGTTCAGTACATGCAATGGCATGGGTAAATCACACCCCACTGTTCCACCCACTGCTCCTGTTATTGTAACACAGATATGCAGCATTTTATATAACAAGTAGTGTTATCAGGGATATTTAAAGGGACAGATTTTCACACAGAAGTCTGATTTACTGTCACACATAATGACTCCTCCATGATCCTTCTATGTATTCACCTGGATTATAATCCCTGCTGCAACTTCAAATTAAGATCCAGATTACAGTGAGTAATAACCTGTTTTGGTTTAGCTATGGTACAGTGCAGGCATGCATTCTGGTTGCTTGCAGTGCCAAAACGAATCTTCAGCTATTGTGAGATTTGTTGAGGAGCTTATGTATATGTTATGACAACAAATTGGTTTCAGCTTTTGGTTAATGCCGCAATTCAGCGACCATCTGGTCCATCTGTGAGCGTGTATTTGTGTGTGTATGGGAAATAGAAAGAGAGGGAGATTTTGCAGAAGTGCATCTTATGGATACACCTGCCACCCAGTTTCATTCTGCACAAATATGGAGAGTTGATGTTAGCATCCATTTGCCAGAGGCCAGGCTAAAAAATGTTTGGTAATAGAACTTTCTTGTGTATGGAAAAATGTTGAAGTTATACCAAAGTTATTCTTCATCGTCTTCATCCTGAACTAATAATGACTCAACTCTCCACTCCTTGGCAGACAAAGACAGAGTGGACCTTGATGAGGACTCCTTGGGAGTGTGTCCCATGAGGAATGGCAGTGGAATAGGCAGCAGTAATAACAATAATGGCTGTGGAGGAGGTGGTGGTGGAAATGGAGGCGGAAGTTTCAACCAGTTCTTGGGGCCTCTGCTGTGGGATCGCACCCTACCTGCAGATGGGGGGCTCTTCCAGCTTCAGTACATGGACTTGGAGGAGTTTCTGACCGAAAATGGAATGGGCAGCATGCATAACAATAACAGCTCCAGTTCAGCCCAGATCCCCTCACAGAGCTCCCCGTCAGCTGTGCCCAGCCAGAGCTCCCAGTGCCTACCGCCCTCATCTCCACCTGGCTCTTCATCCTCCTCACCCTCTTCCTCTTCTACCCCATCACTCATTGGTTTAGAGGTGGCTCAGCCGCAGAGCCTTGCAGGAGGAACTGACTGTCTGCATGGTGAGTTAAATGACACAGAGCACTTTGTTTTGAGGGAAATGTCTATCTTAAGACATTTGAACCAGAGAGTTAAAACAAAAAGAACAAGGACCGTTCATTCTTCAAGGGTTGTCCATATCAGCTCACAACAGAAATATCATGGAAGTGAGTTTGGCTAATTTTGCGAAGTTGGTAAGCTGAAAGAGACAAATTGTCCCTTACCAGTGGTATGAGACTAGTATACCCTACAGTTCAGTAATGGTTGAGATGCAATCAAGGTTGAGGGGTGTTTAAAAAGTTCCCACGGGCTAGTGATTCAGCACTTTAACTCCTGTGAGTTTATAACAAATGCCATGGTGACAAAGCATTTCTCTGTCCCGTGGGGTCAAACTGAAGGCAGGAGACACAGTCACATGGCTTTAAATGCAAAGTCAACTTGACAGAGAAAGCACAGAGTTTAGAAATGGCTGCTTAACACTGACTGCTATTTGCTTTTCGTATTGTAGCATGGTGCTGGATTAAAAGTTGGATGGGGTATGGAGTGTCAGGGAGATGTGGAGAAATAAGACTAAGAGAGGTGGAGGATTTGTCAAAAAGGGTGCAGTAAAGATTGAAGACTGAGTTATTTGATGAGTCAATTTCTTAGCAGTGACAAGGAGGTTTGGTGTAGTTTGGCATGTGATCTGTACACTGCAGTGTACAACACAATCAGCATTCACTCTCAGCCAATTATTAATGTGCAGCAGGGTCACAACAGCAGTACTAAGAGAGAGGGAGAGAGAGAGAGGAGTGTGTGGAGTGTTTGCGGTTGCGTGTCTTTAAATCTCTCCCCACTTCACACGCCACAGCCATGTGCACGCGTCGGTACACGTGCAGTGGCTGAGAGTACTGGAGTGAGAGAACTAGAGGCAGGGCCAGTAAACATGTGGGAGGAGCCCATAGGGGAGGGGCTGACTGTGCAACAGGAAGAGTTTCCCTGTGCTGTAGGACTTCAGACTGAACATTGGATCACCAATGAATGACATTAAGTACACTGATATCTGGAAGAGAATTTTATATTGTATGGGATACTGACACAGGACCTTTAATTGAGTTCTTCAGTGACAAAGTGCATATCCATAAACTGATAATATGTATATACTGCATGATAAACGCCCATGCATTTTGATTTCAGCCCCTTTATATGAAATCTTATAGCTACATGAAAAGAAGTGAGATAGTATTTCTTCCTAAAAAATACTGTTGAGTCTAAAATATTATTTGGCTGTGGTGACTTTGATAAAGTTGTAATTCTCATCATTGCTCCCACAGCTTGAAACTAGAGGAGCTGTATTCAAATCTGTGTTATTATAAAGGTGCCCAACCAACAGCTACTTCATAAATATTAAATGGAAAAAAACATCTCTCAACATCATATGACTATATGAGGTACCTAAGAAGGGGTAGGGCTACTGTTTGCCTTTACAGCAGCTTCAGTTCTTCTTGAAATGCTGTTATATGGGTCCTGAATATTATCATATTGGACCAGTTCTCCAAAAGCAAAGCCTCCTGTTATCTGAGGGTTGAAACACGTGAAGAACAATGCACGAAATCTACTTTGCAGGTCTATGTTCCAGAGTTTCCCAAAAAGCAGAGAGAGAGGCAACCATGTACCAGAGGAGGGCTGAGGGTTTGCGCATTTTCATTCCAACAAAACACCACACCAGGTGGTTGCACTGACTAGTCCCTGCTGTCGGGTTTAAGCAGCATAAATCATCGAATTCTTCTGGTGCAGTCATAAGTTGAGAAGAAGAAATGCTTCTCTTCTTGCCTCTATGGCTCTTGGTTGTTAACCAAACCAAGATTCAGGGATGTTTAGACCCGCTGATTATATACAAAGGGACATGCCTGACTTCATCTTGGTGTCTATGAAAACTCTTTCATTTGTTTTTCAGTTTTATGGTGTCACTGTCATTGTGGAACATGGGAACATCACTTAGGAACAGTTTACACTTTAGTGTGCACCTGGTGTGAAAACATGCCCTCACAGTACCTGGCCATTACTCGTGCGATTGCTCATACATTACAGATCCACAGATAACATGTTTAACAGGTGGCAACACATACCATAGATAAAGAGGATGGGTTTGTTTTTTGCCAACTAACAACCTGCCTGTTGTGTTTCCACATTGTAAGTCTGCATTAATTGCCAGCTTTGTGGAACTGGAGGTGTACAGATTTTGTTTAGACTGAGCTAATGCAACTCTGTGGTCATTTGTAAAGCTGCTGTGTTGTGGTGTTAAGTAGCTATCCTGTTATGTGTCCGTCTATCCCTGAGCTTTAACTCGTGTTCTCTGTGTGTGGCATAGATTATGATGTTTTTGACAATACCTACCTTTGTTAAATTAAAGAATTTTAAAAGTTGCTTTTTTAAGTTAACACACTCCTGATTAACATTAGTCTATAACTGTGACTTAGTTCAAGTTTAAAACCTTAATGTGGGCATCTCATTGTTTTTTCTATTGGATATGACGATATTTATAACAAGGATATTGACTGAGCTGTTTGTATATGGAGATATAAGAAGCGTTAAGGGGAGATTTGAGCTCTTATAGGGAAGGGAAATCAGTTGAGTAAAGTGCACTGGACCTTAAAGGGGGTGGGGTGAGGTATAGCCCTATACAGGCCCCACTTAAAGGAACTGGATTTAAGGGCAGAAAATTACATAACATTTCCACTTTCATTTTACATTGCTGATAGCTATTAGGTTTCTTATAAATCATATATATCAATGATTCCTTGAGTTGATATAGAATGGAATACTTGACATTTAATAGTTTTAGCAAAGGTCAGCACTTTGCACTGATAAGTGTTTCTTACTGCAACAACCTGTAACTTCATAATATGTTTATCTGTATGGCAAGAATTGCATGTACTATTATACAGTGTATTATGTAATTGTATCATGAGTACTCTTTTAACATAACCTTACCCTTGAAAATTTTGCTGTCCGTGAGAGCTGATTGAAAAACCTCCTCAGTACTTTGGAATCAGTTAAAGGCAAAGGAATGTTGTTTGTTGTTTATAATGCTACGAACATAGCTCTCTGCTTCCATCTGGTGGTCAGCATGATGAAATGCCGTATGTGTTTGTCTTACTAGCAAAGTGGCCTGCTGTCATCCGCTCCTCTATGTGTGTTTGACAGTAGCGTTGGTTTCAGTTTAAATATAGTGCAGTGAAATGCATGTAAAGCAGATTTCTCTTCCTTGCAATTCCAGGGAGTCAAACGAGTATGAATGAGTCCTGTGAGTCACCCTCTTCCTCCTCCTCGTCCTCCTGTCCACCTCTGCTGACGCCCACGGGCAACGGGCCAGATGCGATTGGAATGTTTGATATGGATCCTTCGGACATCACTATGTCCAGCATCTCTAGTCAGCAAAACTTTGACCCCAGGAGGCACTCCTTCAGTGAAGAGGAGCTTAAGCCACAGCCAATGATCAAGAAGGCCCGCAAGATCCTGGTGCCTGATAACATGAAGGTGAGTGAATTCTGACGTGTCCACTGCAACAACAGGAGACATCTGAAGAGTGGTGGTCTATTAGCACCTTGGTAGGCAAGTAATTTTAGGCACGATCAGGTAATTTGAAGGCACATATCCTGGCTTGAAAGGGAAAATTCTCTGATCTTGTGAGAAGTGATATCCTCAAATTGCATATTTTGTTCGACCAACAGTCCAAAATCTAGGCACATTTAATTTACAATGATAGAACTGCAGAGAAATCCGTAAGATCCTCATATTTGAGAAGCTGTAACCAGAGAATATTTTGGATTTCTTGCTTGATAACTGACTAAAATAAATTATCACAATGGCTGCAGATCAGTTTTCTGTTACTAAATTAAGGAAAAGCACATACATTGAAAACAGAACTTGGTAATATAAGAGCATAAATGACTAACTTAAAGAAGGTCAACAGGCACATACAGGGGTCTTGAGCAGTATTTTGTAAGAAAAATGGCAGATTTAGACTCACTGCTTCAGTGCAGTGACCAAACACCACAAGTACGGGAGTAGAGATTTATTTATTTAGCATTTACAGTGCTTCACAATAACACTAGAGCAATGAAAGAGGATTTACATAGAAATAGTAGCAATAAAAAAACAAAAGTTTTTAAAAATTGGATGATTTACAGTAATAGTAATAGTAAGAGGCTTATGGAAAAGCATGAAATATTTGACAGAGTGTGTTGAAGCTGTATGTTATTTCCTCTGTAGTGGGATGTGGGACCTGTAGGTTGTTTGCATATTTTATTTACTCTCAAACATTAACTTAGTGCTGAGGATGAGGTATGTGAAAGGAACACGTCCCACACTTATTCACGGCCAAACGCCCACATTCCCAGTAACAGGACTTCAGCTGTGCAAGAGCACTACACACTCTTTAGGAAACAAGTCTGACTGTTCATTAATCATTTTATTGAAGCACTTCTACCCAATAGTACTCTACTTCTCAGATCATCCAGTCGGTAGATGGTGAAATAATCATTATATACTATTTTTGTTTGTCCTCTTTCAGGATGAGAAGTACTGGACCAGGAGGTATAAAAACAACGAAGCAGCAAAACGTTCCCGAGATGCTCGCCGCCTCAAGGAGAACCAGATATCCGTGCGTGCTGCTTACCTGGAGAGGGAAAACGCCGCGCTCCGACAAGAAGTGGCCGAGATGCGGAAGGAACTGGGCCGCTGTCGCAACATCCTTAGTAAATACGAGAACCGCCTCGCTGACCAGTGATGAAAATCAGGAAGAGGAAGAATATAAGCTGGATTCAATTTAAGACTCTGAATTTGTGGGGTGGCTTGATGGACAGAATGGGGTCAGGATAATGATGATAATGATGATGAGGAAGATGATGATTATGATGATGAATGTATAAGACAAGGAGAAGGTTTGTGTATTGAAGCTCAGGTGTCTTGTTTTGTTGAGGTGTCAGCTCTTAAAAGTGATGGATGGAGAGAATAATTTAACAGATGAAAGATGTGACTTTTAAGAGTTTTGTTATTGGAGAATTGTATATTTTTATAATACTTCTGAAAATTTAGAGGGAGAGCAAATTTGGAGAATAATTTTGTATATTTTCTACATGACTGGGACATAGAGATGGGGGAAAGCTAAGCTATCTTTTTATTAGAGACGAGCCAGGAGACGTTTAACAGGTGGTCAGCCATCGATGGGTATTTTTCAACTCGATTTTTGTGGTCAGGACGCAGCAGCAGGGGCGAGGACGCATGTAACAATTGTAATATAGAGAGCAAAATTATCTTAAAATGGTATAGTTCAGCATTTTTGTGGATTTTACTCAAGCACTTAATTTTTTTTCCTGTTATGTTTCTGTCACTGGGAATGGGCATGCTAGAGAGAGGCAAAATGAGACATGAGGAGACACCATGTAAACAGTCCAGCACTATCCTCAGCACTTGTCTCGTCCAGTCTTGTGCGTTCTTTTCTAATACTTCAACCCTTTTTGATTAACATCAGTTCCCCAACAACATTAGCTCCTTGTACCCTGGGTTTATATATGAGATTAGTAAACCTTTCTCTAGTCCATACTTGTAATTTTGACTCAGTCTTTTTTTTTCTATCCAAGTGGAGTGCTTTTAATCTACTCTGGTGTTTCGTATCTCACCTAAGCTGGCGAGAGCTTGTTGTGATGCCCTGGGTAACTTCTGCATTGATCCTCTCTCTCTCATTGTTGGGACATTTCGCGTCCTCCGTTTCTATATCCAGTTGCTCTATTTCTGTCTGCAATCCCCTCACAGTTATGTGCAAACTCTTCCCATAACATATTGCCCCTGTGTCTCTCTTGTACCTTCACAGTACATAGAGATAGTTAAATCTCAGTGTTGTAATGTATTCTGAAATAGTAATCAACCTTCCCAGTAAAACGCACTTCGTTACTTTATTGTATTTTATGAACACACTTTAATTAGCATTATTAAGGGGGGAGAAATGTTGTGTATATTGGATAGGCCTATACTATTTTGTGTATTTGATGTATTCCAGGAGATGGGTTGAGTACCCCCATTGAATGGAATGGTGTTAATTTCTCAGATTTCTGGGAGAAATAAAAGCCAAAACTTCCTGTGTTGATCCACAAAGCTTGTTGCTATTTAGTGCTTTTTTCAATACTGTTCCTTCCTTACTGTTTACTCCTGTTATTACTCATTACTTTTTACTGTATCTATAAACTTCTCTGTGTACCCACAACACCTACACAGGGGCATGGTACACTATGTTATGTTCCTGGGGGGAGGGATGACTAGTAATAGAGTGTGATTTTAATCCCCTTAATGACCATGATGAATAGTTACCATTACTGCTATTATTATTGTTATGATTATGATGATTATCCCTCTTATTGTTGCTGTTCTATATTACTGAATGATTTTCTTTCTTTGGATGAACACGATCTGTTGCACCCTGAAACATCTTTGATTTTCATTGTTCCTCAGAAAGACTATTCAAATGGGAAAGAAACCCTTCACTCTGCTATTCGCATCGTGTCTCAGACCTCCAGACATTCAACGTTACTCGCTTCTGCTACGGACATTACTGCCACCTTGGTTGTTTTGACCCTGGATTTCACAAACTTGGCTCAGTAACTTGAACATGATGCTCATGCAAACCTATGTTACCTTTCACAATGACCTCTTCTGTTCCCCCAGCGGTGTATTGACTTCGCACACTGTCAATATGCTCCTTCTTGGTTTGTTTCAGCCTTTATCACCTCAGTCAGTGATTGTTTGCTCTCCCAAAAGGATTTAGTCTCTAATATCCTCACAGATGTGGTTGATAAATCTTATAGTGACTCTAATTGAAATACAACTGCCCTGCTGCATCAGTGGTGTCCATGGTGCCCAGCCCACTCAGTGCTGGTTATTTGGATGTAGTTGAGATTTCCCAAAAACACCAATAAAAGATTGTTCTCATTCATTGCTTCTCTGCTCGCGTTCTTCTCTTGAGCCTTGTGTGCTTGAATTAAAGCCCAGTGTTCTTCAGGAAAATGGGCAACAGAGGTCAAATTTCCGGAGGATTGCTCTTTTATTTATTACATAAGTCTGATAACCAGACAATAATATGCGGTGAAATGTCTGGAGGCTTCTTGTTATGATATCATCCCTGTTTGTTTACAATGTTTATTAGGCAAAGCAGTCCAAATATGTATTCTTGCCCAACAAAAGCAGTGCTTCTGCCCTTGGGATATTTAATGGGTATTTTAAACTTTCCTAAGTTAAATGTATTGTGTTTATATTGTAAATTGCTCACAAATAGGACATATTCTTAAATGCAGCCGGGGTAGAATATTACGGATTATTCAGTTGTGAATAGGGTTTGATTACACAGTAGAAGCCTGTATATACTGGCCTAAACATCAATTAAAGAACTGAAGACTGAAGATCACACCAGGCTGCATGGTTGGATGTGTTGGAGAGAAAATGTTGCACTCGTCAGGTAAAATCTATCAATTTCTTCCGCTGATAGCATTTCCTGTTTTCTTACTCCTGTTTGTTTATTGTATGTTGGTGCAACAGCCATGTACATGTCATCCCCTTTATCTGCTGTCTCAACAGAAATAGGTGAAAGGTCCTTCAGACTGGAATTTTCCCCACTTCTTTCCTCCTCAATGCGAACCAGATGTGTGTTCCTGGGCTGTACCCTCTCCCTCTCTCTCTCTCTCTCTCCCTCCCTCCCTGACTCTTTCTCTCCCCCCTCTCCCACCCTTTGTTCCCCCTTCTTTAAAAATGCTGTGTCTGCACGTCCCTCCCTCATATCGTCTGAGGCCTGGCTTCAAGGATGGACTGTGCACTTCTGCTGCTGTCCCTGTGGGGTCTTATTGGAGCTGTGTTCCCGCAGGCTTCAGGTAAGCCCTTTGACTCTTCACATCACTCACATCACTCAAATCACTTACACTCACACTGATCCCTGCATAGACAATGGACACAGATGGACTGTCATTAAATACTGGGAATACATTGGGAAGAATCATGTATTAATTGAGAGTCCTTTGGCAGTGCAGCTATTGACCAGCTGGATTTTTCACATCAAGTTTTGCTGCAGTTTAGATTGTATTTTAATATAAAGATGATCATGTAGCCAGGGCTTGGGACTGTGCAATTAATCAAACAAATGCACTTAATTATTAGCACTAATTAAGGACTGTGCAGTGCAGTGTGTGTAATTTTGTTCGTAGTGGACAAATTGAAACGCACTCAGTTGAATCGATACTGTTTAGAAAAAAATCACAAACCCTGGACAGGGAATAATGTACACTACTGATGGGCAAGTCCTACCAAGTCATGTTAAGTTATTTATTAAATACATTTACCTTTGTTTTTGTTTTGTTTTTTTAATCATGGGATGCCAATTTTCCCTCACAGTGCAAATATTGGTTGCACTAAATTACGGTAAATGGTTTATATATTTAGGTGAATGCATAATCTGTGTTGGATCATCATTGACCTTTCACACACCTACACAGGTGATTCTAGATCTTCCATGGTCCTGGCCCCTATTTCATGATATGCAATAATTATTTAAATTTCCAATATCAAAGCTGCTACATGTACACTGTGTCTCCATGCTGCTGTATGATCATGTGTGCAAAAACACAGCACATGTGTGTTTGTGGTCACATGTGCCGTGGGTAGGGTGAATACAGTAGCACACATGTTTTCATTCTCAGAAATGAAAAATGGGGAACCCAGTCTGTCTCCCCCCTTTTCCTCCCTGCCTCTCCCCCTCAAATGGTCTGGACTTTGAGGGTGTGTCGATATTCTCGTGAAATGTAAAATAAGTGGAAGATTTATTTTTATGATGTGTGATGGAGTACATATGAGGAAATGAGGAGGGGCTACAATACCCCTACACACTGATCCTGTTCAAACATGACTTGCATTTTAAACGTTTTCTCCACTGAGATGAAATGCACAAGAATCACTATACACAGACTTGAGCTTTAACAATCACTGTTCTATAAAAAGCAAGACTGATAGGTGAATGGATGCCATCTAAATGCTTACTCATCTGGCAACCTGGGTGGCAAATGTTTGCCCGGCCACCCACTCTGAATTTGCTTTTCTTCAAAGAGAAAACAAAGCAGAATTGGCAAACAAAATCTCATTACGGCCCTTCGTGTTCGTGGTTTTTACAAGGGGCCATGAATGGAATGGAAGTAAACAAAGGGACAATTACAGCAGCAGTGTGATAGTGTGTGTGGTGTCACAACAGGGTCGTGTCCGGAGAGACTTCTGGGAGAGGAGAGGAGTAGGACGTGTCCTCGGCCCTGTAAAGTTGACAGAGACTGCGGTAACAAGCGCCAGTGTCTGTGTGACGGCCAGTGTGGTCTCAGCTGTGTGGCTCCAGGTAGCTATTTGTATGCATGTGTGCCTTCAGTTGTCACTGTGAAAACCACTGTGGGCTCAATCATTAAAAGTGTTTCTGTGCGTATATACGCAGCTGTGCCAACATACATCTGTGTGTGTTTTTTCCTGGAAAATTAAGTAAGAGCCTTGATCATGCGCAAAATCTGGGCTCTAAATGCACTCTATGCCAATGCTGAACACAAGCTTTTTATTATACTTGTGCACTGTAAAAGGGGGCACTGTGCATGGATCCAGTATAGTTATACAACCTCATTAGTGCTCTTTAAAGTGGTTTAGTGCTAACCATTTCTCTTGTACAAGGAACAATCCAGCACATTCTGAGAAATGTTTTGTTCCCTGCCTTCCACTTGCTCTCCTCTCTCCACCTTCTGGATCATCTCTTTTCTCTTCAGGTCGTACTTGTCCCTGGCCTCTACCCCCCAGTGAAAACTCAGACGCTCGCCTCCTCTCTCCCACTCACTCCTTTTCTGCCCTGCTTGAAGTGCGCTGCAAGCCTGGATTCACGTTGCCCAGTGGCTTGGATGTCACTATTCGCCGTTGTCAAGGTGACCGACAGTGGAGCGGGAGTGAGCCCATCTGCACAGGTGGGTTTGAGTTCAACAGAAAAATGCTCTTTCTCACTCCACTTCAGGTTCCTTCATAACTAGGAATTTATACAACGGGTACTGAACATCTGGACAATGCTGTGGTGTTTGTTCTCAAATTCAATATTATTTATTTTATTAAACAAAGGCAACAGGAACCCTGCATGTGTACAGTACATGTGTAGATCAGTGATGGTCAAAGAATAAATGTAGCTTATACAAGACAGGGAGACAGAGACAGACAGACTCATACTCAGGAATGAAACCCCTCTGTGACTGTGTCGACTGACACATTGCACAACTGAGACCTATTCTCCTCATCACCATAGCAACCATGGCTTTAGTTGTTCATATTGGCTGTCTGCAGGTTTTACTCTTGAACTGTTGAGAAGTTTAAAGAGGAGGTAAAAGCTGAATACATGTGTGCATGTGCATGTAAATCATGTGCATGCATCTGCATATGTGCATGTGCTGTGTGTATGTGCAGTGCACATACTGTCACTGTACACATGCATAAAATATTTGTTCATCTTTTGGGCCATAGTTTGCAGTGTTATTATTATGTAGTCTACTCATAGACAACATTAGACTTATTCTGTGTTGTTGTACAAGGGTGGGAAAAAGAAACTATACCATATATATACTATACAATATTATATAAAGAAATACAATACAACAAAAACCCAAAATTAAAGCCTAAACAATATAATCAGGATGAACTGCAACCTTTTGAACACAGTTTCAACATAAATCTAACATTATAAATTAATTATTAGCTTCACTCATGTTGTCATTAATGCTTTATGTGCTACAGGTCTTCTGCAATCTCTTAATTGACCTAAAAGTGACCTGGTAAATGTGAAGCTTTTTAACTCACCGGGATTAGAATGGAGCTGTACACAGATTCAGACGAAGTCATGAACAGCTGAAATCAATTCTTACAGAAAATACAAAAGAGTTTGCCATGATTCATGTTAATTCACAACCAACCACTGTGCCCTGTGACAATCATGTGGTGAAACATTTTAATTTTCTGTCTCTCCAAATATAGAACAAAAATCTGAATAGGTGGCTCACAAAAGACACAATTAGTTCTCCTGCTGTGCAGCCTTATTACTTCCATCACCGCGCCATAAGGCTGCACAGCAGTACATGAAGTAAAGCCATCAATACTTCTTAGTATCTAGACACATCTCATCAACATACAGCACTGGAAAGTATGAACAAATATTTTATGCATGTGTACAGTGACAGTATGTGCACTGCGCATACACACAGGACATGCACATATGCAGATGCATGCACATGATTTACATGCACATGCACAGCAGTTCATTGCTTGTGTCGGCTCAGGCAAAAACAATAGAATTTTCCCTTTAAAGTTCTGAGTCCTGCTGCATTAATCACACACCTGGAGCTACCGTAAACCTGCTTTCTTATGAATCCCCAAGCCAGCTGGATCCCAGTCTCACCCTTGAGATTTTTTATCTAGTCAAAGATGTGAAATAAGGATACGATTCTCAGCTCTCTCGTAGAGTACCCTCCTGCTGAGAGACAGGCAGAAGGTAGGTGGGTTTTGAACGTATGAGAGTGTTTGCATTGTGTGTCCTTTGCATGTGTATGAGAGTGTGAGTCGGGCTCCTTCGTGCCTGTTGAGAGGCAGTGGGCGGCAGATCACTGTCAAAGTGGTACAGAGCTGCATGCACACTGTGTGAGTATGAGCGAGTGTGAATGTGTGTCTAATGCGTGTTAGTGTGTGTGTGAGTGTTTATCGGAGAGAGGTAGAGAGGTAGATTTTTTTTCTGTGTACATTAGATGTGTATGTGTGGGGGGGGGGCGGATTGCACATGTGTCACAGAGTTTGTGTGTGTGTGTGTGTGTGTGTGTGTGTGTGTGTGTGTGTGTGTGTGTGTGTGCGTGTGCGTGTGTGTGTGTGTGT
>JBBMJY010000025.1:9675605-9688847 GCA_037833715.1 Toxotes lorentzi | reverse complement strand
TGTGTGTGTGTGTGTGTGTGTGTGTGTGTGTGTGTGTGTGCGTGTGCGTGTGCGTGTGTGTGTGTGTGTGTGTGTGTGTGTGTGTGTATGTGTGTGTGTGGGCGACAGATCACAGTCAAGAGAGTCAGAGAGCTCTCTTGCTCATGCTGCTCCAGGCCTTTCTGTTCCCTGTTCTCCTCTCCTCTGCTCTCTTCTCTCATCCTCTTTTCCTCTCATCTCTTTCTCCTCTCATCCTCTTCCATCTGAGGCCTCTGATAAGGTCTCTCTCTACAATGAGAGCCAAGGACAAGCATGCAGCTCTAGGCTATTCAGTTTGTGATGTGTGGATATGTCTCTGTGTGTATTTGTGTGAGAAAAACAGAAAAGGGCTCATATGGTGCCTGCTTGGACCTTTGCATCTTTGGTCTCAATTTGAAGGCTGTGTATTTAACACTGTGGTTCATTCAAAATCACTGTTTTATCATTTAAAAGATGAATTTGATATACCTGCTTCATAGCAGTTTGGTGCTGCAGCCTGTGTGGGTGGCAGCAGTACGAGGCAGTAGAAGGGCGGTATGTGAAATCAGAACTGGGCTCCGGGCTCTCATCCGCAGCCAAACAGGCTCGTAACTCTCACTCTCCCATAGGTCCCTTTACATTCTTATATTAACGTTTCTCGGTTTCAGATACGTAAGACAGCCCTCAGGCAAGAGCTGTCTCTGCCTTTCAAAGCTGCGTTCAGCTACGAAACCCCGCGCTTGATGGAGCTCGGGTCGCTCCAGCTTCTCTCCAAGCACCACTCTTGATATTTATATTTCCACAAGCGGGAGGTACTCAAACTTCCAGGAATGAACAGTGCCAGGTGTTATACAATCACAGATATAGCTGTGAGCTCGGAGAGGTGTTGGGCGGCGTTTCACAGGCTCATCGAACTTTGATTTATTACCTAAGAAGGGTTATTTCAACTTAAATATAACAAGACAATGGGTGAAACGCCTCTGTGGGTCACAAACCAAACAGAAGCCTCAGTTAACACAAGTCAAATGAACTAAGCTGGCAGGATGGACATTTCTTACTCTGTCCCTCCATCCTGCATCACTACCCCCCCCGCTTCTTTCATTATTTGCTGTTGGCTGGTATCTGTTTAATCACATCCACATCCATCAGTTATGTGCTGATTATAATGTGTTTTCTGTGTCATTGTAGGTTACTGTGGGTTCTGTGAGCGTTAAATTCTTTGAATCACAATGCACATTTGATACACACTGAGTAGGCTGTATTTTCTGCATTTCTCTACTGAAACTGCCTCACACACTTCACACACCAGTATATTACAGGGCAGTTTTAGTGGACATTAACAGATCCTTCATGCACAAAGTACATTAAAAGTAGAGGTGCCCAATTTGCAGACAGTAATATAGTGGTTAAAATAATATATATATATATAAAAAAAAAAACCACTGCTGCATAGTGTGTAAACAGCATTTTAGGGCAGTAGCTGGTCAAGTTGCAGGTCTTGCAGGTCATTACTTGTGTGGCATTTTAAATCCTGGACTTGTAGTGGAGTTTTTTAACAGTGTGTTAATACTGCTTTTACTTAATTAGAGGATCTGAATACGTCTTCCACCATTGCTCACTTGTCTTTCATAGTCTTTAACCTCTTTTTCTTTTCTGGCCTTCAGAGACTCAGTCACCCGAACCTGCTGCTGCCCAAACCTGCCCTCTGCCTGAGGAAGTCATCAACACCTTCAGCATCCAGGGTGAAGCTACTGTAGGAACTTCCATCCACTACAGCTGCTTGTCTGGGTGAGTGGGGGGGGCACACTGATGGGAGGTTAATGCTGTAAGTGCGTGGGCAAAGGCTCTGAAAACCTGAAACTGTACGAAGGTAGAAATGGAGGAAGTGAGAGGACGGGGATGGAGTGTGAAGAAGAGGCAGGGAGTGGAGCTGAAGGCTCGAATACAGGAGAGGTGTTGGTGAACGACGGGTGATGAGCGATGAATGGCAGGGAATTCATTTTGATCTCCCAGCTGACGATCTCTCCATAGAGCTAACTAGGTCATTACAGTCTAATCTTGTATTGACTCCCCTTTACACACTGACTCATCTCACAGGATAAGATGAGCCTGAGTGGATGTGTCAGCCAGAACTGTGCACACAACATTTAGATAGTGGAAAAAGGAATCATTTACACCTTTTTTCATCACTTTTATTTAGATGAAGCTCCTTAGCTGTCAATACTGTACATGTCACGCTGCCATCTGTCTCCATCACTCTCTCTTTTCTCTCCTGCAGAGCGGATATAGTGGGGAGCACTGAAAATTTCTGTCAGGATAATCAGACCTGGCAGTATCCTCACCCCATCTGTAAAAGTAAGTGTGCAGTAGTTTCTTGCACTGATCACAATGTGTGCGAGGATGCGTGTGCATGTCACATCGTCCTTACACTCAGTACGCCTTCATGCATCTTTCAAGGTTAGCGGGAGAACATGTGTGAGTCAGGGAACTGACGGACTGCAAATATGTGTAGCTTGTATGGATGAAAATCATTTCATTTGTAATGTATATTTATTCTTGTGTGTATGTGTGTGTGTGTGTTCAGATGTAAGAAAGAGTGAATCAAAGAAGGAGACAGTCAGAAACACACAAACCCCTTGAAGTAAACAGCTTTCAAGATCTACAGCTCTGTTTTGCAGTGTTTTTCTGCCATCATGTGGCTAAATTAGGTATTGCATGGCCTGTTCTACACTGGGAAACGGGAAGTTCTTGCAGGATGCTTCTTCAATTGCGATAAGAGGTCCCCTTCCCTTTATCTTAAAGACAAAGGGGAGAATGAAAGTATAGAGTCACTGTTTTCAGAATTTTCAGTTTAACTTCTAACTACACTTAAACCACAATTAGGAGCAGGTATAATGTCGGGGAACAACAGCTGAGAAACAATATACCTGTCCTTTTTTGGAGTAACTCTAGTGTCACATGTTTTACAGATTGGTGCACCTCCAGGAAAAGATGACTGCTTATCTGCTTTTTTCACTCTCTTAGAAGTGTACTGCCAGCCACCTCGAGAGGTGGAGCAGGGCTACGTGGTGGCTGTCCAGAAGGCTGAATATGAAGTTGGCTTTGACATCCACTATCTCTGCAAAAAAAACTTCATCCTGGATGGACCCCAGAAGGTCACCTGCCTGTCAAATGGCAGCTGGAGTGCATCACCTCCATACTGCAGAGGTGAGAGAGAGAGGGGGGCAGAGGGTTATTTAAACACTTAAAAACTAGCCATTTAAATTCTTACAGTAAATTCAATGTCTGTGAAAATGCTAATTCCATAAACACAGATATGCATCACCTTAGAAACTTACAAATATTCATAAGTAAATAAAATGTTATGATGATCAATACAACATTTGTATGAGTATACTCATACTTTTGCTACCTACCTTGTTGATCATTCCCTCAGCTCGCTGTCTCGTCCCGGCTGAAAGAAGCCGCGTGCTGATTGGTGGAGTGAAGCGCTGGCCGTTTGACGTTACAGATGCCATGGTTCCTCACGGGGAAAATGTGGCGTTCTACTGCAAACATCCTCGCAAGCAGTGCAGCATCACTGCTGTCCAGACCTGTTTTGATGGAAAGCTGCAGCCACCAGACTGCTACCTTGGTAAACCTTGACCACACACACAAAACCTGTCATTATCTGTGTTTGTTTCAGTGTGTCGGTCAGAAGAGCTTTTGCAATATTCTCCTCTCTCTTTGTTTTTCAGAGCCCACGTGGTTGCAGTATAAACTCTTCCCTCATCGGCTCGTCTCAGAGATTGAAGCCTGTGAGCCTGGTGATGTGGAGTGAAGACCTGAGCGTCTGACCTTGACCCACCTAACGCCCCATGACACTGTGTCACAATATGAAAACCTCCCAACACACACCGGCACCCGTCACCTTGGCAGCCCTGCTCCACTCTGCAGCTTTGGTTTAATATTAACGATTATGGTCAGTTAGACTCAGCTCTTGAGAATCAGCAGGCTAAGCTGTCTATCCTGTGTTTGTGGCATCACAGCCTTTGTCTCTCTCTCCTGCACACTATCAAACTGCAGGCACAAGTATAATCTCAAGTATAACTTTGATCCTCCTCCATCTTGAGCCAGTGCGTTCTGTAGATGAAATCCATAGGCCTCCGTGATGATGTATATATAATGCATTAATACATGCTATACCTGTTATGCCTGTGATGTTACCTTTCTGTAGCCTGACTCATAATGACTTGACTCTGTGATATCTCACTGTGTGATCTTTCTTTCTTCTGTTGAGCCTGACGCATCAAGTCTTGAGGCTTGTGAGTTTTAACGAGGTGAGTGATTTGAAATAAAATAATGTGAAAATGGTTTGCCCTCTGGCTTTTTTTTTTATGACACATAAACCCTACTGAGTGAGTTCAAGTCCATTTTTCTCCATCCTCGTTATGCCTACGTTGCTTTGCCCTCCCGTCTCTCTGACTCTCAGGCGCACACACAGCCTCTCTTAGCAGGCTGCAGGTTCAACCATACTCATAGGCTGAACATGGCTACTGCACGGACCCGGTAGGCTGCGACACCATAGCAACTCCCCTTGACCCCTCCCTCCCTCAGCATTCGCAGCATCACCCTTTACACTGCACAGTCATATTTGGTCCTCCGGAAATATCCACAGCTCGGGTAAGCCAGTCCCTATGCAGCGAGTGTATGGGTGGAGTATAGTTTAAAATACAGTTTTAAATGTATCGAAAGCGTGTCCGGCGCGTCCTACGCCGGCTCTGACGGCAGGGCTGAAATAAATGACAGCGCGCCGGGAAAGTTTGTCCTAAAGCTGCCGGGTTGCTCTCTCGGTGTCTCGGACCCTCGGCTCTAAAATGGCTGGCTGTAGGTCCGAGGAAGCTCCGGTGCTAAGGGAAGGATCCGCTCCACACCGCGATTGTCCGTAAATATACATGTTTCTGTGCTCCGAGCGACGCGTTGGTGATGGCGTTGTCCCAGGTCCGAGAGCTGTCAAGGCGCACACGCACCATAATAATATTGACATTTCGGACCTAGGACTGTGCGTAATGGCGTCCTCCACGGACAGTGCTGTTCGGTTCATCCCCAGACACATTTTAGAACAGGCTTCAAATGCAAACCAAACGGAATAGGAATAATGTTCTGAGGCGAATTTAACATGAACCCTTTTATTATTAGTGTTGCATGTGGATGGTAGAAGTATGAGAGAGGAAATGTTATTTCGCTCACATCATTCGGACCCCTCTTTACTCCGGTGCGTTTCTCAGAATCATCGGCGACTCCGGTCGAGCCCTCGGTAAGGAAATTCGCCGAGCTATAATTTAGGATCATGGAAGGTAACCAACACAATTAACAGGACGGTCTTATGGTGAGGAGGGTGGGGGGTGGGGGTGGAAGGGGGGTCATGTGAGTCGCTCATCAGTTTCGGACTGACGGATAAAGGGGTTTAATCTGCTTCAGCTATAGGGTTTTTGTAATATCATAAAATCTGAAATGATTATTGGACTTGGATTTTGCACTAAACTTGACCCCAATAATCACCAGATATTTAGTTTCTTCAGCCATCCACAGCATATGTTTTAATCCCCTTCCTTGAAATGTGTTTCTTTTTTATTCTAATGTTGCTTCTCTGAGTTTCTATTTTGTTATTTTATCCCTGTTTTTTTTTTTTTTGGTTTTGTTTTGTTTTGTTTAGAAATATAAATAGGTATGCCCCAAAATGGATTCTCAGTTGGCTTCAGTCCTGACCAGTGGCAGCCTGGATGTCCAAAATGGCAGCCAGTGTGCAGAGGGATCAGGGCCAGTGACAGAGGGTTTTTTGGACCCAAAGGACAAAACCTCACTCAGTACTGTACCAGGTAACCTCCAGCCATGCCCTGTCAAAGCAGCAGTGACCATCATCAGACAGGATGCTCCTTCAGTCAATGGGAAAAAGCCAGAGGTAGGCGGGAATTCTAAGCCAGCCTCTCAGGAAACAAGTAAGATTGGTGGGTTCAGGCAGCCAATTACAGTAAAGACTGGAATGCCTGTTCTGCGGAGCCAACCAATCAGAATCAAAATTGTTGTTCCCCCACGGTGCAAGCGGCCAATCACAAACTCCGCCATCAGCCTGACCAAAGACTTTGCACGCTCACATTTCAGAAGACCTGTTTTAGTCTCAGCTGGTGCTGTGATCACAGAAAGAAACAGAAGTAAAATCCAAATATCCGCTGTTAAAAATGAAGGAGAGCTCAAGGAAGTTACTCATCAGAAGACTGAAAAACCTAAGGCAGAATCATTCCATGGGACAGAGGCAGAGAGAGGCGATAAAATGTGCAAAGGGAGAGATATTTCAGAGGCTAAAATAATCCACACTGATGGGTCAGAAACTCCTTTTATCTCCAGCACTAATACAGTTAAAATATTGAGCCAGAAGGGGATTAAAGAGGAAACTGCAGAGAGAGACATTGAGAAACATATTCCTCTGATTTTGCAAGAAATGGACTTGAAGTCTTGTAGGACTTTTGATGACAAGGGAATGGGGGTGCAGATGGAACCACTGGACCTGAGTTTGCCCAAGAAAAGAGAGAGTCAAGAGAGGAGGTGTGGGCGCTTTCTGGATGATTCTGGCTGTGAGACCTCGCTGATTATGGAGGTAGATGAATATGAGGGAGAAGGAGACAGAGACATTGTAGAAGAGGATGATGATGATGATGAAGAGAACTCTGTGCTGCGTATGGATGGTGCAGATGCACTTGAGGACTCTCTTCTGTCTCCCTCTTTCTTTTCTACCTCCGTCCTCACCTCCCTCTCCTCGATAGACTGTGACACTGAAAACTTGCTTCTCATAGACGACCAGGGAATCCCGTATACTCTCAGTCCAGATGGAATCAAAGTGCCGCAAGTCGATGCTTCCACGTTGGAAGATCCTCAGTCAGGTCAGGCTACTTCAGCAGAGGTAGAAGGAAAAGGGTCATCACAATTAGCAGATCCTGCCCTCAGCCAAAGTTTAGATAATGCACTACACGCGCCTTCTGATGATCTTTACCCGTCACCTGCCCCTGCTACGGATTCACCGTCACTAGGTGTTGATCAGACAAAAGTTCCAGAAGTCTTCACGAGTTTGATTACAAACTCAGAACCCTCCAAGGCAGCAGAGCCAAGCATTAAACCTGTTCAGGAAGCTAATGCTGTTCTCTCCCCTTCCTCTGGGATATCAGTCCCCAGCCAGCCCATCCAAATCCTCACCAACCCTTCAACCAATCCTCCTATTCTCCTTCTGTCATCCTCCTCGTCCTCTCCTCAGCTCTCCACTGCTCCGGTGGGTCTCTCGCTTCCCCTCTCTGTCACTCAGACCTCACCTGGTGCTTCCACACCCATGTTTCTTCTCGTCTCCTCTGTATCCTCTTCCTCTGGTGACTCTGCCTCTACGTCCACTCCTATTGCTGTTCTCGACCCCTCGACAGGTCAGGTGTCCCAGATCACTGCAGCATCTGCCCCGGTCTCCCTCCCTTTGTCCTCTGGTCAGGTCAGCACACTGGGATCCCCTCTGTCTGCGCTGTCTCACCCTGTCATCAGACTGAGTGCCAGTGACCCACCTGTTATCCTGTCAGGAGTGAATAACATAAATTCCGGCTCTGTTCTCACCTCTCTTGCTGTCCCTTCGTCCACTCCTGCTCTCCAGAATGAGCCCCACAGCATGACTCCCATCATCCACACTCAGAACAGCTCTTCCAATTCAAACCATGGAAGTGAAGCCATATCTGCTGAAGAAGTCTCAAATGACAACAGCAAGCCATCAACTTTTACAGCATCCTCTCCACACCCACAGTCTGCTAGTTTGTCCTTTGACCCCTTAGCTCAGCCCAGCTCAGAGGCAGAGGCCCAATCACCAGCCTCAGAGCCCAAATTTGACCCCTCTGACCTGCACTCAGAATATTTACCTCTGGATGACCATCTTTACTTCTCAAACACGGCTGCTCCGCCCTCCCCTCCCATCGGACCCAAACTTGACCCCCTCGACCCAATGGATCCTCTCTCTCCAGCAGCGTCACCCAGCACCATGGGCTCCCGCAGGGTGCTATACTGCCAGCTGTGCCCGCGGGTCTTCTTTTACCTCTCCGACCTTGAGCGCCATGCCATCACTCACTCACAGAAGAAGCCTCACGTTTGCCAGCAGTGTGGCAAGGCCTTCAAACGCTCCAGCCATCTGCAGGTCAGTGCAAGCTAATTATAGCTATCATCTCATTAGCAGCGTTAGTAACAACAGAAGTCACTTGAACAGATGTCACAAATTATTAGCGCAGTGACAGTAACTAATTTTTTGGCCACTTGGGAGCTGGGGAAACAAGTATTTTTTCTAGATTAATCAGTTAATTGATTCAGAAATTAGTGTAAAAATCTCATCACAATTTCCCAGAGCCGAAACTGACAAATTCCATCGAGAGACATACCAAAGTACCTGTTTACAGATTCAGCAGAGCAACATTAGCAGTCATTGGGAGTCATGTTTCTTGCCACCTGATAAGTTGTGTTTTAGAGGTTTTTTTTTTTTTGGTGAAAACAGCTGCCCAGGGAAAAACGATGCTATGAGAGCAGGTGAGAGTAAACCAGAACTGTAACGCTGCTGGAAAATCACAACAGTGTGTAGAAAGATGCAGCTAAACTCCATAAAGATGAGGGGAACTGCAAAGATCAGTGATAATTTTCTGTGAGTTCATCACTACAACATCACAACAGCAACACCTTTCATATGTACGTAGTCAATAAAAATGATTATAGCTGCTTTAGTAAGTGTTTAAATGTTAAAATATTTACTGTTTTTCAGAGACACAAGCACATCCACACAGGCCAGAGGAACTTTGTGTGCCCCATCTGTGCCAAACGCTTCAGGGAGGCCGGCGAGCTCCAGCGCCACCAAAGGGTGCACACCGGAGAGAAACCATACCAGTGCCAACTTTGTCACACGCGCTTCGCCGAGCGCAACACACTACGCCGACACACCAAACGCAAACATCCTTACCACCAAGTAGCCATGGAAATGCTGAATGAGAGAAGAGAGAGAGCAGGCGTTGGCGTATCTGGAGTGCAGGAGGAAGAGGAGAGTGCAGAATGGTACAGCTCCACTGTGTCTAACTTGGATAACTCGGAGTCTGAGATGGAAACTTAGAGATGTCGACTCCAAAGCAAAGGGAGTTAGGGGAGAATTGTTGGCACGGTGGTCACAACTAAGTCTGATTAGACACTAAACTTTCCTCAGCTATTCACATTCAAAGAAGGGAGCACTTGCAATATTTATTTCAATGTTTTTAATGGTAATTTATTTATATGAATGTATATTATTCCCATTCCATTTAATGGGCCAAAAAGTACAGCCTTCAAAGTCATACATGATTTTGAATTAGCTTTCCCATATGAAAAAAAAGTTGCATATATAAAAGGGAAAGTTCATGCTTGAAATCATGGTTTTTATGTGAGTTCAAAAATGAATCAACTGCTAACCTGCCCCCATAAAGTTGCATTCCCGTACAATCCATGATAAACCCTAAAGTGCTCAGAAAAGGATGACTTATTTACTCTAAACTATTCTCTGCTCTACTTGTATATATAAAGAGTACTATTTGTATGAGCTGCACTATCTTATGTGAAAGATGTAATCTATCTTTCTTACCGTCAGAGACACTGTGAGTCATTTGCACTTGTTTTATTTGAACTCAATATTCACTTTTTTTTTTACATTGTGAATGAGGATGCTTACTTTTTTTGTTGCAGCTGTTGACTTTATGTATTTAATCCATATCATGTATGAGTTTGACCAAATGTTTGAGTTATTCTAACATAAACACTATATTCAGATTTTTGGTTTTTATGTGAATTATGTTAACTTATTCAAATTAAATTTTGACTGTAAACACTGACAGAATCTTTGTCCTATTTTTATTTCAGTCCTCTTCTACTTTGGTGTCTTCTCCATACAAATGTTTAAAGAATCTAAGTACACTCACAAGCCACTTTATTAGCTACACCTGTTCAACTCGATGCATTTAGGCATGTAGACATGGTCAGGACGACCTGCTGAAGTTCAAACGGAACACCACAGCATACCTGAGTGCTGTTGCTGACCATGTTCATCCCCACAGTGAACCCATCTTCTGATGGCTGCTTCCAGCAGGATAACGCACAGTTCCACAAAGCACAAATCATCTCAAATCTGGTTTCTTAAACATGACAGTGAGTTCACTGTACCTAAATGTCCTCCATAGTCACCAGATGTCAATCCAATAGAGCACCTTTGGCATGTGGTGGAATCGCACCATGGATGTACAGCTGACGAATGTGCAGCAACCAGTACTACCAAGCTGTGCCTCATAAAGTTGCAGGCGAGTGTATATTTAATGCAGCTTTTCATAAAAAGATTTTACTCACCTACAACTCCTCTCGTTGGTGATGACCACTAGGGCCAGGGTCCATATCTCTCTGCAAATTTAAGCTGATTTTCCAAGCTGATTCTCTTTTCTACATTAATCACCTAAGAAGAGTCTTTACAAGGATCTTTGTGAAAAAAAAGAAGAAATACCTGATATATATCTGCTGGGGCATGCAAGCTGACCACTTGGACTGCCTCCAGGGAGTAATTGAGTTTGTAAGACAGTCTTCTGTTTTTTGCACTCTCTCAATTTTCTGCTCCATTTAAGCCACGAAGCCTAACAGAGCTAAGCTCAAGATAAGTTATTAAATACTGTATCGCTCAAATGACCTAACTGGGTCTTCATGGCCGTCCCATTCCTTATTTCTACTCTGGCCATTGTGCGGATAGAGACAGTTTGGCATGCTGAAAGGTCTGCACTAAGCTCCATTGTATTTTAGTTCGACAACCCACTTTTATAGAGGGTCAGTGGAAGGAGAAAGGTACAGAGAGTGTTAGGAGCAAAGGTTAACCGAGCAGACTCTCTCAGAATGGAGAGTATGCTGCTGAGAGACAGTCTGGTTTTAGAGATGGTATTGTAACATTTTCAGCTACATTGCCTTTTATTGCAAGGTAGAAATACATTTAATGGATCAGTTTACACCTATTCTCTTCTTAAAACAAATATTTCTTGGAAAAAAGTGAACCTGTTCTTGGCTGTCTCTTTCTGGGTTTGTTGTGTCAATGTGGGAAAAGTTGCACATGAATACATGAGCAGGTCTGCCTTATGGTGAGAATGGATTTACAGGATTGTTGCATCAAGGGGATGAAATACCTTACTTATGATTTTGTGAAAATAACAAAAATATAAAGCTCTCAGGACACCAAAATACAAGAAACAGGTGGTTTAGTGATAACCACTCAGTGTGTTATTACAGAAGTGTTCACATTTTTAAAAAATATTGTTTTATTATTCATTCACACAAATAAAGCAGAAAATGGAAAAAACAAATCTATGATACAATCTATTTACATAAAGTGATTTTTATCCCATCTTGTTTTTGTGTCTTTTTAAACACAAAAGTCCACGTATTCCATTGTAAAACACTGAAAATATGAATGGTTAATGGATTTCTCAGATCTTCTCTACGTGATGTATAAATAAAGATAAGCATGCTCATTGTATTCACCAAGGAATAGACAGACTTCACAGGATCCCATAGACAAACAGTCCCATCTGGTTATTTTGTCTGTATCACTATGTGTTGAATGCTCATATCATGTCATCATATCATCATAAAATTACAAGCACCGCAACAGAAGACTTCATCCATGTTGCCCGCTCATTACAATCCTTACGGATTGTAAGGATTTTACAATACCTTGTAAAGCACTGTAACCATTAACTTGATTACCACATAAAAGATGGTCCCTTTAACTAACAACTGCTCTTAACCTACTTGCTTTAGAAGTTCATTGAGGTGCTACGTACATATTGTTAAGGTCACTCTTTGGGTTCTGCCATTAAATCAGTGCTGTTCTGTCAAAAAAAAGAATAAATTGACACAAAACAGACTCTGGTCCCCTAATTGATACCACTGGGCTGTTGCATCGCTGAGCCTACAAGGTCCTCAGTGCATGATGATGATGAATATTCATCTGGCCAAGTGTGTGAGATCAGCAGTCCAGCTGGAGATGGAGTGTGTGTATAGTGCAGTATATGTATGTGTGTAAGTGAGTGTGTGTGTGTGTGTGTGTGTGTGTGTGTCCAGGGTTGGTAAATGTCCAAATTGCACACAGCTTCAAAGTGCAGTGACTGACAGACAGATGGATGACGGACAGAGTGAGGACAGAAATCTGTGGAGGGAGTGTGTGTGTGCGTCTCTGTGTGTCTGTATTTGTGTTGCGTGAAGTGGAACGGGCAGCAGGCCTTCTGAGTGGCACAAGGCACATCGCCAAGTGATTGAAGTGATAAAGGTAGAGGAGGAGTGGAGAGAGGGACTAGAATAGATTCAGTGATGAACGACCACGGAGAGGCAGCAGATGTAATGAAGTGTGTTAGACTGGTATGTTTCAGCTTTTTATTCTCTTTGATACATTCGGTACTTTGATATGTTTGTTGTGTATCCGCTTTGTTGCATCACAGACGCCCCATTATTGTCACTGAGAGCCGAAATGATGTGAAGCTAAACTAACCATGAATGTTTTTTTTTTCCTCCTTGTGGTCCGTCATGCGTGGCTGTCATTGCACCCTTCAGCCATGTGAGGGCGCACTTACACCTACGATGTGCTGACTGAACTGGCTCATTCTCTATGCTGTCTCTCAGCTCTCTCAAATGGTGGAGGCATAGTTACACCAGGGTGAAAAGCAGAAGACAGTGAGCCACGGGAGAGCTGGATCTACATTAAAACTCCGCAGATACAGCGGTGAAAGAGGCATAAATATGAAATCACTGTGTGCTATATTTTTATTCCAAGCTATAATATGCTTTTTAGCCTGTGTGTTTCAGGTGAAGGCAAGGTCCTACGTGAAGAGATGACTGAGCCCAGAATTACACAGAGAAATATGATATTTCATAAGGGAGAGGTTAACAGCATGCAAGCCTCCTTGCTCACCAGACACAGTGCAGGATTAACACTATGGAGTCTGTGTGTGTGTGCGTGAGAGAGAGAGAGAGAGAGAGAGAGAGAGCAAGAGAGAGAGAGGAAGGGAGAGAAAGAAGAAGGGTAACAGGTGTTAATCAGAAAGGGAGTCCCGGCTGTAGAAGAGAGGGTGTTGCTGTGGTGGAGAACCAGCAATTACATCACCTTTCCTACAATAAAGTGCCATACTGTCAGTGCAGTCAGTGTTTATATATATA
>JBBMJY010000025.1:9645334-9663437 GCA_037833715.1 Toxotes lorentzi | reverse complement strand
TCCATCCATCCATCCATCCATCCATCCATCCATCCATCCATCCATCCATCCATCCATCCATCACTGATAGGCTGTCAGAATCACTGGCTCCACGCAATGTCGAGAGCTGGATTCATTGCAGTGATCGGATCAAGCATAGCTTTGATGGGGCAACAAGAGCACAGACACATGCACACACATGCCCCTTACGCGCACACACAGACATTACAGAGAGCTGTTTAAAAGCACTTGGGCTCAGCCAGAAACAAGCAACACATCTGTGGATTGACACACTCCACAGCACAATGTTTGCAGCACGAAACAAAAGAAAACCTGGTGGCATATTAATTTAAACATGCTTCCTGGCTGCACTGGGAGAATGTTGTTTCTGACTTATCTCCAAAACCCGTTGTCAGATTGGGTTGAGTGTGGCCCCTGGTGTCAACTCAGTCATTGAGTCCTAGCCATTCATAAAGCCCATTTAGAGTGTGTAAAAGCCAGGCAGAGCACACGGCTTGTGTGTGGCTCCAAACCTTAACCCCCAGTGCCAGAGAGAAAGCTGGCAGAAGCTACAAACAAGCTGTGTGTGTGCATGTTTGTGTAAATGTGCAAGCTTGTGTGTGTATGTGTGTTAAGTATGCGTGTGTTCAACATGTCTGACTATGTGTGACTGTGCACACAAGACTGCTTTTGTTTGTATGTGTCAACGCACCAATGCTTCCGTGTATATTTATCAGCATTAATGCCAAATGCACTTGTAGCTATATGCTGTGCCCGTTTGTGTGTGGTATGACTGATCTGTGAGAGAAAATGTGTGAAAGACACAGAAAAGTGGCAGAGGATTTCTCTGTCCACATTTCAGACCAGACATTTCATTGTAGTCTCATTGCCAGTGGGCAGTAACTCCAGCGTAGTTATCCAGCGTAATCACCAGAACAACCACATTACCTTGCTCAAGTCACCGTTCTCCAGGAGAGCAATCAGGCAACCACCCCACAAATAGTCCCTCTACAAATGCACCAATCAGACAAGTGAGAGTTTCCTCATCACTTTGTAAAAACAGGTGGTCATTTTGTTCCCTGATTAACCCCCAACAGTGTCTGGCCTGCTGCTCAGTGCTTACCCTGCTAATTGCAAAGCCAGATTTAGCACAATTTATAACCCAACACCAAGGCCACACCTGTTCACTTAGTGTAAATAAATTCCACAAATGTATTCTTTGACATTGTCAAATCTTTGCTGTAAATTTCAATGTACGTTTCTGTTGAGAGAAAATGCACTGTAGAATTAGCACAGAATAATATGTTTGGAGAATATGTAACATGTCACGTGACCAGAGGTGAGCTTGTCAGCTGAAGCTGACTTAGTAAATGCTCCACATTTACTTAATGGTGACAGTGATCTTGCTTTTATATTCTGCATGATTTACTGGTCACGCAGGAATGGGTACATTATTTGTTTGCGTAACACATGTTCATTGAGTTATGTCCATTCTCGACCCCACTTAACATAATGACATGAGAGAAAAATAAATCTGACAGAGGTTAGCTGCCATTAACCTCTATTTTACCAGATAAATGTAATTTAGACACAAGATCCCATCTACATAAAATTATATTCTGTCCTTAATTGGCTGACTGTCCCATCAATCATTTTGGAGAGCTCAGATTGACTCGTTCACATCTGGAACACTTGTACTATTTGATAACTAACTGGAAGTTCTTCTGTATGACCGCCTTATTAAAAAAAGGGAAAAAAAAGTGTTTTGTCCCCTGCCGTGTCTCCAAAGTATTGTGCTAAAATAAAAGTAAAGTGCTGAGTGCCATATGATGTGTGTAAAGGCCACAGAAACTGACAGGTCTGAGGTCATACTACAGTATGTTCATGTCATGTTTCTTGCTCTGATGATAAACCAGTGTCTCACTAAGCGAGACAGCCACGGTGAATTTTTAGAGGAAGATATCTGTGCGTCGGCAAATCTTCAGCACAATATTACAGCTTTATGTTGAAGCAGTTCTTGTACAGCTTTCCCTACAGAGACTATGAAAATGCAGTTAAATGTGAATGGATGGCTATGATAATCATAGTGATCAATAAACACTGCTTTACTGCATGAAAAAAAAAAAGAAAAAAAGAAAACCGATAGGCAGGAGAGTAAGATGCTACCTCCTGTGACTTCCAGTGCTTCAGGGCCTACACCAGTGTTTTCCTTGTTTCTCATTTAATTTCCGAACACTGGTGCAGAGTTTCCTGGAACACCCTTGAGACAGTTTCACAGGTTTGATTAAACCTAGGTTTAATATTTCTGTTCTAAACTGGGTTTGAAAATGACCTGATCTAGGTTTGAAGCTGATGAGGACAAACATCAGCTGGAAACACTGGGGTGGTCCAGGTAGCCGAGACTCTGTTGGCCACCTTTGCTGCTATAAAAGCCTTATTGTGAAATGTGAGACAAAATCTGTTTGCTTTTATTTATTATGTAACTTATTCATTATTCATGCAAAAAATATCAACCTCTGTCCAAAATGTATTTAAAATCATTAAGAAAATTAAAGTCTTAATAGATTTTCTATGTGGTTCCTCTTTGTTTCTTTTATCCATGTAAACTGAGCAAACAGCTCATCGCTGTGAAATGGCATGCTGAAAGGATTAACAAGTAGATTGCTTTATGAACAAAGAACTACTGATCGCTTATATATTTCACAAGAAACTGTCCCAAATTATGTCTTATTAAATACTGATCATCACAAAGTAAATTAAATATTAATTTGTACCAATATGCTGCTTAAATATCCATGAAACAACACTAACATCCACATGGCTTGATGGTTAATCTTCATAATGACACAATGAACAACGATGTAGCTGTAAAGAAGCTAGATAAACTGTGACCTCCAGTCAGTGATCATTGTACAGAAAGGGACCATCAAAAGGAACAAAAAAGATCACATCAGTTGTATTTAATATCATTGATCCGTCCATCCATTAGTTATACACATTTATCCTTGAGGGTCTCAGGGGGGCTGGAGCCAGTCCCTCCTGACATTGGGAAATGGCAGGGTGCACTCTGGACAGGTCTTTTGTCAATCACAAGGCTGACACATGGAGACAGGGAACCACTTACACTAACATTCACACCTGCGGGCAGTTTAGAGTAACAAATTAACCTAACCTGCACGTCTTTGACTTTGACTTTCCTCCCAGTTTGACTGTGGGAGGATACCAAGGCACTGGGAGAACACAACTACATGTGGAAAGGCTCCAGTCGACCTTCAGATTTGATTTCAGGTACATTGAACCTTTGCTAAACGACTACACCCACAGCAACCCAGATGTACTCTTCTCTGTTAGACCACAAGACCACATCTGAGGCACAGGTGTACTTTGAGCTAAATGCCTGCAAGCTGGTGCTAGAGTAAAGGTAAGAGCACCAAAGTCAGGAGGATACATCCTGTGGGGACCATGAAGTTCTGCACAAAATTATCAAATCTCAAGACAGTTGTTGAGATTTTTCAGTCTGGACCAAAGCAGTGGACTCACTGTCAGACCGACATTTCCACCCATAGAGCCACATTGCTAGCGTGGCTGAAAATGAGTCGATATGTCATTACCAAATGTGCCAGCTGTTTTTCTTACTCGCTGTGATGCTAATGTATTCTGTATTTTACAATCCATGTTTTTTTTCATTTGTCAATATTCCTGCAAACTGCTTCTACTGTAAACTGCATCTCCTAATGAATGGAGAAGCTTGGCTTAATGGATTCACATGAATCTGATGGATGAGTCAGGATGTTTTTCCTCTCTGATGTCTTGCCAAACAACTCATATTGCTCTGCCATGCAAGAAGACGCCTTTTGAGTCTCTTTTCCTTTTTTTTTTCCACTTTAGACTTGATAAATTTATAGCTGTCTTTAGCAGATAAGACACTCTTACTGCAAATGAGCTACCTCCATAAAAGCAGGTGAGTTGATTAATTGATTGAGTGATCAAAGACCAAGATGTGGGTTGAGGATCCATCTCCATTCCAATCAAAGACAGGAATGTAAAGCTATGGCAGACAATTCTGTAGACAGGTTTACAAATCAAAGAGATCTAAACCAGCCTGTGTGTTGGCTGTACAACCAGCTAAAGCTGCATGTTGGTAAGTTTAACTCATACCTGCCTATAGACCAGGCACAAAGGGAAGAAATAAGATGAGACAATCTTCTCTCTTTGACTTATCCACCCTGGGGGTGAGAGTGTGTTTTCACAAGGGTAATACTCCAAAGCTGCGACCTGGGTGTAATGAGGGATTCTCTGTAATGGCCCCTCTAGCCGTTCCACATGACTTCCTCCTTGTCCCCCCTTTGCAATAACTGCTTCCTGTGCGATTTCATGGGAATTAAAGGGAGAAAGGTGTGTTTCATATGTAAAGCAGGTAGCTCTTGGTGAGACGTGAGCTGGTTTGTGTGGATTCCCTCCCTCCTTCCATCTCTCTCTCTCTCTCTCTCTTCCTCGCTCTCTCGTTTCGTCTCTTGGGTCGGGGTTGGGGTGGGGTGTTGCGGAGAGTTGAGGGGGGGGGCTGTTTGAGGTAGACTTTGATCACTGGCAGAAGGTCGCTATGGTTCGATTTCTGTGGCGCTCCTCTGAGAGGTTTGCTCTGCAATTATAAACCATGTGAGAGAAGCCAGAAGGATGTTAATTTCTCAGCAGCTACTGTAGCCCGTGTGTCAGTTAGGCAGCAGTGAACAGTAATCACGTTTACAGTATGAGGCAGGGAAAAGGCATTTGGTACCACATCAACCAATACATGGGATGTAAAATCCATCAAATAATCTCTTTACTATTTAAGCTGTGTGGTTATGAGAGACTCCATAAAGGAATGAAAGCACACAAGGCCCTGAACTTCTGCTGGCTCCCCATCCACAGCCTTATAGACCGTAGACTCATGTAAACCTGCAATAACTGATTTAATAAGCACATTTTAAGTTGGCTAACATATTAGCAAACTGTTGCCTGTTTACACATCCAGCAGATTTATTAGTATTGGTTTGCGTTTTTCTCCAACTAGTGAATAAAAGTCCAACATCCACATGCTCTTTAGGTGCTAAATGCTGCACAGATTCTTATTTATCTCAGTAGCCGATGTAGAGAATGCATTTACAAATACAGTGTTGTACTTTTTACAGTGACCCTCAGACTGCTTCTCCAAGTCTATAGGAAGAAAATAAAAACACTTGAATGAATCAGTGGGACACTGAACATGAGGATTCAGTGAAACCACTACAGGAATCTTGTTTTCTGCTGCAAAAACTGGTGAATTATTACTGCTGCTCTGCCCCAAGGAGGAAATATTTGAAAAATTCAAATGCTGCTCACTGTTGCTGTTCTCTCTTCTGCTACAAGGTAGAAATAATGGTGTGACAACAGTCAGATTATCAGTATCTTACTGTACATAATTATAACATTTGTAAAGAATCATTTGTATAATTTTTATTATTCATAAAAGAGGAAAAATTGGGAGAAGATGTGGGTTGATTTATGATGATAAACCGCTTCTGTAACGAGGCTGTTGTTGAGGAATGATTAATTATTCTTCTTATGTTCAGAATATCTAATTTCCTTGTAGTTCTCTGTTCAACTGTATCTAACTGGTTCATTTACACCTCCTCATGAAATCTGTTATCACACAGTACAGGCGACCAATATGGAACGAGCCCTTCAGCAGTGCTAATCATGAAATTACGGCTGTGGGAATTTTACCTCCACACTGCAGTCTGACTCCTACTGCACGAAACCACATTTCTGTGCTAAAATCTTGCTAAAGGGACATACACAGAATATTTCAAAAGACATGGCTGGGTACAGTTTTATCCTGTGAAGGAAGGATGCCCTGAAACTGTTTAAAGTAGCCTGCGTCTGCGTCTGTAACTAGAGGCTTCTGCAGCTTTCCAGCGCTGCCACACATCAAACTGCAGAGCTGGTTAAGCTGAGCAGAGCTGCTGCTCGTCTTTGTTTAAAAGTGTGTGAGATGGAGGAGGCTAATTGGACTAATTAGCACCAAAACAAGGCTTGACTGAACAGTCTTTCTGTACCACAGATGTTTTTCCCCTTTTTAGATGTAAAAAAAAAAAAAAAAAAAAAAAAAAAGATGCAGGAAGAAAAGAGCCTCATTTTCAAGGCTAAACCAATGTGGCATTATTAGGCTCTGTGCGGTCACAAAACGAGTGGGTAGACACGCTTTTGATGTACTGGTGCTTAAACTGACCTTTGCCACAATAGCGGGAACCTCAGCAACTCCAGCCGAGCTTCTTGACAGTCAGTAGTTGAAGTGCACTACCCTGTGGGATGAAAGCTCAACCAACTTTACCTTTTCTTGTCTGAACTGTTTTTTTTTTTCCTGGGCTCAGGGTAACCTTAAAAATTTTTGAAGTTTCCAACTGTAATCCCAAGACCCTGAGACTTCATGAAGATTTTATAAAGACCTCATTAAGACCGCAGTGTGCAATCCCACAAACTGGAGTTCGGGTAAATACAACATGTAAGGCCTTGGACACTTTGAACACAATTTCATTTACAGTATGTATGTGAAGGCTACTGTTAAAAGCCTACAGTCACAGTCTCAGTCTCCCCTCCTTCCTTGTGCTTCTGGGGTTCTCCCCTTCATAGGTTTGTCTGTTTTCTAGTCTGTGTGTGTGCCTTGGTCTGGGCGTGGTTGACCTACTTTCAGTTTTCCGCCAGAACTCCTGCTCCTGTCTGCGGTCACCTCATCGGCCACACCCTCAGCCTGGAGTATATATTCACCGGTTCTTCACGATTCACTTTTCGCCAGATCGGCAGTTCGGCCTCATGGATGCGCACGGTGCGCTCTTCATGAGTGTGTTTCCAGGTGTGGTTGTTCCGCGTGTGCACACTCGTCTCTGCTGCATTCCAGGTTCACCTGTACCTGTGCCTCCGCCATCTCAGCACACTCAGCGCTGTCTCCGTCTCCCAGTCTCTCTCCTCGCCCTCACCTGGACCTGCACACCTCAACCTGTTCCAGCCTGTCCACAGTATCACCTCTCCTGCCCTGCTCCAACTCTTAAGAACATTATTCTATTTGCCAGTAAACTGCCATTGACTTTATTCCACCTGTCTGTGTGCGAGTTCTGCACTTGGGTCTTATAATTGGCCCGAAACTCCCTAAAGTGATACATAAAATCAGTCAGAGTGCTGCGCTGAACTCCGCTCAGGATCTGTTGAGGAACATGAGGATCATCTGAGGAATTTGTGCCTAATTTTTTATCACTTTCTGCTGCAGTGCTTCGTATTATCAGCCTGAGATGTCTCCTCTCTGCAGCTCACACATTGCCTTCAACCAACACAAAAAAGTAACCCAGAGGCTTTTTGGTAAGTATCTCTATCTAGAAAATCTTACTAGCATGCTCCTAGGCTTAGCATGGGATAAATATAGACAGTACTTTCCATTAAAGTGGTTTATTATAATAAAAAAGAGTAAGAAGCTTTTGTAGACCTTGTGAATATTTTAATATGAAATTTGGACTTGTTGCTGCAAAAAACGGGCTTCTTTAGAATATTGCTTCATTTGAAAGAGCTCAGTTATGCACAATATATAAAGCAATAAACCAATAGTAGTATGGTAGAGTCTCAGTGCATCTCTGTAGGGGTGTAACACAAAGCTACTGTATGTTTATTTCACAAAAGTGTCTGAATTTATACCAGAAGTGGATGGGATTTATTCTGGAAACCTGTGGAGGTTGTCTGTGCTGGTTGGTTCTGTTTAATTCCTTATACTTTTGTGCTTGTGTCTTTTGTTTTGGAACTCTGTTTTGAGTTCTTCATCAGTTCATATCCAAATTATGTATTCATATCTGTTTACATCCTAGGTCTCTGTGATGTGAGAATATATGTTGTCACATAAGCACTCCAAATCCTATCACATGACCAAGCCCTCAACTCAGGTGAACTTGATACTTGTTTTTAGCTTAGCTGTGTGGAGGTTAATGACAGCTGTCTTAAACACCAGATACAAAGCAAATTCTACAAAACCGGAGCCAAAGGGACCTAAATTTTGCTTCAGGAAAAAAAATACAAAAAAACAAGCCAGTAGGGACATTTGTGTTTTGCTTCAGCAATGCTGACAGGAGGAAATATTACAGAATATCCTTAAAGGTGATACTACCTTCATTCCAGTGCTGATGTTCCTCTTGTCAAGTTACTCTGCATAACAATGATGTTAATTTTAGAAACCTGGCCACAAGTGTCAGTTTGGTCCAAATTGAAATCCAAATTTAATAATGCAGCTTTTTTAATCTTTATAATAAGGTTCAAAGATCCAACAAAAATCATCAGAAATCTTTGTAGTCACATCAAAAATCACATTAGTGAATGTTCAGAGTCCGTCTGTGTGCGTGTGTGTGTGGGAGAGAAAGTGATAGAGGAGGTAGATGTTAGCGGCCCACAGTACATCTAAAAACGTGTGACACAAATAACGTTACGGTGTAAATCAGTACTTGCTCCACTTTTTCATGAAAATTTGAGGAGCAAATGATAGAGGATGCTACAACTGCTGATTTTTTTTTTTTAATATTAGGTTTCAGAGGATTGATCTGTTTGCGTTTTGTTAGAGGATTAGATCATTTTGTGTCCTGTCCTGTCTAATTTACTGTCTTGTCCTGTTTGTTAATGAATGTCTAGCACCAATATTTGCTGTATCTATTGTTCGACACTACTGACATGTCACATCTGTGAGTGAATTTATCATAAGCAAACGTTTCTCACACATTTATCACACAATATTTTAGGCTTTGAAGGCAATAGATAAATGTCATGAAAGATCCATCATGGAAACAACGGGCATCATTTGATCCGTGTGTCGCTATAATGTCCCAGAAACACCACAAACAGTTACAGTACATTTTTATTTATACATTGTTTTCCATTATCTGCCTGGCAGGACATTAAGGACATACTACTGAACATCAATCCACAGCAGTCAACTAAAAATACATGGACCATGAAATTCAACAGGACAGGACACACACAAACATCTGATCCATGCTGTGCGCTTTGTTACCACCTGCTCCTGAACTGTAGATTTGTCCTCTTGAGAGTTATTGTCTCTTATTGTAGAAGCAAGATTACAGCCAAATCAGATAAAACTAAGCCTGTGCCACAAGCAGTCTTATGTGTTTGAGTGAGTGTGTATCTATATGTGTGCCAGCAAAGGACACAGCCAGGTTCCACCCTAGGATGTGAATTAGACCACACTGCTCACCGCTGCCGTTCTGCTTCCTGCTGGGTCTCTCCTGTACTTTTTAGCAACAACTTGTGTTTGAGGTCGAGTGTCAATGACAGGCCACCTCGCACACTCAGCCTCTGTGCAGCTGCAGCGTAACACAGCCCAACCTTGCCTTCAGCGGATAGCATTGTAATAATGAAAAATGGATGCTTGAGGTTTGTGTATGCCTGGCTGCTTGTTTGATTGTGTGTGCATGTATGCATGTACGTTTGTGTACAAGCGTTACCTCCTCTGTTAGTTTGCAGAGAACCAGGGTGAGCTGGTAGGTGTATTCACCCTGTGGCCATGCTGCATCCATGTTAATGAGGATGTAAGGACTCCCATCCTTCTAAGGTCATACACCCTGTAATGTTACTGTAGGGATTAAGTACCCCCCTGCATCCTCATTCGCTCTGAATACCATCATGGGCATTCACAGATTAGACTGACCTTGTCACATGTGTGGACTTCTGTCTGTGCAAACATGTATACATATTCATGTATACCGCCCACCTGTGTGCACAAATTGAACCATATGATCCACAGTGCTCTTCAACATTTTAATTTTATGTAAGAGGAAATAAACTCAGATTTCACTCCAAAGGACAGAATTCTGATTTATGTCTCAGTTAGATGGTAACAGCATGTCCTTGCACACTGTCGGTAGCACCTGTGATGCTGTCTGTCCCTGTCCAAACAGCTTACCAAAGAGAGTTAGATGAGAACATCGATTCCACCTGTATGTCTGTACATTACCTACAAGGCTACGGCAAGCAGCCAGTTAGCTTAGCTTTGCACAAAGACTGGAAACAGAGTAAACATGCTTGGCTGGCTCTGTCCGCAAATGTGTTGTGCTTTTGCGGGAGGTTAAGTGATAGACTGTTTCTTGGATACCAGCAGATTAAAAAAATGAGGTATAATTTATTAATCATTGAACTTTGGTGCTGGTAAATGTATTTTTTAGCTACAAATGGAGTCAGGACAGCTGATTCCCCATTTCAAGTTGCCATGCTAAGATGTGCTGCTGGTGCTAGCTCTGTGTTAACCGCACAGATCTGACAGTGCAGTTAAGAAAGCAAATAAGCATATGTCCAAAATATTGAATGAGTCCTTCAAGCACTAAGCTACATGACATGGCAACAGTCATGCCGCTGTGTTACTATAAGGTGTTCAGTTGCCAATTCTGAGTTTGTGTAAGAAGAAGAAAAAAAAAATTCTGGCATGGCTCTGTCCCTTCCACAGTTGTGTTGCTGCTTTATGGCTGCCTCTTTAAGCCCTCCAGAATGCTTCCAAGGAGAGACTGCCATGCTTGAGCTAATCTCAGAACCCAGAACCAAATCTTGCACTGTGGCAAGCTACTGGTTGTCTGTCAGGAGAGATTTTGCTCCCTCTACCTTAACAACCAAGCCAACCAAGCATGACCCTCTCTCCTTCAATGGAAGACCCATATAAGCCAACAGTCTCTCCTCATGTCTGTCTTTGTCATTCACTCTCTTCGAAACTCTGTAATCCAAATTGATAGGAGGGATGAGGGATGCAACACGAGTCATAAATGGGGGGCTAAAAACCTATTCCAGTTTTTGAATTGTTTTTCCTCTAAGCTCTCAGTTTCTTACAGGTAGAGCTGGAGATGAGGCTGCCCAAAGAAGTGTCCAGTGGTGCTGCTGTCAAAGATATATGATGTACACACCAGCTGCAAGTGAGTTCGTTACATTTACAGTCTCTGTTCGACAGCCCACTCTAAACAAGTACAGACTGCAGGTTCAGTTCAACGATCTCTGGATGTTTTAGGGATTTATTCTGTTGCTCAAGGACACTTGAGCTAGCTATATGTAGTAGCCTGACTCTTTGTGCTATACGGGTGAAGAGCGCTTTCCCCAGTCACTGTGACAACCAGATTATGAAGTACTGGATACATTTGTTGAGGAGCTGTTCTGCCTCAGTTTATCCTGTTAAGTGGAGGTGAGCAGGATTGATGGAAGGGAGTTAACCAGTGGAAATCCAGTTGCTCCCCCACAGATTGAGGCAGTTAAGAATCTTGATGTGTGTCTATATGTAACGAGAAATTGAGTCCAAGAATGGCCCTAATGTGTCCATATTACAGACGTAAAGTAGATGCAAAATCAAATGGATACTGAGTTTCTAGCTTGCAGGTGCATTCATTCATATGTATGCAGTCTGCGGTCTGCAGGAGAGGAAGGACTGCATGCAGAGACATTATACGGGGAGCATTATTTCTCAGCACTGGATAACCGAGTCCGTTTCACACAAGCAGATCTTCGGTTGTGAGTAACAGGCCCTGCAGAGATGCGGATTATGTGAACTCAGGGCTTCAACGCATCCCTTCCCCCAAGTCTCTCCACATACTCATACGGTGCACATGCCGTCCACTGCCCTTCAATACCACAGCCTTTATTTTCCTGTCCGTCCCACACAACTCAAGCATGGCTCACTTTTTCTCGCCTCCCTCCATTCGCCCTATCATCAGTGTAAAATACCTCACCCCTGCAGACAGAGACAGATGGAGAGAGCAGCACCAACCCCCTGCTCAGCTCCAATGATTTATGCCACAGTAGCACAGACCCCTACACGCGCGCACACACACACACACCTATGCATTCACGCATACAGTATGCATGTGATTATACATCAGCGGATGAGATTGCATGTAAAAATATGCAAGGTCTCGCTGGTGACACGGAGATGAATGCATGACGGAACCTGTCTTGTGTTAATGTTAAATGCCAGAGCTCCAGGGCTTTTTAAAAGGACATGTGCATCTTTGAAGCAGTGACATCATTTGTCCCTTTCTATGACAGTTAAAGAGGAGCAGACTGTGGTCACATTCTTCCTCCTTATTCCACCTGACTGAGGTGTCAGACCTAAAAAAGCTATGTTATACTTGGTTGCAGCACTTCAGTACAAGAATGGAATATCGGTTGCGCTTTGTGTTAAATGCCAAGCAAGCAAATGGAGCGAATTTTGAAGGGTAGATAATGAGCGCAAAACGCTGCTGCAGAAAGAGAGTGAGAGGAAACAGTCAGTAGACATGTTTATGTGTGTGTGCGTGGGGGTATGTGTTTGTTTATGCCGCTTTGTGGTCTGGGGCTCGGAGCTGTTATGGTGTTGCAACAAGGACATGCTTGCTGTACATGAGGCAACGATTTGCGAGTAAGGTCATTGTACACGCTGTCCTCACCCCCTCCCTCTAACCATACACACACACACACACACACACACACACACACACACACACACACACACACACACACACACACACACACACACACCTTTTTAATATTAATTCTTTTGTGTAGAGGGGTGGAAAGGCAGGAGGGAGGGTGGGGCACAGAAATGGGGTTGGGATAGGGAGAAGGGTGATGGAGGGCGGGCAGGAAAGGGGACAGAGGATGGGTAGAAACAGTCAGATGGCAGACAGGCAGAAAAGAAGAGACGAGGGCTGATGGGAGGAGTGAATGGAGGGATGAAGGTAGAAAGAGAAATTAAGGGGAGAAGAGCAGTGGTGGAGGGGAAATCGTTTATCCTGCAGCCCAGGTAAGGGTGACCTGTTTGTCTCTGTCGGCCTCTGTTACTCCCCTGATGTCTCTATAATAGGCCTGTGAAGCAGGTAGACACGACAGCACAATGCAGTGGCCCACAGTAACGGAGACTCACAGGCACGCTTAAGCTCCATTCCACTCTGATAACTTCGGGGAATTCACAGAAATTTCAGCTAATGAATTAAAAGGCACTATTTGTTATTTCCAATGACTTGTTTTTAACTAATGCGGTTAAAAAAAATCCACAGTAAAACACAAACTCTTTAGCACAGCTTTCTCTGCTCCCGCTTGCATTCATGACTGAACTTTGTTGTTTGGTGAAGTGTAGTTTTGGCCATGCTAGCGGCATGGTGCCTGGTGCCAGGAATGGCATTGTCGGTCAGTTATTGGTTGGTTGGTCGGCCACTTTGGTCTAAACCTGAATATCCCAACAACTATAGGATGGATTGCCATGAAATTTTGTGCAGATGTTCATGGTCCCCAGATAGTGATTTGGAATGACTTTGGGATCCTCCAGCTTTTTCAGTAGTGCTACCAAAAGGTACACTTTAGAGGGAAATGTCTCAATAAATACTGAACGAATTGAAATCAAATTTGGTACAGACATACATGTTTCCCTCAGGATGAACTGTGACAACCTTGGTGGTCCCCTGACTTTTCATCCAGGACCATCATTAGGTCAAACTTATAGATTGTCCAGTACATTGTTTTATGACCAAATACCTGCAAAACTAATTACATTCCCAGACTCAGCTGTACTCTGTGCTTGCAAAATTAGCAAACCTCACTGGCAGTCAGTGGAATCAAAATAGATGTGGGCTATGCTTGTGGGAACGACTGTAAAATAATCTGCAACAATTTTGTATGTGGACGGGGACTGGGCCAGATTCAAAAACAATATACAACATAATTAAAAGTATTTAAATGGTTTCCTCTGTTTTACAGATCTCGGCCAGAACTTATGGAGGCTCTGGGCTGGATCTGGGTCAACAGGTCTTTGCTGTCGAGGAGTGTGAAACTGGTAAACATTACACCTGCTTAACATCAGCAGCTTAGCCTTGTCATTGTGTGCATGTTAGCCTGCTGACGATAGCATTTAGCTCAAAGCACTGCTGTGTCAGAGTGGCATGCTGTACGCTGTCTTGTTTCTTGTTAGTCTCTTCTCCGAGTGAATGACTGTCCAAACACACATGATGTGACGTCATGTCAAAATATTTCTCGTTAGTTCAGAGCAAAATCTTTTTCTCTGCAGTGTCATTGTTAGGTTTGGTGGCAGCACCTCAAAATCAAAGAAAAGGAGCTTCTTTCTAGACGTACAATTTTGCACCACTGTTCAGCAATCACACAGGGAGAAATCCATTGTAGAGGAAAAACGTCAACACTCCATGACAAACGAACTCATGCAATCCACCCAAAACCACAGATTGATGACTTATAAGAGTGTAAGAGTATTCAAGGGTGGATTTTTCCTTAAGGCAGCAGCTATAGATCTAGCTGGAACTTGAAATAGAAGTAAGTCAGGCAGCTGGGTTTCTTTGATTTGTCTCTCTGCTCACTTCCTCCTCCTGTTTTTCATTTCACTCATCGTCCCCTCCGCACGATACAGTACTGACAGCCCCGTCTTCGCTTGCTGCAAAATCACCTCAGTGAAGATCTATTTCATTACTTTGATTTGGAAATAAAACAGTGTGGTGGTAAAGTTGGAAATGAGTGCAGATGAGAGGGAGAGAAAGAGGGTGAGAAGAAAGAGAGACGAGAGGAATGCTTGGCCTAGAGCTATGGAAAGTTGTAATAGATGTTATGTGAGCAGCAGGAGAATAAAAAGCATGTGGGCGTTTATATGGAATTAAGACTTTGGTAGTCATTACCATATTGTCTAAGATTTTTCAGTGGATTGCATTGGTTTTTCTCAAATTACATCCCAGAATAATGCACATAGATATATACTTACACACTTTTAAAACAGCGTGAACTTCTCATCAAGTGGGCTGCTTAAAAAGTTGCACTCTCACTCAAAAGCAGTTAAAACACAAAGTGGATGATGAGAGATGGAAAAGTCTTTTCGGAAAGATCTTGTCTTTTTTTTTAAATTAAGGACTTTTTGTTCTCAATTAAATTACTTTATGGCCGCTGACACCAAACTATTATACTCTCTTGATATTAAAGACTAGACCTTACCTCATCATCGTTTTTCATTTAAAAAAACAGGAATATTACAGTGATATATAGACAGACAGTTTAGTAAAAAACAAAAACAAAAAAAAACAACATGCATTAAGCTGCTCCTTAGCTTGACACTAAGAGCAGGTTAAAGTGAACAGATAGGGAAGCTCAACCCTACAGGTCCCCAGCTAAAGAAATAACTAACTAATGTTTGCAAGCCTCAGTATTCAATGACCAATGATAAATGACAACAAGGAGCCTGCCAAAGTGTTACTAGCACTAATGGAGACAAAAGTGACAGGTGAGCTGGGAGAAATGAAAGGATACTTCTGCTCCAGTGTGCAGCTCGCCTGGTCCCTTACTGTCATCCTGAACTGTCACTGACGAGCCAATCACCTGGTGACATGTATCTGCTCATGTCACACTGTGCAGTCAGCCAGGAGCAACCTGTCAACATGGCTTGTGAGTTAGACGCACAACTCTACTCACAGAGAGAGACAGATTTATCCTCGTACAGTAAGGACCATGGTCATAACAATCGTGTGCGTGTGTGTATTTATACACACATTTTTTGAACAAGTGGCGCTCCCAAATTAAAAGACAAAATATGTTGTCATTTTAACTGCCCTTTAAATGACACACACAAGTATCAACAGGACCAGAACATTAGTCGGAAATAACAGCTGAAAGATTAATAGTTTATTTTTTTTATCTGACGCTGTTATGGTTAAACCTGCAGTAACTTTGTTTTTCTTTTCTTTTTTTTTTTTTTTTGGCCACTTGGGGGCAGTCGAAACAAGTGACAAGTTATGAACACAACACTAACATTTTATTTCCTTTAAAGCTGATTGGATGAGCCAGTGGGTAATTTCCGCACATATCATTCTTTTGGAGTTGTGTTTCTGACCATTCCTTCTCTTTTAACTCTGTTTTGGTCACAAACTCCTGAGGGAAATATCTTGACTCCTTAACTTCCAAATGTTCCTCTATAGTAACAGCCCACTATGACCATGTTGGAGAGGATGTGATTTCGTAGAAGACTTTTCCCACATTTTCTGGGATTGTGCTAAATTCCAAGTTTTTTGGGAGGAGGTAAATAATGAAATGGGAGAAGTTCTGATCATTTGAACCACATCAGGTAATTCTAGGCAGTGCATCTCGAAGAGGAATGGGAAAAAAATGTTTATATATGCTTGGAGTTCTTAGCCCAAAAAATAATCACTTAAAAACAGGTTTAAGCCTCACCCATCTACCCTGGACTAATGGACCCAAAGACTCATCACAGAAAAGACATTACGTGAGTATTGGTAATTTAATTTTTTTTGTTTGTTTGCTGGGAACAGAAAAATATATGCACAAAAATGTAGCTTGCCTCATACAGATAAAGTATGCAATTAATCAGTCTGTCCATCTCTAAATTGACAAACATTTATCATCTTGCAGGTTCCACAATGGAAACAGCTGATCCATCCCTGGAGAGTTTTGGGTTCACATTTTGCATCAGTAATGAGGGTATCTTGCTAAGCTATCTTACCCAAGCTGCTTTTCACTGCTACGTTCATAGTGACTCTTTGCAGAATTTGCTCATGTGAAATGGTTTGTCTTCACTTATTTTCTGACATGTTGTAAGTTACACTGAGGATGCAAGTATTCTCTGAAGGGTTTTCCTACCCATGAATGAGTTCAGACTGGCTGCCAATCGAACAAGGTCAATTTTCTAACCTTGTATTAAACCCTCTGCACATGTTGTCCTCTCAGAGACAGTGTTTCAGCTTTAGGACAATACAGTGTGTTGTTCCTGCAGCCTATGAAGCATCTTTTGTTTCACAGTAATATGGTGCTTTGTCTTACAGCCTGTGAAGCATCTCTCTTTTTCCAGCAATCTTGTCTTAAGAGTCTTCTTTACAATAATATGGTACATTGTTCTTTCAGTGTATTAAGTGTCTTCTGCCATTTGTTTAATGTTGTGCTTTGGAGCTCACAAGAAAAAAAACTGTTTGTATGTACATCCTGGAGGGAAAATGTAATTCTACCTTTGTAGATCAATAAAAACCATTGTATTCTAATGTATTCCACTCTCTACTCTAATCCATCCTTTCCTATTAGCAAACATATGGGCGTGCTGACTGCAGTGGCTGTTATGTAATTAATAGTCATGGTGGGGCAATTAAAATTGGGAGGCTTTATGGGCTTGCTGATTAAGATATTTAAAGCATGAAGTACCCAAGGCTCTTATTTTTGTGCAAGTTTCTGCGTATCATCTTGTTTATACTTGCTTGCTTTTTGTTTCCTCTAGCAAATGTGTGTTTGTGTGAAAAATGAGCACTGCTGTTGTGTTTGTGTGTGATATGAGAGTACGTACAAGGCGAGGAACAGTTTTAACACTTATCCTTGACTTTTCCTTTACCCGCATGCAATTAATTACTGCCCAGAATAGCAGCCCTGGGATCAGCTGCTAAGGAAATGAAAACACATCAGTGTAAATGCACAGCCAGCTGACTCTGGGAGTGTTGTTGCGCAGCACACTGAGACCCTGGACCGCCATCCATTTGCAATGACAATCATTATCGCATGAAAGCAGTGGTCTCCAACTCTATTCCAGAGGGGATGTGCCTGTTCACAGTCCCACAGTAATCCATATTCACTTTCTTAATTGGTTCAATTAGTTCTCTCAGATACTGTATGAATTTTACACTCTGCCTGTCCCCAGATAAAGTCCAGTTAACGTATTACTGGGCAGAGGTTACAAATTGGGTTCCCAGTGGTAAGGCTTAATACACAGAGGATTTGAAGTCATTTATGTGGTTGAGTGGGCTAAAAACTGTATTGCTGACACTGTAATGAGGTAACACAAGCATCTTGGCCTCACCGTTTAGTCTTATGCAAGACCTACACTCGTGGGAATTCACACCAACAGACACACACACATGTGTGGCCATATCAGACACAGATAACTGCACAATGGGAAGGTAAATACTCTTATAATATCAGGTTTATAAACACTAAGGTGCTCTTTAATTGGCTTGACACTCATTCTGTGAGGGTTGTGTATTTGCACAACCCCTTCACTCAAACACACACACACACACACACACACACACACACACACACACACACACACACACACACACACACACACACA
>JBBMJY010000025.1:9611291-9645234 GCA_037833715.1 Toxotes lorentzi | reverse complement strand
CACACACACACACACACACACACACACACACACACACACACACACACACACACACACACACACACACACACACCCTTAAATCAGTGTTGGCATGTGGACTAAGCGATTAAGTCAGTGACATGCTAAACTATGTGGCTTAATGGTCACTCTCCTTTAACAGCTGAGTTAAAGATACTGCACAGCCAGATAATGGAAACCAGTTTGAAAGACATGGACACATATGCACACATCGTCAAACAAATGAGGCTGTTGCATTACTGTCCGTCTAGTGAATGGAGAGCATGTATTGATCTGGAGGAGAAGCTCGTACATCAGTGTGGTTGGGCAAACTGCCATTAAGGTGGAAGAGAAGATATACACACATGCTTTTTATTCCTTTCTTTACCAGGACAGAGTCCAGCTCTTATTTATGCTTCTTAAAACTGTCTTGCTATCTAACGTTTATCGTTCATTGCTTGTTTAGCTGTCTTTCCATTATTTTATATTCCTTTTCCCCTTTGCCTTTCTGCCGTCCTCTCTCCCTCTCTTGTGTGCAGATAGGTGTCCCGCTCAAGGTTCCACATGAAAGTGACTGTACAGTAGAGTACAGTGCAGGTGACAGTGGTGCAGCTGGTTGAATGCGGCTGTGGAGAGCGTCCTGTCTTTCCTCTACCATGCTATTTGTGGGGTCTGACAGGCAAACTGGGAATAGCAGGATGATTCAGCGCTACAGGGTCAGGATCTTTGATAATGTACCATGGGGAACATTTCCATGTAATGAACACAGTACATCTTCTTTAGAGGCCCTCTTGAGGAATGAAGATGAGGACACACAGATAAAGAGGAACGAAGAAAAGGGAGATCAAGGAAAATTTCAATAATGAGAGAGGAGAGGACAGAGAGAAAGGAGAAATAGTGGAGGAGAATGGTGGAGACGGCAATAATCAGAGAAAAAATTTAATGGGAGAGACAAAGTAAAAGAGAAAGAGATAATGTTAATGCAGTACAGCCGGCAGTTTGTGCTCCCTCTGCAGCACTTGTGAACACTCCTGGCTGTGTTGAGCACTTACTCTTTCATATCAGCCTCCTGCTGCTACTGTAAAAAGAGACATTGAGAGAAAGAGTTTTGTGTGCATGTATTTATGTGTATGTGAATGTATGTCTGGAAGCCCTTTGTTGCGAAGCTAATAACAAATTGTCATGCTGGTTCTTGATTTGTATGGATAAAAGAAGCCATAATGAGTCCCATAATGTGAGCTATTTAGTGCGCCATTCGAAGCAAGCTGCCATGTCTGTCAATCACAGGAACTTCCAAGTCTCTCCGTGACAAGCCTGTGCTTTTGTCCTGAAGTCTTGAACAATAAAGTGATACAACGATGACAGACATGCACACACGCCCATCTCACAACCCCGCATCTGTTAAACATTCATTATTCTCCTCTGTTGTCTTGCACAGAGAAAACTGCCACGAGCTACAGAGCCAAACCAGGCTGGACCAAGTGGTTGCCACTTTTCAAGTCCACTGCTGCTGGAGCCCGTTCCACATGGCACACAAGTGTGAAATTGGTGAGCAGATTACATGTGAGGGCTGTGATATGCCAGCAGCTGGTCCGCTGTTACAGATCTGATCAAACATGGCTGATAAAGTGTGTAGTGAGTCATTTTTTTTTGCTTATCTCTGCAGGTATCAGGACACTAGTGAATCTTTTAATTGGAAAGAAATTGTATTTATTGACAAAAATCCATTGTAAAAGACTATACAGTGTAGTTCCCACATAGATTTTCCTCATTCAAACTTAATGTTTACACAAATAGGGCGACAGAAAACTATTATTTCTGCTTTGTGTACATCAGTTCCGTTTTCAGTGTTGATCCCCAATCTCTTCTAAATGTACCCAAAAGAAAAAAATAATAAAAAATTAAGCTAATCGTCTTCTAAACGCTCACATCATTGACTCATAATTGAAGTTTAGCCCTGGCTTGACCCATTTGCAGCTCTCGGCTAAACGATCAAGGAACCAATACAACGCCTCACTGCCCTCTGTCAATGCACCTGGTCTGACCTATTGGCTGAGGTGAAGAGGAGAGCAGATCCATAGCATTGACAGCCTCCCACCTTCTCCTCTGCTTTCATTAGATCCACTCTATTAAACTCCTTATGCATCTGTCTGTAGGCCGTTGGCTGGGCGCTGGGAAACAATTGGAGAGGCCTGCTGGTGGCCAGTGAGCTTAAATTTTAATCCCTAATTTTAGTATAAAAACTGAAGTATAAAAACAACTTATTGTTACAGTAATAAAGTAAGAAATTGCGCAGTACATCTCCTAAGACATTTCATTCAAGTTAAATGGACAAAATATAGTGTTAATTCATCAGTTTTAGAGCTGCGGGTAATTGGATTTTGTTACCTTTGGCCTGAACCAGGCTAACCGTTTCCCCCTGTTCTAAGTCTATTTGCTAAGTTAAGCTAAGCTCACCAGTTGCTGGCTGTAGCTTTATATTTAAGACTGCTCATCTAACTCTCCCCCAGAAAGTGAATAAGCTCTTTCCCCGGAATGTCGCACTTGTCCTTTCAGGATCATGTCACTGTTTACATGTGGGTGTGTTTGTTTTTGAGAAACAACGTGACTCTGGTGAATGCTGACTTTGGTTTCTGCGTGTTTGGGTTGTACAGTATGTGTATGGGTGTGTGTGGTATCATTCAGGGGTGGAGTTGAGGCGAATGGGACTGGGTGGCACAGAGGAGGCTGATGGGTCAGACATGGCCACAGTCGTCACTCCCATCTTCTTCAGGGAGCGCTCGTCTGTCACCGAGATGGAGCGAGAGAACACAGGACGAGAGGCAGCCAGTGGGCCTGAAATAAATAGATAGATGGATAGAAAGACAGGGAGATTTTTTTAATTGCTCCTTTTTTCTTTATCCACGATTCTCCTTCTCTATTTGCTTTGACAAAATAAATGGATTTCACGTCATGCCTATAAAGAAAATTGAATTGGAAATTGAGAGACTGGGATGGAAAAAGAACGAGATACAAATGACACGAAAGAAACAACAAGGCAGAGATAAAACAGGACGAAAAGCTAAAGAGGCTGAGAAGCAGAGAAACAGAGGGAGAACTGTTTGCATTTTCAGTTTATTTAAGTATACTTAAGATCTGTGTCGTACACTCAGATTCACATTAGTTAAATCCCTTATTGGTATTCAACTCACACACTTGACTTTTTATTAGACTCTCTAGAGTAAATGACATCCATTTACTTTTATTACGGTAGATGAATGAAATGAATGAAATGAAAACTATTACTCGGTCTGTGCAGAGATAAATGCAGTAGCAGCATTTGGCCTGTAGGGGGTCATGGCAGTGCAGCAATCTGCAGCAGGTTGAGCAATGACTGCAGATTTGTTGCAGCTTGATGTCTCTCATCATCACACAGAGAGGGAGAGAGAGTGAGAGAGCACAGGCAGTAAGATGCTACAGGCCATTGTGGGAATTCTACCTTTGATATCGCTCACATCCAGCTGAAGTTCACCAGTCTAACCAGAGGGGGGCAGGGTGACCACATACACACACACACACTTGTCTTGCATTAGTTGTGAGGACACTCGCGGATGTAATGCATTCCCTGGCTCCTTATGCCGAACTTAACCATCACAAATAAATGCCCAACCCTAACCCTAACCTAAACCTAATTCTAACCTCAACCTGAAAACCAAGTCTTAACCCTCAAACAGCCTGTTGAAGATGTACAGACTGCCCAAAATGTCCTCACAACGATGGTTTCAAACCAAAATTTGCCCAAACAACTATAGAAGGGCACACGCAAACACACCACACCACACACACACACAAAACACATGCCCAGACACAGACCCCCACCAGGGCTGACATTTGCAGCTAAGTGCTGCAATGGCTGGTTATTTATGTTGAGAGGGCTGGTGATGGGGAGAGTTCAGCAGGTGGCTGCATTACACTGTTTATCAGACCGACGCAGTGGCATTATCACTTCATGAGCCAGCCTACACTCTTCTCTTCCCCTACATCTGTCTTTCTGTCGTCCTTTTCTGGGCATGCACCCTCTGTCTCTCCCTCCTCACTGCTCCTTGTGTTGTGAAATGCCTCCTGACTGCTCTTCCCTCTCCATTTTTCTCCCACAGATGTACACCAGCCATCTGGGTACTTGTAGGGCACAGCTAAGGCACTAGTGGTGCAACCAGCTTCTGTTCGAGCCTGTTAGTATTACAGAGTTATTCAGTCATACTGTTTTGCGGTCTTTGACAGCACTGGATATCATGGCTAGCTAAATAAATATAAAATGCCTGTTCAGATGTATTGTAAATTCCTAATGATCTAAAATTGTGTGCTTTAGATGGGAATCAGCGTGTTTTTTGCCTTTCTGTACATCCTCTCTATATCTCCTGCTGTATCCCTGCTTATTATGCGGAAATTAAATGCAAGAATAATTACCGTGAAGCAGAAATATACATTTCAAACTTACTGCTCTTTTCATCTACAACTCATCTCATTCCCTGTTTTCGCTCTCTCTGTACCTTTGTTGCTCTCGCATCCAGCTGTACCACCCCCCTCGGCCTCCCCTCTGTCTCCCCTCCAATCCTCTGTGGTATTTCAGTATAGTGCAGGTCAGGAGCTGCAGTCTCACCTGTGTTGTTCTGGCTGGATTTGACTTTGCTGTTGGTCTTCTCTTGCATTGCCCGCTCGTACTCTCTCACCTCCTCCAAACTCAGCCCTGAGGGGAAAGCAAAGTACAAACACGTACACACAGCGTTAGAATGGAGTATGCAATATGCATTAAGTTTTGCAGGGTGTATATTGAAGGTAAAAGAAAAAAATACAATAAAGTACAACTATGCTGCTCTAAATGTTTTAGCTTATGTCTTAAACTTGTAGAACTTGGCATTGTGACTGTATTTCTGACCCACCGTGCCATTCGTCTACCCATGCTACAGCCTGCCTGTGACCAACCAGGAGAATGTCCCGGATGTTCTGAAATACAGGAAACAAACGAACATTCAGCACGATTTTACAGTAAACGTCATTGTCAAATTTGTGGCGACACTGTTGTGTGATTACTTTAAACAAATGAGATTGTGGTTGAGATAAAGGTAAAACTTATCTCACATTAGTGGAAACTTATCTCAGTGGTATTATTTGCTGTTGCCTTTGTCAAAGCTAAAACCACATTCCCATGAACACTTTGGGAAAAGAGGTTTAGTTTTGCTTTTAGTCCTTTCGGTTTTCTTCATGCTTCATTGTGGAGGATAAATGTGTTGAAAGGTTCTCCATCAGCTGTTTAACTCATTCTGTTTACCTCCATTTTGAGAACCTCTGAAAACCTTTGCTTTGTTTTTGAGCTGGAAGAACAGATGCCTTCTTACTGTTTTGTGGTGTAAAGCAACAAAGCAAATTTCCTAATAAATCTGTCCTAATGGTGGATTATATAAAACACAGTGCAGATGCTATCTAGGGCTAACAGCCTTCTTGGCAATAGCCTTGGTAATTATACCAGTGTCAAGAAATTAATGTGGTGATGATTTATTTGTGTCAAAATGCAACACATGGCACATTCAAATAACAAATAACCAATCAGGATTGTTGGGGATCATGATTTTACTGTAGATGTATAAAATGAAAAAACTCCAACATGCAGGAATCAGTGCTAGAACAGAGCAAAGCACTTTATAAAATCCAATTAGCTGTAAATTCTAATTTTCCCACACCTATAAGGGCTTGTAATCATAATTGCAGATCTTATCTCAATCCAACAGTTACATCAGCACAGGGAAAAGGCATGATGAAAAAAAAAAGCTCTGTCTCACTCTGTGTATGAACTCCTCAGTCTTGGTCTGGAAGCCATAGACCTCGAAGCTGCACTGCACCCTCTTATAGGAGCACATAATGGGCTTGTGATCATCTCTCCAGCCTTCCTCCAGAGGTCCTCGGCCTGTTTTACTTGACCGCCAGCGACCCAGGTCCTGCACAGAGCAAACAGTGGGTCTATATGTTACTTGCTGAGTCTGCAGAAACTTTGGCCTTGCCAGGCATCTTAGGGGAGCAATGGATGTGTATGTGTGTTCTGTGTGTGAGAGCGAGAGCGAGTGAGTGTGATGATATGTGTGTGGAGGTGCAAGCAGATTGTTGCTCAACACATCTCATAAGAGGAAAGTGTGATAACACACATCATGTGTCTGTGACCAGAGATGATTGGAAAGTGTTTGTGTTTGTGATTTTATGATCTCACCGTGTCACTTAATGTGAGATTGGTGTGTCTGCAGTTTTTTGTCAGTGCATGCATGTGTTCTTGTGCATGTACATGCATCTGTGTCGATGTGTGCTTGCCTGTCTGCATGCTTCTGTGTACCCGGGCCTGTGAACTGACCTTTGTCTCTAAGGACTTAAAGGCAGTAAATAAGTGTAAAACCATGGAGACGAGGGAATGAAGATAGGCAGATTTAAAAGAGGCGTGTGGGTGTATTACTGATTTGTGCTTTTTCAGATGCAAAAACAAGTGTAAAAAGCCAAGTAAACAAAATGTGTTTTTGCATTTGTGCATTATCATTTGTGAGTTGTTGTCCACATATTTATATAATGAGTCATTATTTGTTAATAGAACAGTTTTATATTTTGGAAGATATACATATTTTCTGTTTTGCTGAAAGCTGAGAAGATTTAAGCACTTAACATGGTCCATGCTGAATCTCCTCTGCGGATGTGTGAGCACTGTCCGCGTCAATTAATGTATACATACTCGCGTGAACTGCTCCCCCATCTGTGTGCGTTATTGCACAATGTATTGGGGGCTGTGAAATAATTTTCAACAAGAAAACAGAAAGGCTGCTGGAGAAGAAGAGAACAAGTAAAGCTGATTGTGCCAGTTCTTCACTGAAATTTTAACAGTTGTGCAGGTAACTGTAAAGCTTGTGTGTTGTTTTCTATTGCTTTTCTGTACTTAAAGTCTTTATAAATATGTTAGTTATCCAGTTAGGTATGGCAGGTTATGCAGTTAGGTAATTGCGGAGGTTTGCAGGCACTCATGTGAGTTTGCGCAGCCTGCCAGAAGAAGCAAGTGATGGCCCTTATACAACGCATCCACATAAGGTATGACGCTAGAGCTTGGAGGTGATTATCTTAGCTTAGTTTAAGGACTTGAAGCAGAGGTAAACATCTAGCCTGCCTCTAAGTAACACAAACACCTCTTTGTATATTACCATACAGTTCAGCAACTTTGCAAACAATGTTCTCCAAAATTATCATAAAGTTGAATCAAAACCTCTTTGAAACAGGACATAATATTCAAAAGGAGGTGTAATTGCAGGACTGTTGTATTACACTGTTTACAAGTTTCGGATAGGTGTACCTAATAAACTGCTATCTGAGTGTAGTCAACACAGTTTTTCCTCATACAGGGTTTTTTGTGTTTTGTTTTTGCCTTTGCCAACAGCACATGTGCATGTTTGTGTGTTTGTGACCGTACAGTACGTGCCTCCGACTCTTTGTAGTGCTTTTCAGGGATGGGGTCACTTAGGATATCCAGGAAGCTCACACTCTCTGCTGGGGTCGCCGTGTCCCCAAACACCTACATCCAAACAGATGGGGGAGGTCATACAATATAATGAGAGCAGGCACACATGCACATACTCCCTGCGTACTCTCACGCACATACAGTCACTCAGTGGAGAGCAGGATGAGAGTAGATGAGTAACTGTGTAGAAAACTAAGGTCACACACCATAACACCCCTCACTATATCCCACCCTGAGGCCCTCAAAGCAAATAACAGGAGCAAAGAGAAGAGAGAACAGATAGAAAGAGCAGAGGTGTGGGCGAGGAAAAAAAAACAAAAAACAAGGACATATGAGCGATATTAAAAGAGAGTGAAAACAGAGTTATGAGAGAAGAATACACTTTTCCTTGAGAGAGAATGGAGGGAAACTAGGGAGCGAGGGGAGACTGCACTTTTATCTGACCTTGTTTAAAATTTGTTCTAATGCCCCACTGAAGTTGTTCATTTCACAGTTGAAAACTAACAAATAAGAAAAACCTGCCTTTAGATAATACCCCGCTACGCTCCCATGGTGCTCTTGTTGGTCTGTGTCTCCTCAAGGTCTTGCTCCCTCATATGGAATGTGTTGCATTAGCTGAACGTATTGTGTTGCTTTTTACAATGTGCTCAGGGCATGACGCTCTCACAGTCTCCTCATCATTGTGTCGCTCTGTTTTCTCTGTGGTGTGTGTATAGTCATACAGAGACACAGAAAGCCTACTGTTCGTATTCAAATCCTTTACTTGTGTAAAATACTAAGTCATGCGTTGGAAATGTTGCTTCACTAAGAAAAAGTACGAAATAAAATCAGAAAAATGTGTAAGTATCAAAAGTATCAGTACTGAGAGTATAGAAAGATGGCCCCTGTAACTGTTTCACAATTATGATTATTACTCTTTACTCAAGCATTAATGTCTAAGCATTAATGTTGAAGTTGAGCTAATTCGTTTAACTATTTTATGTAGGGCTGCATCTCATGATGTATATACTGTTGTAATTTTCTATTACAAAGCCTCATATTTTAGGAACTCTAATTTATTTACCGTGTATAAACTCTATAAACACTTTATTACTTTATTAACTGTTTCCATATAAAATCTTGATATATCCATATAATATCTCTTTTAATCTGCAAAGTAACTTGTAGTTACATCTGTAGTGGCGTAAAAAATACAGTATTTCTCTCTGAAATGTTGTGGAGTTTAGAAACAAAGTAAAGTGAAAAGAAAAGCAAAGTATCTCACATTACAAACTGTTGCAGCACTTGACTGAATGCAGTTACTTTCCACCACTGAGCCATGAAGCTAACATGATGAGGTGTGTAGATCATGCATGCCTTTCTATGAATGCGTATTGAAATTTGGCCTTATGTAACCTGACAAAGTGTTATAACGTGACAAGAAACACGATGCACCACATTTCTCTCCATGAACAGAAGACTGTATCTCCACATTTTGACGTGCTGGATCTTCTTTCCTGACTCTTTCCTTGATTAGACAGCACAGACACACCAGGCAGACAGAGTTGCTAATTTCTGTGTGTGTGTGTGTGTATGTGTGTTGGCTTTTTCACAAAATGCAGCATGGCAGCCATGCTCACCACGCCGCATGTCTGGTTAATAGATCTGCCAATAGTGCATTTTGTGCTTTGCTTGTTTTCGTAGTAATAGGAACATCAATTTGATGAACATTTTCTTTGTGCTGCAGAGAAAATTGCAATTTCTCTCCTTCCCCTTGTCTCCTCCTCCCCCTCTTCTCTAATCACTCCATCTTTCTCACCTCTCGCTCGCTCTCAGTCATACTCACATTGTCGTTATCGCCGTTGTTGTTCTCAAATCTCGTCTCAATACGTATGCTGAACTTGGGGAGGAATGATACCTACGGGGTGACAAGAGGTAAAAATGGGGGAAAAAAAGGGTTGAGGGGCAGAGATAGAGAGAGTGGAAGGAGGCTGCAGATTATACCCACTGATACTGGAAAGAGATGAGCTCTGTTGCATTCATGTACAGTAAATGATGTGTGAGAATACTTACTGAGTATTCTGCGGCGCCGGGGACATTCAATATGGATAGGGAAAAACAGCATTAGTTACTCATACATGCATGAGCATGCAATTGCTCTCACACACTTATGTGCAGACACACACCAATACACGTTAACACTGGGGAACACATGCATACATAGTGATAAATATTTGATTGCACTTGGAAAAGCAGCTGCTGAAAGTAAATAAGTTTTGTATAATACATTGAGGTGAAAGTAATCTGATGTTTAACACAAACAAAGGCACACAGAAGCACCTGTGATGGTGTACGGGTAGAAGTTCCAGGCCTTTTCTGTCACATAGAAGAATCGCGGGACAAATGCCTTTACCCAGGATGGCAGTTTACTGAAAGCAAAACAGGAAGAAAGAACGATCACGGTCAGAGAGTGGAAGAGTCGAGGTAGGACAGAGAGAGATTATGGAGGGAGACAGAGATCCTAAGTGGTTTTTGTGCCATTTATAGCCAGATTACCTGTAGGCTACTCTCACCACAGCATTCATTTGTATGACTCATTCCCAATTACACCTGTGGTGATGAATCGTTGCTGTTGCTTCGAGGTCACATGTCAGAATATGATTGAGGTACAATATATTCTGCAGCAACTGTATGAGTGTGTGTGTGTGTTCTAGTATATCTTTACTAATGAGGACCAAATGTCCCACAAGCACAGAAAGATTAGGAAAATCCTCCACAGTGAGAACATTTCTTTACTTCTGTAAGAGTTTATTTTAGGATTAGGCCTTGGGTTTAGAGAATAAGAGTCGAGGTTATATTAGGGTAATGAGTGAGGTTATCTCAGGGTTAGGAAATAAATTTAGAGTTAAAAGAGATTTCTGGTATTTTTTTTTTTTTTTTTTTTTTTTTTTTTAAAACTGGGCTTCCACCATAATCACAAGTCATTGATTAATGGACTGTCACCCTGAGCACAAAGCAAACAAAACATATTCTTTCTGCACAAAAACATGAACACTGCGGTTGTATTTAGCCTCAAATTCCTGTGGCTGAACAGTCACCACAACATTTCAGTTCTAACATTGCTCAGACACTTCCTTGTTTACATTGATGACTGTAGACTGTCTGCTGTGTTTAAATCATATTGGAAAAACATAATCTCTTTGCTCCAGCTTGAGGCTAATTCAGAAATCATTTGGGTAAAACTTCATTTTAACTCCCTCTATTTAGGGATCAGTAAAGTTTTTTTTTAATAATGTTCTCTCAACAAGTATAACTTCTCCTCTGAAGCATTCATAACTGGTGTATACACAAATAATGATTTGTCAGACATAACGTTAGTTATATCTAATGACATATGTTTCATCATTGGAATGTATTAAGCAAGAATTACATTTTTTATTGACATGGTTACAGTGTGAACAGCCTTTCACTGTCAACACTGATGTATTTTTAACACTACAATGGCGACAGTCAGAATCTAAAACTTCCAGCTTATCCTGTAATTACCACCATCACGATGACGTGGACATGTTTTTGTTAGCTGGAAGTCTGTACCTGCAGAACTTGGACAGTGTGCAGGACGATGAGATCATGATACAGCAGTATTTCCACTGTAATCTACGGTATAGGCCTCAACATGTTTCAAACAGAGGGCACTTGCACTTTAGATATAGGTGGGTTATACTGCGGTGTGGGTGTTGCTGTGCTGAAATGATGTTTTATTGCTTGCCATTAGTAATGCATGCATCTAGGATGTAAAGCTTTACAGTGAAGCAAGAGATCAAAGTACAAACACGATCAGTTATCATGATGGCAGAGCTGACAACCTGAGGATGAGGCTCAGGTTGTAAATACCCACAGATATTCCTGTACTATTTGTACAGGAACACAGTCGTTCAGAGTGCACTCTACCTGCTGAGGTAGATTCGCTTCTCGGTCAGCTGTCCCGAGCCGTACTGTGGGTGAATGTTTGGCTCATTTCTCACCACCTCCACCCCTTCTCCTCCACCACTCTGCTCACAGCTGTGCTTGCTGATCATGTACAGCTGCCCAATCCTGTACTGGAGCCCAGGGAGAGGTTTAGGATGAGGTTTGTGGCGGTGAGGATGGGGTTGGAGTGAAGGAGTGAGGAGAGAAAAAAAGAATAACTGTAGTGAGCAAATGTAAAGCACAAATCAAAAGCATGGAAAGCATTCCTAATTATGTCACCTGAAGTGAAAAGTTTTCAGTGAAGTGTTAGTTTCATTCACTAAGTGTTCGGTGATTGTGGTCATGCGTCAAGGAAAAATTTAATTGAGCGAGTAGGCCATTATGTTCTCTCTGATGCCGGAAAAGGGTATTGTGTAACTTTAGATTGTTGTTGTGGCGGGAGATTTTCCAATCCAAATCAAAGGTAAGGGTATAATGTATGATGTACAGATTGTCAAGCCCTTTGTGGCAAATTTGTGATTATGGGTTGTGTAAATAAAACTGACTTGACCTGAAATATAAGCACAGGTATAAAAAGAAAGATTTTACTCATTTTTTCACATTGGTGACTGTGAAGTAGTAAGGAATTTTGAGGACTTCAGTAACCAAAAATCCAATGATATCTAATCAATAAAACCTGTATACTCCATTGAGGAAATTATCCATCAGCCACTAAGAGAAACTAGCTAGTGAGACAACAGAAAATATCCTGGCAGCAGGTTCAGCCACAGTTGCTGAGTCCAGCTTTGTCTCGACAGCCACTGACTCAGTGCTGCTTAGGCGTAAGCTTCGTATTTGCTCTTCAGTATTTAAATAGTCACTTGATGTGTGTGAAGATTTTTCAAGAGACCATATAAGACATCAAATTTTAATTTGGCTGTTAAGGGTGAATGTATGGTGTCCGAAGTGTGGGGGCCTTTGTTTTCTGCTGCAATCCCAGTTTGTGCTGGGATTCTGATGAGTATTTTCTAAAGAGGACGAGGCCTTTGGGCATCTGGAGTGGCCTCCTCGATGAGCTCAGCCAGACAGAATCTGTGTTGTCTTTCCAGCATTTCACAAATTACATACTTTACACACTAACATTTTCCACAGATGCTGCACAGATCATCCCCTTTCTTTTCCTCCCTAACCTTGTGTCTACGTACAGTTTTTATTTTGGTAAACTTTGTTTTTAAAGTCATTATTATAATTATGAAAAAGCAATTGAATTAGACTGTAAACAACTAAACTGTTCTGCTGTGGCCACCATAATATAATTTATTTTGTTGCCCTATATTGGTGTGCCACTAAAGCATTATTTTAATTAAAAGCAGAAACAGAGAAAGATGAGGAGGAAGAGAGAAAGACGAGGGCAGATATCAGTTTGCCATCCTTCACTGTACTCTGCAGACATCATGTGACACTCCTCCTTCTTGTTCCAATTACTGTGGAATGTCAACATTCAATATTTACTTATTGAGTATTCATGGGACTTAATTAATCATAGCAATGGGTGCTTTTACACTGTCTTAAGACTTACAGACAAGAGAGCAATGAGCTCCTCTCACACAGGTCGTGAATCTTTTTCACTTTCAAGAAAACAAATCTTAGAAAAAAGTTGAAAGAAGACTTATCCGTCCTTAAATCACTATTATATTCTTTAATGGTTGAGTGAGGTGTTGAGCAACTCATCCACGTCTTTTGGCATTTGTTTTCCTCCCGCTGTCTTTAAAAAAAAAAAAAGGCGTGGATAGGTTTACAGGCCCTGAGTTTGTCATACACTCCTGAGAAGTAAATATATCTCATGATTGCAGCGGGGTGGGGGTGAGGTGTAACAGCAAGTAAAAATGAAAGAATTTATGATTAAAATGAAATACAGTTCAAAGGAACTTTTTAAAACCCTGTGATTAAACGCTAAAAGCAAAGACTCAAATTTGTTATGTAACACAGGGTCGGCCCGCTGACAATGTAAATGAGACAGTTTTTGCAAAACACCAGCAACACAACAACCTTGTCCAGATACGTGCATTTGATTGTGTACTCGGCTCTTAAACAGACCATTTACCCTTATGCCTAAATAATAATCAATATCTTAATTGCCTTTAGAGTGGTGATTTACAGTACCTATAAAAATAATTCACCACCACTGACAATCTTCAAGCTTTATAGTGTTGAAACAAAGTAGATTTAATGTGCCTTTTTTTTTTTTTTTTGCATTGATTAACATTTCAGTTTCTCTGTGACTGGAAAGATCCCTTATATCTGTCCGCTGAGTTATGTTTTTTTAATCTTCATGTTCTGGTGTTGCTACAATACTGACTCACCAAAAGCCGGACCTTCAGCGTACATTTGTCTTTATATTACAACCAACTGAAACCCCTCAGTTACACACTGATAATCTTCATTTAGGTTATTATGTGACAAGTTATGCACCACTGATGGTCTAGCTGTGGCCTGTTAAACGAAGTAAATACTTATGCAAACATGTATTTTGTGATTTAGATTACTTTGTTTTTTTCTGTTGATCAATGTCAAAGAAAAAAAAACACATTAAATCCCTTTTGATGTGTGAATGCTTTTTATCTGCACTGTACATTGTTGTGATGATATTACAAGCTGGCTGATGGAATAAACACATTCATTTGGCAGCTGCTTTTGTGTAAAGTGACTTACACCCCCACTCATATAGACACAGGGATTTGGGGCAAAGTGTCTTTGTTAAGGACTCTTGAACATGTGCATAGCTGGAGCTGGGGATCAAACAAGCAACACAACCCTACCGACCCACTCTAACACCTGAGCTACAGCCGCCACCTGTCAGCCTTTCCTACAGCAGAATACTATACTGAACATTCCCTAACAAAGTTGAGGTGTATTGTGTTACAGAAGTACTACTAGATATTACACACCGGAAAATCAGCACTGCTTCCTTTAAAAATGGAGCAAGGGTTAGGACATTGTAAATGGCTTGGATTGAGGTAACTGTCACAATTTGATACCGCCTCAAATAAGCTGCACTTAAACTTACATTACATTCAGGCGAAAGAGGATTTGCTGCAAGCTCAAGTTTCTGTGCGCCCTGCACTGATACTGTAAATCCTATTTTGGACTGCCATTTGTCATTGTTGTGGTAACAGGTAGAACTGAAGCAGAGGGGACAGGGGGGTTGGTATAGGAGGTGATGAGGGCATTCTTTTTAGAGGACACTGTGGTGCATAACTCCCCCGTCCACCCACCTTTAATCTCTAGTTGGGATCTCCTTTGTTTATAAACCTGCAGGCCAAATACCTTTGTATGACTTTAGATCTTGCAAAGCAGTAACCAGTCCGACTAGTTTGTGTGTGCTAAAGAAAGCAAGGGAAGTAGAGAAGCAGACAGATGGGGACATAATTTAGACAAAACAGCGGTGCTATGATGCTGCTGGCCAGGTGTTGTGCGTTGGCTCTGTCAGATTGGCCGAGCCCGTTGGTGCTGAACATACCTCGCTACCCACTGTGCCAAAGCTCCCACAGAGCAGCCGCGGGAGGTCTTTGCGCTATGTTGGCACTTTTCTTATCAGCACATTAGCACTTTCAAGATTACAAGTTGAAACAACGCTTTCACATTTGAAATAAAAACCCTCTTTTGTCTTTCAATTTAAAGTTGTAGGAGGGTATTGTGTGTGTCTGTGTGTGTCTGTGTGTGCCTGTGTGTGTGTGTGTGTGTGTGTGTGTGTGTGTGAGAGAGAGAGAGAGTGTGGGAAAGACAAACACACTTACCTCCTCCACAGTCAATGGCATACATATGCGGTACTCTTTCATCAACATGGTGCTGTTACAGTGAGGACTGCCTTTGTGAACTGTGTCTGTGTGCTTGAGCCTGTCTATCTCAGCTGTCTTAGTTGCATAGCAGAGACGCTCAAGCAAGCTACACTGCTGTTGGACTGCAGTGACCTCTCTTCTTCCTTTGTTTTGCTGATGTCAGTAGTCCATGGATTTAGGTCCGGTCCTCTCTGTCAATGAGTATTGCTGTTTTCTTACTTTATCAGCTCTCTCACTCTTTACCGCCTCATCTCTCCTTTTTTGTTTTTCTTCCTCAGTTAATCTGCGGGACGCGCCTTTTTAACTGCTGTCTCTCCCTCCTTTTCTTGTTACTTCTGCTTTCTAGTCTCGTGCCTTCAGCTGCACTTTCAGTTTGCTGTTTTTTTGTCACGTGCCTTCTGTCCTCTTTCTTCTTTCACCACACTGAAAAAGTGGTAATTAGCTGTGAGGTAAGATTGAAACCTACTCCCAACCAACTCTACCTGTTCTTTCTCTTCTCTCCCCTCTGTGCTTTGTTTAATTCCTCCTCAGACTTCTCATGTGTAACCTTGCTGTCTGCTCAGCGCTCCTCCCTTTCCCCTCAGCCACCCTCCGCTGCTTTCAGTTCCTCACAAATTCCTTTGCCTGTTCTCTCCTTATCTGTTTTTTCTCTCCCTCCCTACCTCCCTCCCTCCCTCCTTCTTTCCCTCCCATACTGTCCACTCCCCGCCTACTGTACTTTACTAGCTCCTCACCTGTGTCTCCCCCTCCTTCTCCCTGACTCTTTTTGATTTTTATCTGTTCTTTCTGTCATCAGCTCTATTTTCAGCAATAACACCCTCTGTCATTCTCTACATCTGGCAACAATAAGTAACACAGTTTGTAGTCTTTGAATTTGAAGCTCACTCCTCACACGGGCCCTCTTACCTCTTTCCCAGCACTTAGGTTAAGACAGCACTCAGGGTATATGAATGGCTGACACACAGGGGGTAGTCAGAATGGGCCATTGGATTAAATATTACCAGAGCCATGAGGACTTCCATTAAGCACAGCGCCAGACTCGCTTACATTGTATTACCTCATGACCTTCAGCTGGGTTTAATTGAATCCGTGTTTAGTCAGTGAGTAGTGGAATCGAAGCAGTCAAAATTTCTCGCCCATGTCCTTGAGCCGGGGGCCACTCTCCCTTTTGTGTGAGTGAGAGCTGGCGGTGATTGCCAAGCACACATTGTTGCCTCCCCATCAAATAAGAGAAGCAGATGTTTGGCTTCTCTCGGTCAGTCTGACAAGGGCCAAAACCAATACCCAGCCCTGGATTCTTCCTCTCTGGTGGAATTCACTTGCCTTTCTTAGTGCGCCTTGAGACGGGGCCAAAGTGGCTCTCTTCTCCACACGTCTTCGCTATCATCCGCTCCGCGGTGAAAGAGCGGTGAAAACAAATTCCTGGTGGGGTTTGCTCCTATCTTATCAGATCAGTGTTTAGAGAAGGGAAGCCACTTCAGAGAGCTGAGGTGTGCCTTGCTTGTCTCTGCCTCGATTCTCTCCGGACTCAACGCATACAGAGCTCTGACAGCACATGCATCAAAACAGTTTAAAGGATGATTGCTGGTAACTTTGATGTGTATTCAGCAGTTGATTGAGTTATTGATTACTTTGATTGACTGTTTAATTCTGGTTTGAGGGTTGTTTGGTAACTGGGTTAATGGTAACCATGGTGAGGAATGGCAGCACCCTCGGATGACTGATCCCGCAAATTATGGAGGTGATCAAAAGATTGGTTTCCTGATTGATTAATGGATGAAACAGATGTTTACTGTAGTCTAAGATTTGTCCTCTGTCTTCTTTAAAAGATCAGAGTCAGAGGTTGAACTAGCTATAGACACTTAAGAGAATACATGACAATTCAGAGAAACACTATTTTGGGAAATTTTTACACCTTAATTATAGACATGACAGTAGAGAGTTGACAGGAAATGAGAGAGAAATAGTGAAAGACATGCAACACAAGCCTCATTTACACCCGGTATTAACATGTGATCTGTATTTGGATACATTATCTGTATGATAACATCAGATGTGCAGGACGTGGTATTAAGAAGTGTTCTGATTATCTTGATTTTGATGATAGTGTGATTGGATCTCAATACATAAATTATTTAGGAGGGGCCAAGACGGGTCCTTTGAGTTAGCACGAAGAGGCAGAGTTAAGAGACCTTTCAACTTGGTGCGTGAATTTTTTATTATTTATTTTTTAAAATTGAATATGGTCACATTGTATGGATTGCATTTACACCTGGCTGGGATTTTGTAATAAACTACAAAATTAATCTTTTGACTCCCATGAGTAAAATTGAGCTGAGGAAGTGGCACAGCCCTTTTATCTGACTGAAACATTTCAAACTCCACTTGTGGTCAGAGCTGCCCATCCTTATTTCCTGTTCTGCAGGACGGAGGAGCAGGCGATGATGGAATTGGAGGAGACTTTATCACGGTGGTTACACCTATCACATCCCCTCACATCGTTAAATGAAAAATGAATGGGTGCACTTAAAAAACTGGTGAGGCGTTCTTTGACCTCTATGTTTCCTGCTCTGGTTCTATTCATGCCCGTGCATGTTTGGTAGAAGGCCAGTGTGAGAGTGCACGCGCGGTTGTGGCTTTGTGTCAGTGCAGCAGTGACGGTGAACAGTATGGATCTGTGTTAAGATGAAAAAAGAAAGAAGCAGATCATTAACTTGTGGGCCGGCTGCCATCGCTGCATTACCAGCTCTTCAATCTCAAGGTGTGGTCACAAGCCAAGGTCAAAGGTTCTCTGGTGTCCCCTCCGAGTGTGTGAATGATGGACCCCTCCCTCCCGGGCCTGGATTAGCAGTGGTTTGGTGGAGGGCACAGAGTTGATAGGTTGCAGCTTTTTTATCTCACGGCAGGGTGAAAGGTAAGGCATTGAGCAAGATTTAAGATGATGAATTCAGCAACATGTGAGGATAAGGTCTGGCTGGTTTATGAGCTATCTGTTGTACAGTTATGAAGTGTGGTAAGTACCAGCATCTCTATGTGAGTGTGGCCGGATCCTCAGCCTCCCTTCCTTCCTTTGACTATCATAACAAGCCCGCTGGACGCCTCTGATTTCTGTTTTGGTCCAATCATCAAAAACCTGAAGTATTTAGGTCAGACTTTAGCCTAGCAAAGGGAGAGACAAGAGGAGAGAAAAATAACAGTGAGAGAAAGAGAAAGTACACATTCCATTATTGTCCTCTGTTCAGAGAGTGTCTCAAAGCACAAACGCCGCCAGATGTAACTCCACAGCAGACAAAAAGCAGGCTGGTTGTTGTGCTAACATCTCTTGGTGTTGTGATGTGTAATGTGTGTTTTATGTGCTATGAGTGGGGGGTCTTTGTATATATGTTTGTGTGGCTGGCTTCTCTGTGTTAAGATGTAAGCTTAGTCTTAATCTCCTTGTAGCTGAGTATCAGGCTGGTGCTAAGACATTGATTGGACCAGCTCCTCAATTGATACCACGAGAGGACCGCCCGCCAGGGGGAATGGGGTTTCTGTGTGTGTGTGTGTGTGTGTGTGTGTGTGCATGAGCTTTTTGGTGTGTTAGAAGTTGTAAGTGAATCCCCCGGTGACCTGGATGAAACAGAGCCTTCACTTATCCTTATCGAATCCCAATCTCATGTTGTCAAGCTGTGTCCCATTGGGAAACACACTTGCATGCCAGTGAGAAAGATGAGGTCTTATCCGACATTGTTAGGGGCTCCAGACAGCGTTCCAACCACGCCAATCAGGGCAGAAACCCAACACGATAACTTAGTGCAAGAGAAAGTGCAACTGCCTTCATTAATTCCTCCAAAATACACACACAAATGCACATACACACAGAGTGCCCCCTGCATGTGCACCATATGAACACATGACACTACACACACACACAGGCTTCTTGCTCTGGTAATCAAGTCCTTAGACTCCAATTATAAAAAAGAATAATTCATTTGCAGCTTTTCTGCATATTCATGAAGTCAGCAGTATAGACTGAATTCCATACATTGTTGAGCGTATGTTCCCAGATGAATTATAGATGTTATTTGAAATTGTTCTGTGTTCTTAAATGTCATCATTAATCTGAACAAGGAGCAACAGCGCCAGCTCATATCCACAGAGGCGAGTGAAAATGTGTTTTTGTCTCTGCAGTTTGTGTGTGTGAAGAAAAAGATGAAGGATCCAGATCTATTCTATAGCTCGCATTATTCCTTTGTGTATTTGTGAGTCTGAGAGAGAGGGAAAGGGAGAGAGAGGAGAAGGAGAGAGAGTCCTTATGTGCATTTGAGGCAGCCAGAAGCCAGTGTGTATCTAAAGGCGTTCAGAGCAGGGATGATCAGAGGGTGTGAGCCCAGCACATTCATCAGGGCTCTCCACAGGGACAGAAGTTGAGGCGCGCCACAGAGATGAATAAAAATGCTGCGGACCAAAAAGAAATGAAATAATTTATTCCAGGAATGGAGAGGAGGGGATTTGGAAACAACTATGTGTGGAAGGGGTAGGGCAGGGGAATGGATTAAGGCTGCGTTCAGTGTCTGCGTGAGATAGAGGCTAGCACTGTGGCCCTGCACTTTTTCCTATTCCACACACCACCACTAAAAGGAAATTCAATTGCCACTTTCCTTCACTTTCGGCCCAGTGTGTGAGAGCGGGAGCGAAAGGGAAAGAGAGATGGACTCATCTCCTGAATGTAAAGTAAATGCCCACATGTAATGTTGAATGCAATGAGAAGGAATTTACAGGAAGCTGAAAAGGCATCTCTAACTCTTTTAAAAACATAGCAGAGCTTTGTCTTCTCTGCACTCTTCTTTACCATCTCCCTTCCCATCTCTCTGTCTCCATCTCATCTAACCAGCTCCTCAAAGTTTTTGCTCCATGTCAAAGCTTAATACCACACAGTCCAGCCAGGCTCAGAAAATCATCCCAGTGGCTTTAGGGCCAGTCTTCTACTCCAACAGAAATTAAATTTGATGAGTTCACAAACGGCTGTTGAATGCCGCACCAACGGGAAACCTCAGTATATTCCCATGTGGCTCAAGGTCTGTTTGTTTAACAGCATCCACACCACACAGAGGAACTTGCCAGTCACAGAGGAAACAACAGAACCGTAAATTTAAAATAAAGAAATTACACAATGTCTGTCACTGAATGGGGCGATGGGAAGTATTTCAACAAGTTCAGTGGTTCAGCCCTCGCACGCTGTAGCTATCAAACCCATGCGTGGCCTGTGTGAACATGTCAAATTAAATTTTAGGTAGAGTACACTGCCAGTCTGCCACCACTCCTCTGAGACACCAGAAGCTTTCTCACAACCCCTCAATCTATGTCTGGTGATCAGCCTCTGTCTTTTAGATCTGTTTTTACTCTTTTCAGTGGGATGTGACGAAAGTGTTCCTGAGATGACAGAAATCTAGTGATATTAAAATAATTATGGATTGCTTTCGAGATTTTATAATTTACCTTATGCACTTTTAATTGTAGTCAAATTGATTTTCATTGTTTGTGTGCGTCAGGTACTGATGGGGTGAACAGTTAGGAAGGTTGTTAAGGTTTAGTGATGGGATTGTTTGATGAATATTTGCTAAATATTGTAACAGTAAGATTAGCATTGTAATGATCAAAACATTCACCTCGTGGGGAAAACTGAATATGTTTTGAGCAAAATATGTGTATCCTGCTTCTCTCTGCTTCACTTGTTGTCATTTCTATGGAAAACCTTCTTGGAAAATTTGAATTTCCAAAACGAAACAACAAGTCTTATCATGTCAGAAAAGTCTTATCATCAGTCAAAAGTAAAAACAACTCTTGTGTGAACATGTACCTTTTTTTAATCTAAAATCACAAGCAGAGCTAACTGCAGAGTAATGGTCCCTAAGAGTCTTGTATTGTATTGCTGGATTACTAGCACTAGATACATTCTTGGACAGTATATGCAACATTTTACTGTTGTCAGTGGTCAAGCTGGATCTAATATTGACGACTCTATCTACTTTGTCAATTGCGCTTACATACAGAATTTGACTAAATGTCCTTAGTTACATTCCACCATTAATGCAGGGTCTGTCAGTGCTTACATGTTTTTAGCAGAGGGGGGTCTAACATCGCACTCTCAGTAACTTTAATGAACAGGTGGTGAACCTATTGAGTTCAGTCACAGAGGAAAAATGTGAGCTGCAACAATTAATTGATTGATCAATGGTAAATATTTTGATGATCAGTTAATCAATTGTTTGAATTATTTTTTTTCGAACAAAAACTCAAGATTTTCTTTGGTTGCAGCTTCTTAAATGTGACGATTTAGACAAAACCATTAATTGATTAGTTGAGAAAATGGTTGACAGATTGAATAATAATAAAATAGTTTATTTTACACCTTTAGTTACTGACTTTTAAAGTAACAGTACAAGTAGAGTTGAAAGGGTTGATTGATTGATAGAAAATAAATTTTTTATAATTCTGATAATTGTTTCAGTCATTTCTCATGGAAAAAATATACATATATATTTACGTATGTGTGCATGTGTGTGTATTTGAGAAAGAGGGAGAGAGAGAGAAAACCTTATTGTTTGATTGTTAGCTGAGAGCTAAACAGATGCGTAAATAGAGATAGGGGAGCACAGTCACATCAGATTAGACCAAACAACAAAAATCAAACTGTGTCTCACTCTCACACTCACTCACTCTCCCCCACACAAACACGCACATGCTCTCACAGACAGTAAATGGAATTGGGAAAAAACAAACAGCAAAGCAATGTGCTTCAATCATACGTCTAGCCTTTATTAATCACAACAGGAATACATGCTCATGCACTGTAAGTATCATGTTAATATATTCAGACACTGTAGGTCTTTGTGTGCCACAGAAGCATACCGACACACACTATGGAGTAAATACAGTGATGACGCATGCCATCACATGCCTCATAAACCCTAACGTTACCACTCCAATATCTCCAAAGGCCCCAGGCAAAGCAGAGAGACCGCCATAGAGAGAGGAAGGAAGAGAGAGAGGAGCACCCAGGCAAGCTGTGATGATGAATTGATTGATGAATGCAAATGAAGATGAATGTATGTGGCAAATACAGATAACAAGAGGAATATGAAGAATACAGCGGCTGGTTCACCTTTTCCCTGTAGCAGAAAATATGAATAGCTGATGTGTATCTGGCCTATTAATACCACGGCAGTGACAGTGAATGCACCACTGAACCAAATATGGATCCTTTATCACAAATCGTGTGGCCCAGGAACAGCGGCCACGAGTCTTCCTATACCATCTGGACTCTAATCACTGGGCCGGGACGCCCAGATCAGCTTAATCGTCCTACATCCTAACCTTTATTACCACATGGGCTAAAACTGACCATAGATCAGTGTAAATGCCGAGTAACTAGCAGCAGTTTATGTTTTTAATTGTTTGTCTCCAGTGCAGCATCATTCCATCACAACACATGCGGGTGGAAACAGCCAGGTGGAAACTGGTAGTGAGCACGTTGAAAAGACTGTTTAGAGAGTCCATTCAAATAAATATTTCAAATATTTCACATATACATCCTCTTGTTCTAGCTTTTAAAATGTGAGGATTTGCTGCTTTTTTCATTGTAAAGAGAATATTTTTGAGTTTTGATCTGTTGGTTGGACAGAACTATCACCTTGGAATTTAGGAAACTGCAATACACATTTTTCGCATTTTACTGACATTTTATAGTCTAAACATTTAATTGGTTAATTGAAAAAACAGACTGAGAAAAGTTGTATGCGGGCGATGTAGATTAAAGGGTTAGTTCATCCAAATCCCGCTGTAAAAAGCATATTTTCTTGTTTATCGCTATTGATATTTAGCCATGCAGATAGTTTTATATTTATTTTGTCAGAATTTGACATTTCTGTCTCTGCGATTTCTGCCTTGCTGTCAGGAGCTGCTGTCAAGAAATACAAAAACTGTTCATAGATAGTAATGTGGATTATCCAGTGTAATGAGGACACTGACTCTGGAAAGAGATGTTGTTGTTGTTGAAGTCTTTTCAATGCTGTGAGCACCACAGATGACACTACATTTTGCTCTCTATTTTTCAGGTGGAGGCAGAAACTAAAACTACCTGCATGGACAGATGCCGTCTGACACCAGACCGAGGCAAGTGAGAAAATATGTCTTTAGTTATTTGGGAGAACTGACCTTTTAAAAAGGCTGTTATAAAATCTTTTTTTTCTAAACAAAATGTATTCTGTGTAATTTGCATCCACACATGCACTGACACACATACACACACAATGTGGTGACCTAGTATATCTACTGGTGAATGTAATGATGATGGTTTGGGAGAGTGATGCAGATTTCTTGGGACAGATCTTTCAAAGTCTGATAAAGGGGGTTTTGCCTCTAGGCATTGATCTGAGCTCACACTACACACACACACAACCACACAATACTGCAACTTGTGTATGGTTTCTGATGCATGTGTACGTGCCTTGGAGTCAGCCTCATATTGGTGATTGTTCAATTAGATGGAGCTGACGTGTCGGTCCATCATTTACCAAACCTCCAGGGGAAACGACACATTTCTATCAATACAGTGAAACCTTTACCCTGTTTGTCCTAAAGCAGTTGTTGCATTTAACCCCTCACTCTCGCTTTCTCTTTCTGTTAATATGTGTATTTTTTTAGTGTGATCATAGAAGACAGCCCAAGGTTTGCTGGAAATGTCAAACCCTAATCATAGGATAATTAACTGAGTAGCCTGATGTACAGTCCGCTGATGATCTGAGGCTAACTATTGCTCCATTGATTGGTGCTGATCTCAGATTACACACAGAGGAGGAGAAAGGGGAAAGGAGGGTTGACAAGAAGAAGATAACAGCATATCCCAAATATAATGTACTCTGCACCTACTGTTGTGTTTCTCTTCAACCAATGATTATGGAGAAGTTATTTAAACATAAGTGTGACAGCAGGCTGAGAATCCACAGAGGATTAAATCTGAGAGGTGTGTTAGTCTCACTAGAAATCGCATGACTTCTTAAGTTAAGTTAGGCATATCTGACATTCAGGGTCTTGATACACATAATTTGAGGGGGGGCACTAACTGCCTATAGCCGCAATCATGCTGCAAACTGCATTCTTTCACAGCGGTAACACACAAGCACTACAAACAATGTGAAGAACAGCAGCACCAATAACCATATGCCAAGTAACGTCTGTGATGATTTAGAGCACAATTTAACTTGAACTTATGTCAATAACACGTTGCCTCAGAGCAGGCTGGGAAGCCCCTCCCTCCTATCCCCCCCCCAACACGCTACAAAATTCAATTTCAGCTCTGAAGCCAAAACATAAGGAGTTCACTAACTGAGCTACAGTGTTATGATACCGCATGTTCCTCCACTCTCTGCAAGCTGCTCACACATGGTCACTGACATGCTGCTGTAGTATAGATTTCTCATTCACACGCACGCACGTACACGCTCTCACACGCACGCTGCAGCTCTCCATGCAAAGACGCACCGGGCAGGGTGACACTCACATGTGGATCCACAGACGCTGGTGTGGCGCCTCCGTTTTGCTTGGAGAAGCAGAAAGAGGCGATAGGTGGCAGGAGAAAAAGGCAGGACGGCGAGGGAGGGATGCAGGGAAGGAGCCAGAGATGGTTAGATGGATGGAGGGGAGGGAGGGAGGGGAAATGCGGAGGGACGCAGGGGAGGAGGTGGGAGTGGGGGGGGGGGGGGGGCAATGAGAGGGCTGAGTGGTTCTAGTAAATATTTCTCTTGCATTATGATACGCACGAGAGTGAAAGGGAGAGAGAGGGGAAGGCAGAGAAACGGGGAGATATAGAGCGTCCATCCCTTTATTAATTTTATTTCGGACCGCTAAGTTTAGCATTCAACACGTGTCGCCAGTGATGGAGGGAGGGAGGGAAGGGGGAGGAAGCGAGGGAGAGAGAGAGAGAGGGAGAGAGAGAGGTTGACGGTTGCTAGGTGACGGGGCGCATATACTGAATTTTAACAAAAGAACAGGGAAAGAGGGAGAGGGAGAGAGAGAGTGTGAGAGAGAGAGAGGAGAGGAGAGAGGGAGGGAGAGAGGTAAAGAGAGAGATCGGAGAAATTGAATACATGTAGAACATATATATATTTAGATATATATTTTTCCCAGCGTGTGTGTGTGTGCGTGTGTGTGGTGGTGGCGGCGGCGGCGGCGGCGGTGGGGGACACCCGCAAAACGGATACCTCAAAAAGGAAGGATGTGAAAAAGGATGGAGGGACGCGGGAAAAGAGGGGGGAAAGGCTGGTGAAAAACAGTAAGTACATTTATTTTAATGATATTTGCAGTGCAGAGGCATTTTTTCGCCGCTTCACCCCGCACACACACACACACGCACACACAAACACACAAACACAGACTCTGTACTGCTTAGATTAATTGCGGCTCGGGCAGTGAGAGGGTGCTACGCGTCATTGAGACAGGAATAGGGATCTCGGGTGTCGGCATCTGTACGGTCGCTCGTGATGGAGAGATGGATGGCTGGGGATGGAGAGGTGGAAGCGGCCGGCGCACCGGGGCTTTGACCCCTCTGTCATTGCTGCGCCTGAAAACTCACAAGCCTCTTAGCCCCTTAACGCAGAGGTTCCTCACAGCAGCCGGGATAGATAGTCCAGTGATACACACGCACACACACACAGATTACCGGTAGTTCAATTAATCATATAGACTAAACCTTTGGGCTATGATTTTGTCTGCCAGGAATTTTCTTTGCATTATTAATAAAGACAGAGTTTGGTTTCCGTTTAAGTCTTTAAACACCGGAGCTGTCTGCAGTTTCCCCCTCACTCTGCTGCGGATGTATTAATTGAGGTGATCATATCTGTTGATGCTCATTTTCTCAGGCTGCGTGGTCAATGTTAGTGCGTGAGTGTGTGCGTGAGTGCGTCTGCTTGGTTGTCTTATATAGCCACCGCTAAGCCCGCAAGATTGCCGATCAGTTTTTCCTCTTGATCTATTTATATCCCGATACGCTGAATATTTGGGCGTATGGCAGCGCACAGTTATCCCTCTGTTGCCACCGAGGAATCTTCCCTAACGGGCTGACTCTCCTCAAACACTCTCAGACCGCTGGAACAGCCGCGTTTTTTTCCAGCTGGGTGAAGGAGTGTGTGTGAGACTACACTTTGTAGGTAGATTTCTAAATTTACACCCCCTTTGGGTGCCCAAATAACTTTTGTTTTTGCCTTGCAGTACTTTAATAGAGGAGAAGTGAATGACAGGCACAAACACAAGTCACCGCCATAACCATCATCTCCTTCCTCAGGAAAAAAAAGGCCCTGTACCATACATACCACCAAAGGAGAAGATCATACTGTTGACCTGTAAAATGGAGACACAGTGTTGCTTCTCTTACAGATTTGCTGCAGTGATTGGGAGTGTAAGATCAAATTTATTGGCCTGCACTGTGAGGCCACCGAATGCATTTATCCAGAAAATGGAATTAATGTGTTGTTTGTTTTTTCATTTCTGTAGGGTGTTTGGTGCCTCTCTCAGCTGAATTCTCCAGCTGATATCCATTTCAATCAGCTCTTTTCACCCACAGGTGACACGTTCTGTTCAGTTTATCATTTCTCCTCGCAAGCCCTTTGAAATTTACACACAGGCGTACTGCAGCAGTGTGCTGCATGCACTGCTGCCCGTAAAGTGCTGCCTTCAGTGTCAGTAGAGCCCTGTTCTCTGCCGATCTGTCGTACAGTTGCCCAGAGAGATCTGTACTGTACCAGCTGTGAGTAGGGGTAGACAGGAGAGGAGGGGAGGGAGGAGGAGAGGTGATGAGAGAGAGAGACAGAAGGTGTGGGGGGGAGAGAGACGAGAAAAGGTGTAAGGAGGAGGAGGTGGAAAGAAGGCATGAGGGGAGAGCCGGGTGAGAGATTGGAAAGGCAGCAGAACGAAGGCGAGAGTAAGAGAAGAGCGGCTGGAATTGAATATCAGAGGGGGACATGGTTGGAAGGCACAGGAGAAGAGACGAGAGGAATAGAGTCAACATATGTGTCCTTGTTTTTTTTTCCAACCCCCAGCTCTTCATCAATTTCTCCTCATTGATTCATTGACTTTTGAGCACAAAACCTTCAAGCTTAGCTCAATCCCCCCGTCGCTTGTCTCTCTTTTCTTCTGCCAATCCCCCTGTTTCTTCTTGCCTCAATCCTTTCCGTCTCTTCTCTCACCCCTGCAACCTGTGACTTCCTCTGCACTTCCTCTGTTTCCTTTTCCCTTTTCCCTCTCTTTCTCCCGCCTCCCCTTTCATCATTTGTTTGATGCAACATTAGTGGATAGTTTCCTCAATCCTGCGGCCCACCCAAACCCCTCTCCCACCCTCTCCACACATTGCACCCAGTGTTCTTTTTAATACCACTAATAAAGGTAAAGCTCGTTAACATAGAACATCAATTAGTCTTTAACGAGATCAGAGGCTGGTGTTTTGGAGCGATTACAGTACTCCCCTCTCCCAGTGTTCTTCTCTAGACTCTGCTACGAGTTGTATTGATAAACGTGTTGCATATTCACTTTGGCCTGAAGCAGTGGCATGCCCAGAATTTAATACACGTGGTGGGAGTGGGGTGTCATGTGAAGTGGGATGTTTTTGACCAACTATCTGAATGTGGTATCTGGTTTTTAGATAAAACTCCCGGAAGGCTTACTCACAGCAACAAATAAATCAAAATCATTAACTCCAAACCCATATTTTCTCTGATAACATGTGCTCATTAAATAAATCCATATAATTTCAGGAGAGAATGCCCTCTATTGAAATCAACAGGGACACAATTTATCAGACTGATTCTTCTCTGCAGCCTAAATTGTACTAAAGTCTAAATTAAATACTACAGTAAAGTTACAATGTTATTTAATGCATGAACTGACTGTTTCTGAGTGAAGTGGGCTTTTAGATATTAAATTATAGTAATAAAAGCAAAAGCAGCAAATCAGTTATGTCTGACATCTGCAGCTGAAATAAAATTAATGTTAAACAGTCGACAGTATAATCTGCCTTAAACACTGAAGCCATAACAATTCATTTCTCTGAAAGAGTAAAAATACTGAAAAGTAAAGGTTGCTTGATTGACAAATCCAGTAATGTTTCGTTGCTGATGTGTGTCAAGTGAATCAGACATCTGGGGTATACTGAGGAAACACCACATGACTAATGTCATACAATTAGAGCTGACAGAATTAGCTGATTAGTTGACGTCTATCAACAGAAAAATGATTAGCAATGTTTTGATTATCAAGTAAAATGGTGAAAAAAAAAGAAGTCAAACTTCCTTTTGCTCCAGCTTCTCAAATGTCAGGATTTTCTGCTTATCTCTTATCTTTTTTTTTTTTTTGCCTCGTTGTAAAGAGAATATCTTTGGGATGTTGACTGTAGGACAAAACAAGACATATGTAGACGTCACCTTAGACTCTGGAAAGTTGTGATGAGCATGTTCTGTTTTTTTTTTTTTTTACATTTAATTTACCTAATGATTATCTGCAGATTAACTGATAATGAGAATAGTCGTTAGTTGCTGCCGGGCAAATAGATTGGCATAGTTAGAGAAGACTCATGAGCTCCTGAATTTACGGTGTGCATTTAAATTTCAAGTTGAAAACATGCAAAATGAAGGAAACATTGTTCAGCTTGAAACCTGTTAAATCCATTCTGATTTGAACAGTATCTGCTAGTCAACATTAGCAAAACAACTTTCTTGGGAACATTAGTGAAGGCAAAGCAAATCTCTGCTGATGGGTTCAGTCACAGCTGCCGAGCTATCAGTGACAAATCAAAGTATCTTCCACTAATTAGATGTAATAGTGACATGATGTATTTGATTATAACAAGTTGAAGGAGAATCTAAAAACATCTACTTCCATGATAGAAGTCTGGGCATCATTTGTGTAGCATGGTTCACCACAAGTTCTCGGGGTCGTGTGTCTCTCAGAGGGACAGAAGAGCTGCATTCAGAAACTGAATTACACACAACAATTGATGGAAGAGGTACAAGGCACACTTTCCTTGTGATAAAAATGCAGCTTTTCCTGAATGAAGTATTGTACAGTGTGGCAATAATCAATATTAGAACAAAATTGTTATGCTGTAGAAACTTAGAAATCATTTTATTATCAACTGGGAACCATATCTGACGGTTTATTTTCAGTACGGTGGCAGCTGCTGCGTTTTGTCAACCCTGAGGTGAAGTTACAGCGCAACTCTGAACCAGGACTAGCAAAGACAGTCAAACACATACTGTAGATAGAATGACAGGAAGTCATTTAACAAACAGGTGGAGATTGGAACACGCAGACAGATGGACAGGCTGGCAGACAGAAATACAGACACATTCATAAACAGAAATCACACAGACAGGTACAGACACACACAACAGTGCGGGAGAATTTAGCGAGCACTCCTTGCACACAGTCGCTATCAAACAGGTGCACACACGCACACACACAAACCTGAGCCAAAGCCCTGCGGCTTGTTTTGGGAATACAAGTCTAGAGGCAGCTAGCAGGCTTCACATGGCTGCATGCAACACACAGTCACACACACTCTCAAAAAGTACTTTCAGGCAGAGACCCATGGGTATGCAGTCAGACACACACACACACACACACACACACACACACACACACACACACACACACACACACACACATATACACACACACATGCAAAGAGCACACCCAAAAATACACACACAATGAATAGCATATTTGTACACACAGTTTTAGATGAGAAAGGACCTTGGGACCTCACCCACGGGATCCACACACTTACATACACTATATTGTATATATACATTTGAGTGCACACCACATAGACACATACACACACACACACAAAGACGAAAGGAGGATGAAGAGAAATAATGAAAGAGCATGGAGAGATGTGCAGGAATGTTTTGCGGCATGCAGCGTTTTGCAGCAGTGTGGTGCGTTCCTTCATGATGATGGATGGGGCAGGAAATGACAGCATAAGTGGTTATTAAGAAAAGGAAATGGGGGCATTTATAAAACTATGTTAGCCTGTGTCTGCGGCCCGTGTCGCATGTCACCCTGGGCTGCTGTGTCATGCCTCCTGATCTGTGAGACTTCTCTGTGCTACCTGTAGGGCCAGCTTTGTTAAAACCCTTTGTCATTCTCTTCTCAAAGAGCCCAGGAGCTGGCATTTATAGCAGGCTTTGTACTGGAGTGACTGTGCCGGATTTACTAGGTGCAGGTACCAGGTGCAAAGTTGAACCTGTTTTATTGCCTTATCACTTCATATAAAAATAGCTTTGCTCTATTTTCTTTCAGGTTTGAATGTGAAATTCCTTCTTAAACAGGTGCCGACTATACAGCTGTTACAAATGCAAATATGTGTGTTTGCGCCTGAATGGAATTTGCACAGCGTGTTATCTACAGTACAACAAGGAGGGGAAGACAACGAAGGAAGAGGGAACGTCAGTGCAGAGATGGAAGAAAGCCTCTGATGAAGATAGTTTGATGTTGCTGGGCTTGTTTTAATGTGCTTCATCTCTGCACGTAAATAGCTCCAGCTTCTAAAACTGGCCTTGTGATTGGAGACCGTCTTGCTGATCCTCTTCTGATTTTTGACACCGAAGAGAACAAAATGTTCAATATGCTTGGAATGCAGCTAGTCTGAGTCAGGGTCAGGATTAATTTGTTCTCAATTCAGGCTGTGAGGTTTCATTATTCAAATTGGACATTTTTTCACACCGAAGCCTTCTTTATTCCATCTCCTGAAAGGTGATTAGGAGAGAATGCTCTCTTTTCAATTATGTAATAGCAATTTCAATCTAATTTTTTGAATGAGCCAATAAATGACCCCAACCTTGGTCTGGTGCTGATCGGGCTCATCAAGTTGATTGTTATGTGATCTGTTCAGTGTTAACTGTGGCATATCCTTTATCAAAGGCTGCAGCTTTGGGAAATAGAGACGCTCATTCACATATTTTGCAGTGAGCAGTGATGGCGGATCAGTCGCATCTATACCCAAATATTAAGTCTGCTGATCACAGCTCCCATCACACAGCAGTTCATATAGTGTCACTTTTTGAAGTTTTTCCAAGTACGTATGTATGCATGTGCATGTGTATGTGTTTTTTGTCCTTTCATGTGATTTCAGACTTGATAACACTGAGTCATCATTGACGTGTTAGTGCATTGCTTTTGCTGTATTCATGCCGTATTGGCAGAGTGGGAAGAACGGTAAAACCTCTCGTTATTTGGACTTATTCCAAGATGGTTAGTCACAACAGATGAATAAAATGAGGCCTAAATTAGCTGTATGTATTATGCTACTTATATTCATCGCCTTATTAACAAATGAAACCACAGACAAATGGTGTGTACCATTGCTTTTTTGGAATTGATTGTGTCAGTGTTAAAATAGGATTTTATTTAGATATACCTGCCATCTATGGTGGCTTGGGAGCCATTTTGGAACTTTTTTTTTTTTTTTTACTCTTGTGTAGTTCTTTTCTCCAGGTAGAAAATCGTAGCTGTCAGACATTTCGAATACCTCATGACATGGACATTTTTTCCCTCCCGGCTGCTCATAATTGCGTTCTGTACTGTACGATATGACGTGAAGCCATCATGAAGAGCTGTGGCCATCTCAGACTGCTGCACACCTCTGATGAGATACTGTAGCTTTATGTGTCAAGACTTGGAGAAGGAGTAGACAGATATTTCAAATTTATTTCTGCGAAACAAACATCACAAGATTAGTGGGCTTCTAGATTTGGCTGCATCAAAACAACACAGTGGGGTTCTGACATTCCTTTCACTAACCTTTCACCACCTCTTACTCTTGAAAATCATCTGAGTCTCCACAAAAACAGCATTCACTGGTCTGCATGGGAGTGCATTTCCTGAGCCAAACTTATCCACCAACGTGTATAGGATAGGCTGACAGAAGTGTTCCTAACACCTTTGGTTATAAGCGGGGGCAGAGCCAGATGTGCTGTGAACACAGCTCAAACCTGTACCCAACATTGTTATGCAGCGTTTGATTTTAAGCAGACAGAATCCAGCTTGACTTCAGCACCATGTGGCACCTGCTACAGAGAGAGACTAGCTTACCATTTCTCTCATCTTTAAATTTGTTAAACATTTATGTGTGTATGTGTGGGTGTGTGTGTAAATGTGACAGACTATCTGTACACATTCATCCATACGTGTAAAGTTTGTACATGCACGTTTGCTTGAGTGACTGTGTGTGTGCACCTGCCTATGTGTGACCTTGTACAAAGGCGTGATAGTTATCAGCGAAGGTTTCCCACACCAGTTTAATCTGTTTATCCTCAGAATAAGATTGTGAAGCATTACTATGCAGAGCTAGGTGCTTTTTTTTCTGCTGAGTGTCTTGAGCAGCTTCCTAGTTTGTGGTTGTTACAGAATGTTTCACCTTACGGGTCCTGAAGGGCTGCAGTGTCGGCTGCTTTTCATCTTGCTCTTTTAATTAGTGACTGATTTAGATCTGGCTAGGTGATCCCAGTGTCTGGCCAATCAATGAGGGAATTAATGGAAGCGCTGGTGCAAGCAGAGTAGAGCAACACTGTGCCTTTGCGACTACTGGCTCAGGGAATGGGAAAATAATCCATTTAATGTTATTGTTAAAAAAAATTGTGTATTTATTCTGTGCCTTAATATGATTCCACTAATGTCTGAATATTCACAGACTTATTTCTACTGTCTCATCACATCTGCTGAAAATCTTTCATCCAATTTGTTCCTGATTTCAATCTCAATGCTCGTTAAACAAAAAAAGAAACAATCAGCCAAGCATTTCATTCATGAATGTACTGTACATTATGTAAATGCACAGCGTGAATGCATGTTTATTCTTAGATGATTGCACTGCATTGACAGCGCTCTGATATTGAAGCTATTTTCCCCTAACACAAAGCCCTCAGAGTTTCTTGATGCCTGTAAAAGGTTTAGGAGTGAGAAATGATTCCTTTTAAAACAAACATAATAAGATAATCCCCCAGGTCGTGTGTTGTGAGGACATCTTGACAGATGATTTGGGAAAGAAAAAAAGCAACTACAGAAAACAATTTATATGTACATTAAATTCAGCGAATTATGGGGTATTATAATCAACCTAGGAGTGGCGGAGACTGGCTAGGGAACAGCGCTGCAGTCCTCTACTCCCCACTGTATTAGATGTCAGGTGTCGAGGTGGGGAAATGAAATATTCTTGCTCCTTGGCCGGCCTTAAAGTAAGCACTTATATTATACAAGCATTGGCATTGGGCATACAAACTATGTAGTCTCCTTACAAAACCATTCAAGTGGAGTTAATATAGGCCAGTTAGGCTGATTGGAATAATACCCTGCAGTCTGTAATGTGAATTCCTGATGCAGGGTCCCCAGACATTGGCCTTTCCACATGAAAGCATATGACCTTACTGATATTTATGTCTGAACACACATGAGGGTAGTAAACCATTTGTAGCTGGTGTTTTCTGAATGGATGGATGTGTGTGTGTGTGTGTGTGTGTGTGTGTGTGTGTGTGTGTGTGTGTGTGTAAAGGAGGGAGAAAATAAAATAGAGAGAGTTTTTAAAGCTTTTGTGTAACTGAATGATTTTGTGTGTTTCTCTGTAGGATATGTA
>JBBMJY010000025.1:9589530-9611234 GCA_037833715.1 Toxotes lorentzi | reverse complement strand
GAGAGAGAGAGAGAGAGAGAGAGAGAGAGTGAGTGTGTGTGTGTGTGAATGTATGTACATACACACACACACACAATCAAAGTGAATAATTCAAGATGCCCAGACTGTTACAAAGCAAATTTAAACCACTGACAGGCCTTTATTTTCATCAGCTGGTTTTCCTCTCAGGTTACAAGAGTTCATTTTAGAACATTACTGCAATTACTAGACATGTGCAAGGTTATATTAAAGCGAAAATAAACACGTTCTCCACTTATGTAATTATATACCCTGTGCTGAATGTTATGAGTTAGAGAGACGAGATGTGGTAATGTCAAATATCTCAGTAATAATCATTCGTAATGGGTGTGATTTCCAGTCACTGCTTTTCGTGTCTGGTGTGCCAGAAACCACAATGGGTAGGACTACAGCATTTTCCTTTTTGTTAAAAAATTAGGTCAGAGAATTGTTAGTGCTACACTGTGGCAGGGTCCAGGGTCAGCTTCATCTCATTTCCATCAATCCATAGAGGGAAGAGAAACAAGGAGTGTCCTCCCATTCAAGTAATGAAATTTATCCCCTGAATGTACAGAAGTGAAGTCCAATTAATTGACACTGTCTCTTGGCAGAAGTGTTTAATCCGAATCCATAAAAAAACATTTGAATTGAAGGCAAGATACTCTGAACCTCGGAGTGAGACGTGTTTTGTACGACCACATGGAAATGAAAGGGACTTGAAATGTCAGAATAAAATGCCGTTTTGCTCTGAAGACACATCAAAGTGAGGTGTCAAGGTGACTGTTTCATTTTCTTCCTGTATATGGTTTCAAAATATGGAGAGGACAAAGGGAGACTACCAGCTGGAAAAGAGTGTTTGACATGCAGAGCCAGCAGAGATTTCACTCCTGTAAAAGTACATGAAATAAGATTATTTTGCATTTGCTGGTGGAGAATGTGAAAGCCTATAGGTACAACACAGTGTAGTTTCATTTTATTCCATCTACAGTATTTTTTTTTTTTTAACAAGAATAGTAGAAAGAAGAGTGTAACATCAACTTTAATCTTCTTGTTGGACAAGAAATATATTTTATTCTGATATTTGTGTGCCCGTGTCGGTCATTAGTCTTAAATCTGCACACCACAATTTTTCCATATGCCATATCAGCTAGCCCTTTAAGTATTACTGTTCCACATTAAAAATGGTGTCACGTTTATGAGAGCGGCCAGCTTTAATCTGGTTATCAGCCTGTGGCATGTGTAATTTATAAATATTGTGTGTTGCTTTCCCTGTGTGGACTTGGTATCATAAGGCTTTGACAGACGGCTCCATCATTTGTCACTTGACTGACTTATGATAGCCATGGCTATCAAGTCGGAGGCAGGCAGTAGCATCAGCATCAGCAGCCTTTACTACTGCTGTTTACAGCCATGCAGTAAAAACACACACAGCACTGTATGCCCTGCTGCTGCACGCTGCGCTGCTCGCGATCACTCTGCACACTATGCACAACGGGAACAAGAGCCGTTCGCCTGCCTGGTGGCTCTTCTACTCGACAGGGATCAAAGAGAGAGAAAGAGAGAGATAGGGGGAGAGAGAAATTAGAGAGAGGAAGTGAGGGAGGGGAGGAAGTAGAGTGTGAAAGAAGTACAGGACAAAGACATGTGGAAGGAAAGAATGGGGGAGGGCTGGGGGAAAACAAGCAAGGAGTTGTGGGAAGAAAGGGAGAAAGCGAGAGGGTAAGAAAGGAGTTAGTGAAAGTGAGATGCTGCAGAGTGAGGTGATAGACTGAATGAATGAATGAATGAATGAATGAATGAAAGAATGAATGAACAAGTGAAACCCACAAAATGTGGTGAGTCGGTGAGACAGATTGAGTGAGGGAGTGTGTCTGCAAGTGTGCTCATGTCCATGTGTGTGCGTCAAGTGAGAGAGTTGTGAGTGAGTGGATGAGTGGGTGAACAAGTGCAGTAGGACAGAGAGGGAGAGAGAAAGAAAGAGAGAGAGAGATTGGGAAAGGGAGAAAGAGAGAGAGAGGATCTGTTCCGTCAGAGAGGACACACTCCAGTGGCTGTGATTGAAGTATGGGCCAATTAACACGAGGAGCATTGAGCTCCAGCTGCACTCTTCTCTTCATTCCGCTCCCCCCACACTGCCATATTACCCCGCACGGCACACATTGATACACTCACATATATGCACACTGTGGGTACCACACTGTTCTGGCACTTTATCTTATCTTTTACTATAGTACAGTTATGGACCCAAGGAAATTATAGAGGCTACATACAGCAGTTTTCTCGAGCACACTGCGGTCTTAAATGTGGACGAATGAAAAATGGAGTCTTCATCTTCAGGGGAGGGTTTCTTATTCTAGGCAGTTACAGTAACTCACACAGATGCTGCAGTTTCTTCTAATGGTGTACAGTAGACTATATATTAACCTGCATATATTTCAGATGTTTTGTGTTGGCTGTGGAAAAGTGCCTGGGCTGATATAGTGCAGCCCGTGCCATAGGCAGCAGGGAGCAGGCCCATTACCCTGCATGACAGCAAGGAATGAAGCAGCAGAGCCCCAGTGTGGGCTAAACACAAGGCTGAACACTGTGCTTCCACAACTCCACACACTCCTTCCCCATTCACATTTCCCCAGCAGATCCGATGCAGTACAGGGTCTGGCACGCTGCCTCCATTGGAGTTCAATGGGAAAGGGGCTCAGGGAGGCGTGGATGCCAGCAACTGACTTCTACCCATGCGATTCTGTCCTCTCTCGCGACTCACTCTTCCAGAGCCACCGCAGGCGCCCGCTGCAGCTGCAGCATGTACAGTTAAAGGGTAGGAGGGGATCTGATACTCTGAAACACTGTGACTGTTTCTCTACCATCACACTGACACCAAGAATCAATTTTTCATTTTGTGTTTAGAGGCTATACAAGTTTGTTTTTTTTTGTCTCTTTGGCAGTTGCAGGAACAATACACCTTTTCCTCTATAGAAGGATATACCTTCAAAGTACTTGATTTGCCTTCAGCTACACAAAACTGCAAACTTGTTTTGATATTTTTTAAACCAGTGAAAGTTTTTGAAAGAGCTGCACATACACTAGTCATTAATTCCTATAGGTAATCACTTGGAATCACTGTGAGCACATTATGCAGAGTAAATCAAATGTTAAAGCAGAGATATGATGTGTTTTGATTGTGAAGCACTGGCTGGCAATTTTGGAAGAGAAAGAGGAGACTGGCTTGCCTGTGTGAATGTTTTCTCTCTCATCTTCTTGATTAGCTGTCTCTGTCAGCCTGAGAATATTTCTGCTCTTAAGTACTCGGTAAATATTCCTGAAGGTGTTTTTAGTTTGCTTGTAACAGTCGCTGGCATGTACGCTGGCATCTGTGGTGCTGTAAATGCCACTTTCTTTGTTTAGAAAGACAAACAGGCTCAGCGGAAAAAATAATTATACTGTAGATACAGTAAGCTGCTTATTACAGTGATTGACAAAATGAAAGATCAGCACTGTACAATACAAATATTTTAGTGTGTTACAATGATTTAGACAGCAAATGACGATTGAAGGTGAATGTGCCATGATGAATTCAAAGTTCCAAAGCTTAAAAAAAATTCATCAAAGAAAGTACTTTTACAAGATTGGAAAGGTTTTCCAATTTAGTTTTTCAAGTGTTTTTTCTTCCTTTCAAGAAAGAAGAAAAGAATATATTATAATATTTATCATAGTAGTGATGATACACAATTCTTAGCCAAACACAATCCTGATATGGAATAAAGTTGTAGGCTTGCCAAATATTTACGCAGTATATGCTGTACTGAATTAGAAGAGGCTCCAAAGACTGGAGAGGATTGTTTCTAAAGCTAGGAGGGGAAAAAATATACTAAAATGCGAACATTTGCATTTTAACAAAAGATTAATTTATGGTAGCAAATCAAATGAAACAGTAATCTGTTTCTCGCTCCCCCTCTCTGTGTGTGTGTTTGTGTATATACACATCTGTCTGTGGTTATGTAGTTTGAAACCATCCTTGTGAGGACATTTTGGCCAGTCGTCACAACTTCAAAGGGCTGCTTAAGGTATAAAACTTAGTTTTAAGGTTCAGGTCAGAAATAGGTTGAGGTTAGTGATTTATTTGTGATGGTTAAGATTAGGGTAGGGGGCTGAGGAATGCATAATGTCAATGAGTCCCCACAATTGTTTGTGTGTGTGTGTGTGTGTGTGTGTGTGTGTATGTGTGTGTGTGTGTGTGTGTGTGTGTGTGTGTGTTTGCTGTAAGCCCCCTCAATGCATGCTTTTTATGATTCAGTTTGCAGAATTTCACAGAATGGAGCACATAATGAACTATATAGTAAGACATATTTAGATGGGGAGTTGATTATAATTTACTTGTGCTTCGCTTTATTGTCACACGCCTCAGTGAGATGTTGCAGTTGCACATTCGATAACAGGCAGAGTACACTCTGCAGGAAAAGTGGATATAGTAATACACTGTGTTCACACTTCCAACAAGGCTCACTGTGGTGGAATGACACACGCTGGTGGAGCAGTGCAACGTAAACACCTCATGAGAGTGAAATACAGTGACAGGCCTAACGGTTAATGGCTCAGAGCTCAGCACCGTAGAATACATCTCCACCAAATGATATGATGTATTCGTGCAGCTTCGTCTTTGGCTCTTATTTTCTCTTAGCCGTCTTTATCTCTCTGTCCTTCCCATTCTTTCCTGCCACATCTTCTTTGCCTGAAAGAAAACAAAAGAAAAAAACAACAACAACAAAGCCTCGTTTTTCTTCCCTCTCCCCTTCATTATTACATTCTCCTTTTCCTTCTCTCCTACTAATAGGTCTGTCTCTCCCTATCTCTCCACACCTCCATCTCTTTTCCTTACCCGCATCTATCCACCTACCTCATTCCATCTCATCCCATCTCATTCCACCACTCTCTCACTCTTTCTCTATGCACCCCCACCACCCCCCCCCTCCCCACATCTTCACACACATGAACACAGGCACATACCCTCAGCCCTGTCATTCAAAACAGGAGGTTTGGCAGTGTATTTGTTTAGGCCAAACACGTATACACATCCTAGTAATCAATATTTCTTTTCCTGCTACTTTCCTGACATATTTTACACCACCATCCAGCCCAGCCCACCATCCCACCCCACTTTGTCCTCTCCTTTTCCCCTTGTCTCCTACCTCTCCAGCCGGTCAGCCAGTCCAGCTTTAGTCATATGCCCTGCATTTGCATTGCCTTTCTTTTTTTTAATTTCACAGCTCTCTCCCTTCTTTGGTTCTTTCTTCATTCCTCCAGTCACTTTTTCCTCTCCATTCCCTCTCTTCTTTTATTTGCTGCTTTCGTTTCTATCCAAAAGACTGATCAGGGTCAAGGAATCAGCAGACTGTGACAAAGAGAGGAGAGTCGGATGAAGACAGAGTGAAGAACATAGAGAGGAGGAAAGGGGAAATTGAGGCGCAGAAAGGGAGAGTGACTTTAGAGGGAATATTATGTCAGCAGGCCCCTGTTAATCAATGCAATTGTGTTTGGTACCTGAAGCCATGAAAATAGGGAGAAGAGATGGGGGAATATGAAAAGACAGAGCACGAGAGAGAGTGGCGAGAAAGTGAGAAGGAAATGGAGAAGGAGAGGGAGGCAGTTGGCTCCAGAAGTAAATTGAAAATGATGTGCTGTGTTTTTGTGTGTGTGAGACTAACATATTAACCCTGCGATCTCCCAGGTAGTCATTATCTTTCCGTATGGTTGCTTGTGTGAGTGTGTGTGTATATGTTTGTATATACTGCATTAACCCCCATATCTTTATCATTAAGCTGCTCTACGGGCATAGTATCCATGTATTTATCTTTTGAGTGTGTGTGTGTGTGCACTCAAACACTTGCATGCATGTGTCTGTGTGTGGATGTGGCTGTGTGAGGGCGAGTGTGTTTACAGTGATCTTAATTGTTGTTATCATTCATGCAGCACAATAACCACCTCCGCCCCCATCTTTGTCTCTGTCTGCTATTAACTCTCTCTCCCTCTCACCCTCCTTCCCTCTAACGGCCAGTTTCTATTTTTCCTCATATTGTTCCTTCTCAGCCTGCAGCCTAAATAGCACCCATTTCATCTTCTCTGTCTTTCTTTCTTTTCCTTCCCTCTATTGTTTTGTTCCCTTCTGCTTTCCGTATTCCTTGTCCAGTATTTTCTCCAGCCAAAGCTAACTTTTATTACCCCATGACTGCATTCAGAATTTATTACTCTGTCTTGTATGCAATCTCTGATCAGTCTGTCTTCTGCTCTTTTTCCTTATCATTCTCTCTGTCTACACCTCCCTCTTTTTGTATTTCTTGCTATCTCCTACTTCTGTTCTTCTTTTTCTTTCTTGATTTAATGTCCTCTGTAGTGGACCTCATAGGGGAAAAAAAACCCAAAACACCAGAGTCTAACTTAATCCTTTCTTCTCTTGCTTCTTCTTCTTCACCTTCTTCTTCTTCTCCTTGCTGTCTCTCTTTCTTTCAGGCACCCTCTCTTAGCGCGATATATATCTGCCTCCCCCCCTCGGCAGGTTGCCATGGTCGCCATACCTACTCTCTCTCTCCTATTGGTCCTGGCAGAGTGGGCAGGTCTGGTGGACGCTTCCCCCCACCTGCTGCTCCGGCCCAGCCCGCGGGAGCGTGATGCAGGGGCCATGATGAACTTCAACATCGCTGTGATCCACGCCGGTGCTACAGTGCAGGCAGAGGCGGCGGTGGCGGGGCCAGGGGGAAGGGTGCTCTACCCTGGCTTCGGCCGGGTATATGGCTCCCTGGGGGAGAGCGTGGTCACCCAGTGGGGCTCTGCTAACGTCATCTGGCTACAGGTTGGACACTGTCTCCTCTACCTACTGCTCATTCAGCCTTACTTGAAGGAAGGGAATAACAATGACCATCCATTATTCATACTCACTCTCATTATTTGAGCTGAATGGGCCGAACACTGCTGCTGCACTGTGGGCTCTCCTGAATGAGCGGGCGTCTGGCTCTGCTCTTTGACCACCGCTTGTATTGCTAGCCAGACATGTCATGCACACGACAGACACCTTCCATAAAGTCAAGACATACTGCCCTAGTTGGTCATCTCTATTTGTCTCGGTCTTTATCCACCTCTGTTTGTTTTTTCTCTCTTTCTTCATTCTTTTATTGTGTCACAGGTGAATGACAGTAGTCCTAAGACGGTGCTGTCCCAGCTGTGTGAGCTGCTGGCGGCGCGGCCCCTGCAGGGTCTGGTTTATGAAGAGGAGAGGCCCCCTCGCACAGCCTGGGGTCCTTTGGCCCCCATGCTGGAGTTTGTCTCTGCCCAAACAGGACTGCCCATAGTGGCTGTAGGAGGGGGAGCGGGGCTGGGGAGGATGCCACAGGTAGGAGGAGGGAGGTTGGGGTTGGGGTGGGAGAGTGAAGAGAAGGTGTTTGCAGCTTGTTTGTGTATGTGAGTGTAAGTGAGAGAGAGAGAGGAGAGAGAATCAAATGGTGTTACGAGAGGACAGGTGTCCCAGGGGTGTGATGCTGGGTGTGTGTTGCTCTAAATGTGAGGACTGGCGAGTGGGACAATGTTAATTAGTTGTGTGCTGTATACTGAAGCAGTATGGATTGATAGCGCTATGAATGGAGTATAAAGGTTGAGCTGCTGATATTGCCATAACAACTTACAATGTCACAATGTCGCACATCCTCTCTGTGAAGAAAAGGTTTGGGGAAGTGCCGGTGGGACGGAGGGGAAGTTGAAGGTCAGGGTCACTGATCTGCTGAAACTCCGCAATGTTTGATCTGTAAATGGAACCAACTGGGGCTGTCGCTCTGCCTCTGATGTTCCTGGGAGGGAGGCAATGAGCAACAAGGGTGTGTGTATGAGTGAGCAAGAGTGTATATCTGTATGTGAGTGTGTGTGTGCACACTGTACATTTGTGTGCAAGTGTGTATGCATCAGAGAAAAATAGTGCCACACACTTTTCACCACCAAACGGGGGAAAAAAAAAAGAAACAAAAAGCCTTGAATTTGTGCTTACAAATAACAGTTTTAACCATTTACTCTTGAGGAATTAAATTGTAGCACTTTGATGAACTTCCTTTGAAGATGTACCCTCGCCTAGTCCTCATCCCCACCCATCCCCTGAACAGACTTTTTAGAAACACTCCCTTTTGAATGTCATAGGAGAATTTGTGCAACAAACCAAGCTGTTTCAGCCCTGCGGCTTCACGGGTGCTGCTGCTCCATAAAAACTTCAAACCCCATGATGCGCTGATGTTATGCGTAAAGATGGAGCAGTCCAGAGAGTTGTAGTTCTTCGTGGAGAAAATGCTGTTACTTACACTGCACTGTAGCTGCAGTTTAGTCACAGTACGACTACAGAGGATGAATTCACAGTTCACTTTTTAACCAAATCTGCTGCTCTCTTCCCCAAATCAGGAATCAGGTTCCATCTTTCTCCAGTTCAGCTCCTCTACTGCCCTCCAATTAGAGGTCATCTTTGAGGTGCTGGAGGAGTATGATTGGACTGCCTTTTCCGTGGTGTCCACGCGTCACCATGGCTACCAGGATTTCCTGTCTGTGGTGGAGGGCCTGACGGACGGCTCTTTCATCGGCTGGGAGAAGAAGAGTGTGGTGATCCTGAACGTGACCGACGACCCTGGGGGGGCACGCACGCGCAGGCTGCTGAAGGAGAACGAGGCGCAGGTGAGACAGGGGGGAGGGAGGGGGGAAAGGGGGGAGGAAAGGGGAGGAAGTGCTGCGAGTATCATTGGGGGCCCCCTTTCTTACAGGCGGCTTCCCAGCTTTTTCCTTCCTTCTTCGTCTCTCCCTCACCCCCTCCGCATCTCTCTCTCTCTCCCCTCTCTCCTCTATCCCTCTGTTCTTCTCTTCTTCCCTTCCATCTGCCAAAGCATAAAGGGTTCGATGGTACAAGAATCCATGAGCCAATCTGATCTGTTGACTGGTTGTCATGTGGCATTGGATCAAGAGCGATGGAGTTCAAAGTGCTAAACAAATTAAAGCACTTAACACACACTTTTCCATTTGTTTCTCCTTTGTCTGACAGTATTATATACAGTATATACTCTGCATCAGCTTGTTCCCCTCTTCACTGAGGGTGCTTTATATGGTTTGTACACTGAGTAAACAATTTATGGCTGCAATGTTTCCACCAAACAGAAATAGTCTTGTGCATTATAAGTATTTTACACAGATCTTCTGCCAAAGTCAGCCTGACATATTTGGCATCTTGACTTTCTCCTCTAGAATTTAAAAACATAAAACATAATCTGTGGATTTGAACAATATTTGGCTGCACAGCAAGACTTTGTAATGAATGACCCACTGTTGAGGCGCTACCCCTCAGACTGACATTGATTCATTAACTTTGACCAGAATGACTCGTGGTTTTGGTTTGTACCTCCGGTGTGTTTCATTCCTTCATACTGTACGCCTGCTCCCTCTCCCTCTCCCAACCCACTGGCTTGCTTGTTCTTCCTTTCCTTCCCTTACTTCTTTCAAACTTTCATTCCCACTTTTCTTGCTCTTGTTTTTCACTCTCGACATGCCTTTTCATCTACTCTTCTCTTAATCCTTTATGTTTTGTTTTTTTTTACCCTGTCATCCTTCCTTAAACCACAACTTTGACCCCACGATCCTCCTGTTCCGTTTTTCTCTCATCTTCTTATGCCTACTCCACACTCTCCTTCCCCCTCTGCCTCCCCTCCTGCGTTTCTTTGCCTGGAGACAAGCTCACTCTCCTCTGCTGCTTTGCTTTTCACCTCCATCTCTGTATGGCTATCTTTCATTCCTTCAGTCCATTCGTCCATCCCTCTTTGCTGCATGTCTTCCTGGCCACAGACTCTGCTCTCCGCTGGCTCAGTTTAGTCTGGGTCTCAATGTCATCGCTAATGTCCCAGCATGGCCACTGCAGCTCTGCGTGTGTGTGTGTTTGTGTCTGTAAGTGTGTGCATGTGTATTGGATTCCTTAGACTCCACTCTGCTGGTGTCACTGTTAATATAACATACTGCCTGCAGCGGGCTGCCTATATGCAGTTCTTGCTTTTTAACCCTCTTGGTTTTCACAACAACCCCTCTTCTTTTAGCTTTTCTCTACTGCAGGGCTAATAAATGCTTGTGATTGCTTAGTGGTGCTGTGTATGTTTGCATTACATGCTCTCTCTCTCTCTCTTCCTCTTTCTCTCTTTCTCTGCCACATGGTTTTCTTCTACATTGTAAATGGCCTGATGCTGGGGTCTGGGTCAATTTCTACTCAAATCTCTCACTGTCTATCTTTTGTTCCATTCCTCTTCCAGCTTCTGCCTTGTCAGTATTTCTTCTGCTCTCTCTTTCTCTGTTGTATGTTCCTCTCTTTCTCCATTTCCCGTCTTTAGATTCTTTGTGTGTGTCTGTTTATAACTCTGATTCTCTCCTTCCCTCCTTAATTCAGTCTCTCTCTCTGTCTGTCGCCCTCTTTCTCCCTCCTTCCCTCCTTCCTCCTCCTCCTCCTGTCACTCTCATTCCCTGCCTAATTCACTGGAGGTTTATTGGCATACAGGCGGGATTGTTTTGCCAAGCCATTACAGTTCAAAATTCAATGAAGGCGCAATTCTCAAAATGTGCTTTCAGTCTGTTTCCCTGACTCCCCCTCCTCCTCTTCCTCCATGAAAGAGTCTTCCTCTTTTTTGTCCTTCGATTCCCCTTTGTCTGGTTTCCTCAGTCATTTTTGTATGTTTCTTTTATTTTAAGCGCTCTTTCTCGCTTCTTGGGTATTTATCAGCATTTAACCTCAACCCTGCTCTTTTCCATCTTTTTTTCGCTCAGCTCAGCTCCATCTTCCTTTAGTCAATCCCTTCCTTCTCTCTCCATTTCCCCTCTAACCCCTTAAAACCCTCTTTGGTCAATTTCTAAACCCCCCTCACCCTCACCCGTCCTTACCTCAGCACTTGCAGCAGAGAGCTCACTCAGTGCTACTGCTCTGCCCTTCTCTCTCTCTTTAATGTTTTTTTCTCAGTTCCTCCCCAGCCTCACTCTATCATCTCACCCCTTCCTTCACAAATATCTCTTATCTCTCCAGGCCGTGATTTCACCAAAATATGTCATCCTTTGCTTTTCTTTGCTACCCTCCCCCCTCCTTTCCGTTCTCCAAGGAGTGACTATTCTGTTTTCCCATCTCTGATTACTTCCCTCCATCCGCTCGCTTTGCCCCTTTCTGTCTCCTGTTGTCTCCAGGTCTTTTCTCCACCCTGCTTTTAATAACATATGTCAGGGTTTAACCTCTTCCCCCTTGTTTTCCCTCAGGTGTGTTTGGTCTTTAACCAGCTCCCCTTCCCATGCTTCCCTGCCTCTCTCTCTATTTCTCTGCTCTACCACATACAGTTGTTTCATTTTCCCTTTCTTGTTTTCATTATTCATAACTGTAACTTGTTTCATCAGGCCCAAGCTCATTAAGCACTGACCCCCATTGCCTCCCGCACCTCCTGGTTAGCACATATCACATGCAGCCATGCAATCTTCTCTCCTCCTTTCTGGTGTGTCTGCTTCTCTCTCTGAATCATACACCCGACTCCCATGAACCTTATCACATCGGCTTACAGCTACTGTATCTCTCTTCTTACCTCTCCCAGCGTCCTTGTTTTTTCTTGATATGGTCTTTTCTATCCAACCCCCTCCCCTCCCACTCAGGTGCACCTCTGCTCCAGCGCTATCTTTCTCCCCTTACTTCTCCCACCCTCTGTCTCTCTCCACGTCTCCCCTGTCCCCTCCTTATCTCACTAGCGTGTATGTGTGTGTGTGTCTCCCCTCGTCCCTGTTCCCTCCCTGCCTTCCTACTGTCCTCCAGGTACGTTTGCTGTACTGCTCCCAGGAGGAGGCTGAGCTGGTTTTCCGAGCCGCCTGGGCCGCCGGTCAGGCCGGAGCCTCGCACATGTGGTTTGCTGTGGGGCCGGCTCTCTCAGGTTTGGGCATGGAGAGCCTGCCCCGGGCTCTGTTTGCTGTGCGGCCCCAGGGCTGGAGGGATGAACCTCGCCGGAGGATTGCTCGGGGTGTGTCTGTGCTGACTCATGGGGCAGTGGCGATGCGCAAGGATTACGGAGCCACGGGTGGGCCGAACTTTGTCACCAATTGCATGACGGATGCCAATCAGACCCAGAGACTGCGGGGCAGGATGAGGTGAGACGGAGATAAGGGTGAAGAGGAAAACCTTAAAGGGAGAATATGAGGATTGAGGGAAGAGAAATATCAGGTTGGGGTGGTAAGTGCAGGGCAGTTGGCAGTCTCTAGACAGAATACGTGGAAAAGGAAGAAACTGAAATAGAGACAGGATAAAGTGTGTTCTGTGAAACGAGTTGATTCAGAGCCAGAATGAGCTGGAAGGTATATGGGTGGAGTTGGTAGATTCAGTGTCAGAGAGCAGGCACAGAGGGGATATCTGAATTTGGAGCTGGCTATCATCCATGCAAAATAGATGTTGTTGGTGCGTGTAGTTGTGAGTTGGCGAAATTACCCCAGCATCTGTAGCAAGCGGACCATGTCTCATGTATATTAATGAGCAGGCTTTAATATATTCCTCGTGGGCTGTGCGAACAGACAGCAGCACACTCTAACAGGTAGCTCAAGTGGTCCTGGTTTTCATCTTGATTCATTTTTAACGCCAGTCATTTTTGCTCCATATATACATACATACATACTGTATGTAGAGAGACTACTGGAAGTTTGATCAGTGTGAAAATGAACCAGACATGTAATTATTTAGTTTATTTGCACTAATTTGTGTAGATGGAGCAGAGCACAAACAGTGTGGCAATTAAAAGGAAGTGATTAATGGGTTCTTCTTTTTGTTTATGAGCTATGTCCAAGAACAGAGGAGATGTTCTCATTTACATTTTTTTGCACTGCTACCTGCTGTTCACTGTCTGTAACTACAAGCTGTTGTTCCATCTGAGGCTTTCTGTCATGTTCAAAAAAAAAAAAAAAGCCTTTCAGATTTTGTTTTTGAAGCCAGCAAGATGACATGAGGAGACAATTAGAAGGTCTGTCCTGTGTGATTATCAGACAAACTATAGAGCTTGCAGCTGATGCAGAGAGCAGCAGTTGTTTGACTTCAAAGATCCTGACACTTCTGTACGTCTGATCATTTGTCTGTAGATTTGATTAACAGACAAGCCCTGACTGTCACCATAGAGGGGCTGTGATTCAGTTTCACGAAGGAAGAGAACAGGGCAGGCATTCTGTTGCATCAGAAGCAGCTTTTTGAGTTCTGTCTTTTCCTCATTTCCTCCAAGAATGCAATTAATTAATTTACTTGTGGGCGGCATGGTAGTGCAGTGGTTAGCACTGTTGCCTCATAGTAAGAGGGTTCCAGGTTCGAACCCTGTTGTGGGCCCTTTTCTGTGGAGTTTGCATGTTTTCTCTGCGTACTCTGGCTTCCTCCCACAATCCCCCCAAAAAACATGTACATTAGGTTAATTGGCTACTCTGTATTGCCCCTAGGTGTAGTTATCTTATTTTGTGTGTCGGCCCTGAGATTGACTGGCGACCAGTCCAGGGTGCACCCCGCCTCTCGCCTGTAGTCAGCTGGGATAGCGACCCTGACGGATCAAGCAGTGTAGAAAATGGATGGATGGAATTTGCTTATGTCTTTTCTGTCATTTACTTGCTGTCGGCCTTCTTCTTTTGTCTCCATCCGTCACCATGCAGGTATTTCAGCAACATCACACTTGGTGGTCGAGACTACTCCTTCAATAGTGATGGTTACCTGGCAAACCCCTTCCTGGATGTAATTTCCTGGACACCTGGACGTGGATGGGAAGATGTAAGAACATGACATCGGTTCTTAACTTCTAACCATGTGCTCCAAGTATCATGATTCACTTGTTTGTATATTATTTAGCTGTCTCCATAAACTAAATCTTAAGACTCATGAGATGCTGTAAATTTCACCCTGTGAACAAGTGCAAGGACACATTGGCCAAGCAATTGAACCGGGCTCAGGTTTTGTTTTGATTCAAGCAATGCTCTTAAGTCTTAATCTCTCCATGTGAGCTAGAAGAGCAGATCCGTGCTTGACTGGCATCTGAAAGAAGAATTTTAAATCTGACAGTGAGAATAGGCAGGTCACATGGGTTTGTGATCATGTAAAGTTCACTATAGCTATCAGTGCCTGAGGCAGAGGAGAGAAGCTGGCTGCTGACCATTTGAGCGCACTTTGTGTGCTCCTACTGTGCTTGTTCAGTTTCTGCTGCCTCTCTGTATCTCTGGTGTTTCCAACTTAAAGCAGACTCACACAATAACAAAAATGCAAGGACACTCAGGCATATATTTTGCACATATAATTACACTTTCGATAACTGATTGATTGTTTAAACTAGACAAAATTAAAAAAAAAAGTACATATTTATAAACATATTTAGTTTCCAGCTAAAATGTGAGGATGGGCTTCAATATGCCCTTCACCATGGGCTCTGGAAATGTGATGGATCAATTAATCAATTAAAAAAAAAAAATATTAACTTTCACGTTTTCAAGTATGTCTTAATACAATATATGCATGACCACATGTACCTTTAAAGACATTCAGGTTTGTGAAAATAATCTTTTAAAATTAAGGACAAAATCCACAGTCCTAGTTTTGTGCAAAAAAGGTAATAGTTAAATATGAGGTTTTAGCAGTCTGAGTTATCCAGCTCAAGTGAGTTGGTTCCAAAGTAACAACCTCATAGTGCAAAATTCCCTCTTTATGTTTCCCTGGACAGTGTTTCCTTGCAGAGATGCAGCAGAACGATACTAATACAGAGAACTACAAGACTTGGCTTTTCTAACTCGGACCATTGAATCTATACGAGCTTTGGCAGAATTTTGGATTGTATTTCTGCGCAGGACGAGGACTGTGGATTTGGTCTCTTATCTCTCACACTGGAGTTGTGCTAGGAAGAGATCACGTAATGGACAGTAATCAATAATGAAAATAATCGTTAGTTGCAGCCCTGCAGTCATACACATCTACTCATACATTTCATTCCTCGTCATTTTGTAGAGCTCAATGTTCTGGTGTTGTTCTGATCAATAGTTGCTGATTTAGTCTTGTTTTCCGCCTGTGTTGTCAGGTCTTTGCTGTAAAATGATATGCAGATTGAAATAGTGATGAAGATTTCTCTGTGTCATCACCATCTGGTTGTAGACTCTCCATTGTTTTGTGTGTTTGAGTGTTTTGTCTACATAACTGTGTGCGCAGCTACCAAGCACCAGTACCCCTGGCATGTCATGCATATTCTAAAAAGCTGTGGTTTGTTCAGAAATCCCTAATACGAAGCCTTGTCACCTGTTGGAGATGTTTTCCCTTTAATATGCCGGTATTTTACCCTCGTCAGTGTCAGAAAAGAGAGCGATGCTCATTTTCTCAACCACACGCCAGCGCCTCAACACCATACGGCACATGCATAAAGACACACTCTCAGAACATACACATTATCACAAACACCGCACAAATACAAATACCAATGTTTCCGCACAAGCTCCCTCACACACACAAGCACAAATACACACACTGGTGGTTCTCAGCCTCCTGCTGGTTTTAACAGCCCACCAGAGTCCAGTCTCAGCGTGTTGTAACATGCTGACTCCTGCCATATCCCTCAAATCCCTTTCAATTAGAAGCTCCTGCACTGGTCCTTCGACTCTGTGCAAACCCGGGGTACGAAACCCGCCCACATACACTCTTAGAGCTTCCACATAGTTATCCACATGTGTGTACACACTTCTCGCATAAACCCTATTGCACACACACAATGAGGATAAGACGCCTGTATCTGCCTATTATGCACATCCACGCTGTTGGCTCTCCCTGAATATTTAATGTTCTCTTTACAAGACTGCACCATTACCTAGAGCCCGGGAGCACCCAGCTTAGCTTACTGAAACACTGCAGACTAATGCTGAAGGTTGTCCAGCATTAGCATGGCTTGTTTCGGCTATGGAGGCTGCACACAGAGATAGATGTTCCAGGATATTACCAGAAGTTAATGAACATTTATTAATGCCACTGACAGCTGCCAGAGGATAACGTTTTAGGTTAAAGTGGTTCTCAGCCCTCAAACTTTACATGTACCAAAATATTTCAGCAATTTGTGAAGTAGCAAGTGGTATTCTTTGACTGTTCTTTCTCTGACATTTGTGTGTGCGCTTTTCTGGGTATCTGTCTGATAGAGAGTGGAGTGTTCTCCCGTAAGCTCTATCTGTTTCCTGTCTGTGTTCCCTGAGTGTGTTTTGATTGAATGTCTGTTGCAGAGCTGCGGTCGAAGTGCAGTCGAAATACTGTCATTGTTGCCACCACCTCCTCCCCCTCTCTCTGCCAGCGCTTGCATTACACAGACAGGCAGACTGCATGAAGCTGCCAAACTTTTCTTTACTCTACTGGCATGCTTAAGCACTCACTGTGTTTTTTATATGAGTATGTGTGTGTGTTTACTGTATATCTTCATGTGTTTCTATATGGGTGTGCATGACGATACAGTATGTATGCGTACTTTCTTTTGCGTTATGTTGCCTCAGTTATGCTTGTCACGACACTTAGACGTGACTTTTGTCAGATGTTAATGCCAAGATGTGTCTAGTTTCACAAAAACAGATACTGAATCTTCCTGGGTGTGGTTCTGCCTTGTGCAGATTTCAAAAGTCTGCACAAGCATCCCACGCATCAAGAGTGCATACAAACAATGCAAAGAAACGGGGAAAACAATGATACAGCCAAAGGGACGCTTGACAGACATTTTCAGGTCAACAGTGGACAGGGAACAATGTGGTCTCACAGCATCATCCAAGAACAGATTTTAAAAATCATACTGAAATGACATCTGTAGCAGCGTGTCTGTCCTCTGCCCGTGTTTTTTTTTTTAAACATGCCTATAAAAATGCATTTTGTCATTAAATGAAACCATAACTTCCAGGTTGTCCGGTGGCTGCAGATTTCTGCTTGCCATGGAAAAACCTCAACTGTACAATATGAATCCATGGGTTACTTTCATCCTACTCAAAGCCCATATATGTAAATTATTATTATTTTGTTCAGTGTCTGATTTGACACTAAAGTAAATGACTAGTTTGAACATATCCCCATCAATCAGAGCTGCCTTTGCATGTGCACCGATTTGTCAGGTAATTGCTCCCATCCTACATAACAATGAATAGCAGGGCTTGGTGTTCTAAAATAGAGTGAGTGGGGAAAATATTCTGTATAATATAATCGAATCTGGTTCTATGGCCCTGTGGTAAATATTACCTTTATGAAACTTATTATATTCAGTTTTTATTGAAACTGTTGGTGGTGTTGCTGCAGTTGATTGTTTTATATTGCACAATTTATTTGTTTCCATCTGTGTAATGCAAGGATGGGCAAAATGATACAGTCTAATACAAACTATGACAATATATGAGTTTAATGAACGTCCCACTGAAACAGTTGGAACGGTGATTGAACATTATAAGGGTTAACAAACATACATGCAGTATTCATGGCAGGGCTTGTTAGGATTGCGTTACATTGAATTGGTATTCATGTTATTGTGTCTATCATCTCTGTATGTGGCCACAAGTAAATGTATACACCTGTAGGGCTTTTTTTTATTTTAATGACATGACAACATTTTTTAAATTGTGCTTAACGAACAGTTATTCTAAACTTACATTAGAGCAGGTCCTTAATGGTAAAAGGAAATTCTGATTTTATAGCTTTACTGTGTATCTTGTATTTAAAAAATATGCTACAGAGACAGTCTCTTTATACAAGCATGCATATTTATGGGTGAAAATGTATATGATTGTAGGCAACGACACAAGCAGTGAATGAAATATATACTGATCGGCCACAGCGTTACAAGCACTGACAGGTGAAGTGAATAACATTGATTATCTCGTTACAATGGCACCTTTCAAGAGGTAGGATATATTAGGCAGCAAGTGAACAGTCAGTTCTTGAAGTTGATGTATTGGAAGCAGGAAAAATGGGCATGCGTAAGGATCTGAGCGACTTTGACAAGGGCCAAATTGGGATGGCTAGACGACTGGGTCAGAGCATCTCTGACTGCAGGTCTTGTGGGGTGGATACTTTGCTGCTCAAGCCATCTAAAAAGGTGTCTATAAATAACTCCAAAGCCCCCACACCTAGACGTCACATGTTTCTACAATTGTATTCAACACCTGTAGAAACTGGTCCTGGACAAATACTTTGCCTCTGCTATGTTATGAACCTAAGTAAGTTTTAACAAGCATTATGCAAATTATACATTTTTACAAAAAAAAATACTAACCTAACCTTTCTACTCTATCTTGAGATGTGGGGAATGTAGGCTGACCTTTGGTACACTGCTTTGTGTTCATTAATGTTGAAGTGGTGACCTGGTTTGGTTTATCCTTCTAAACAAAGCTAGTAACCATTCAAATACAAAAGCAAAACAAAACACACAAAATAAGAATACTGAATGTGGTTGAAATATGTGCATTTGTGCACTCCACGCTTCTCTAATGTTTATCTCGCCTGTTCCCCCAGGTAGGCTGGTGGGAGAACGGCGTGCTGAGGCTGCGGTACCCAGCCTGGTCCCGCTATGGGCCATTCCTTAAACCACCTGATGATGCTCAGCACCTGCGTGTTGTCACGCTGGAGGAGAGGCCATTTGTCATTGTGGAGCTGGCAGACCCCGCATCCGGGACTTGTATCCGTGATTCAGTGCCCTGCAGACGACCCCTTAATGCCAGGTTTGAATCTACTGGGTAAAAGAGAAATCTCAAAAATATTTAAGATTAGTTATAGGTTGATGTATTTTATCCTGGATGTAATGTTATTGACTTTTTCCACATGACATTTTTAGTGCAAAATTTAAATTGTCATTAGTAGTACTGTAGTTAAATAATAATAAGAAGAAAAGTAGCAGCCTCTCTACTTTATCTACTCATGTTATGAATGGACTTCCAAAGCTCTCATGATGCCAACCAATTTAGGTGACATCAATCACCTATCAAAACTGTGGTCTCTTCAGTCCCTGACCATAATCAATAACAGGCTGCTCTCCAGAGGATCAGTGGAATGACTCAGGGGTCTGGAATCAGATATGACCACAGTGGAGCTTTATGGTTCATCAGCCTCTGAAGGGATGACAGCACCTATCCTACACTGGTCGATCAAACCTGTCACCAAGGGCTCAGCCACAATATTCCTCTTCGATGACCATTTCCTTGTGTTTCTCTTTCTTTTGTTTTTCTTTGCCTAGCTTTCCTTTTATCTTGCGTTCCTTTGCCCTTCTTTCCTTTCCTTTCTTTTCTTTCTGTCTTTTCTTATGTAACTCATCCAATGTTGAAATGCACCATTACACCTCAACCAGGGTGCAGTTTTTAAGGCTTTTTGTTTGACACTTCTACTTTAATTTTTTATTTAATTCTTTTTTTTTTCTCCTTTTTGACTCTTTCCCAGTGCCATCCATGAGGGCGTGGCTCCCATGAAGCAGTGCTGCAAAGGCTTCTGCATTGACATCCTCAAGAGATTGGCCAAGATTGTTGGCTTCACTTATGACCTTTACTTAGTGACCAATGGGAAACATGGGAAGAAAATTGATGGGGTTTGGAACGGCATGATTGGAGAGGCAAGTCTTTGTTTTTTTGTGTGTGTGTGTACGTGGGTGTCTTTGGTTCTGCCTGTCTGCCTTTTTGAGCAATGTGTTCTCAGTGTCGCTCCTGTGTCACTTGTGTATGTGTGAAAAGTGTGTGTGTGTGTGTGTGTGTGTGTGTGTGTGTGTGTGTGTGTGTGTGTGTGTGTGTGTGTGTTTGTGTGTGTGTGTGGCGTGGGGTGGGGTGGGGGTTTATATTTTTGTCTGTGCATATTCTGTGTTGCATTTTCAGTCACCAAGTTGCATAGTAGCATTTCTCAGCCTGTTCTTCGTGTCCTGGGTGACTGGTTAAAGGCAATGTGTCACATCAATCGCTGTGAGAGTTATGGCCACTTAACCACTGCCAGCAATCAGACAGTTGTCATTTATTACACACACGCAGGCACACAGACACAAAGATAACCTTTAACAGAGGCCAAAAAACAGTTACACTGTATTCTATAAATTAGATGGACGAGCACAATGGCTAACCCATGCAGTGAACGCATTGTCTCCTGCAAACACTTCTCTATGGTGTCTTCATCTGCAGAGACACACGCAAACACACACAAATACAAAGACACACGTACACACATTGTCAGACACCCCCTGGCTAGTTGCGATTAGTCCTTGATATTTTCTTGGCAATACTCACTGAGGTTCATGATCCCCCATCAAGAAAAAACACAAAGATGCTGGCAGAAAAAAAAAACAAAAAAAAAACAAGCACACGCAAACAGACACATACTGAGATCGATATGGGGGCTGCTGTTTCATTGAAGCACCCCACTGTTTCTGTCTTTGTCCCGGAGGGAACTTGCCGAAGACCAGTTGTCACTGGTTCCAAAACACTTCCGCTGCGCTTTCCTGCTCGACCATTTATAACTTGAGTCCGGGCCAGAGCTGTCTGTCAAATCTATTTTCACATGCAAAAGGCCAAGCAAATTTTGTTTTCTCAAACTAATGTCAGCCTTTTGATCAGATGTTCCAAAGCCTGCCATTCTTTGATCAGGTAATCCAGAGACTTGGCAAGTTGAGAGGAGGGTGCTTTGCTTTCTGCTTCGCTTAATTTTTCTGCTGATTTGCTCTGAAGAGTGGATGTGCCATGTCTAATGTAGATTAACATTTCACTTGTACAATCAGCAGACACAGCGGTTTTCAGGTTTTTCTGGATGGTGGCAATGGAGGAGACAGGCCCACGCTCATTTTGTATGCTAAACAGATGCACAAGAGACACGTCAGTATTTGAACCCAACTGAATCCTCCACCTTTCTCATGCAGGAACATCTGAGGGTGTAGAAAGGGTCAGGGTTCAGAAATGTCACTATCTCACCTAGAAACAAACCTTTGTGGACTGTAAAAGACTGGCTTTTTCTATCTATAGGCACCACAGGAATTACCCATGATTAGATTTCTCTCTTACCGCTGGTTCTTGTCCCCTTTAGGTGGTGTACAAGCGAGCAGACATGGCCATTGGCTCGCTGACCATCAATGAGGAGAGGTCAGAGGTTGTGGATTTCTCTGTCCCTTTTGTGGAGACGGGGATCAGTGTCATGGTCTCCCGTAGCAACGGAACTGTATCACCATCCGCTTTCTTAGGTAAGAAGCTCTGTTTATGGGAGGAGTCTAGCTGATGTACAGAATCTAATCTAATTGTAAAGTGTTGAGTTTGCATAAAACGCCTCAGTCTTTGGCTGCTGGTCCTTACATTTAGATTAGCCGTTACTTTTTCTAAGCTGACTGTGTCTTCCCAACTTATAGTTTCACCCCGTCAGCATACTCAAGGCTCCAGAGGGAGAGCAGTGTTATTGGCCTATAGACTGCATTGAGATGATTGTAAAAAAGAGAAACAGTGTTTATGTACTTCTGGAGAATATGTTTGCTCCACTGGTTGCAATTTTCACTGCATATTTTCACATCGTATGTGTATCTCTCTCTCTCTCTCTCTCTATATATATATATATATCTATATATATATATATCTATATATATCTATATAGATATATAGATATATCTATATAGATAGATAGATAGATAGATAGATAGATAGATAGATAGATAGATAGATAGATAGATAGATAGATAGATAGA
>JBBMJY010000025.1:9562126-9589430 GCA_037833715.1 Toxotes lorentzi | reverse complement strand
AGATAGATAGATAGATAGATAGATAGATAGATAGATAGATAGATAGATAGATAGATAGATAGATAGATAGATATAGAACCTACCAGGTTTATGAATCTTGCTTGTATCTTCTTCTATTGATAAGGATAATACTACTATAAATAATAATAATTTAATAATGCAATACAACATTGTTAAATAGGCTTTTATGCTATGCGCTATGTGTTTATTTAAGTCTTTTCTCATTTCCCTTCAAAGAGCCCTACAGTCCAGCAGTGTGGGTGATGATGTTCGTCATGTGCCTGACCGTGGTGGCTGTGACTGTCTTTATTTTTGAGTTCTTCAGCCCTGTGGGCTACAACCGCAGTCTCCAGAATGGCAAGAGTGAGTGATGGGTCTAAGCTGTGTTTCCCAGTCTGACAGATGGGTCTGCGTGCAGTTTGTCACTCTTGCCACATGGACAAACAGTGAACACATTCCTTGAATGAGGTTGAAAAAAATTCAAAGTCACAATATGTTATGTTATTATGACTTCATTTTCTTACTGTCCCACAGGTCAGTTGTCACATTCAAAATGAACCAATGGACATTTTGAATGTGCTGCCTTTATTCCTTAACTGTGAGTGTGGCAAAGAGGAAAATCTACCTATAGTATTTTGAACTGCGTCCAAGTATTCTCAATATTGAAGCAGCCATTTATTATTCAACAGCATAGTTTGTACCCCTGTGATATTCAGTATGCCTGATGCTTCGGTCCAATACCCGACTCGCCTCTTTTACTGCATGATTGCTGTGCTCCACATAATTTTACCTCTCTGTCATCCTCCCATATATCCCTCTCATTCACTCTCTACTCTCTCCATCCTTCCTCCTTTACTCCTGTCGTATAAAGGCAGGAGCATTTGAGACCTTTGAATGGTGATTTGCTCCGTGTGGTTTAATCATTTGTAAGAGCACGTTGCAGCTGAATTGAAAGATGCCGTCCTCGAAACGTATAGTCGCCTTATGAGCTTTGGTGTCAAAAATTCTACGAGGTAATTTCATATACAGTAAACCCATTTTACAGATAATTCAGGGAAGTTTCATTTGAGTCTCCTGCTTCATCTGCAGTCAGATGCTACTGAATACATTATTGTGTGCCTTGTACTGGCTGGATTGCAGTCTAGAAAAAATTGTTACAGCTACTCATTACACTCACTAGTATTTCTCTATTTCTCACTCTCTTTTCCCCGTCCATCATTATTGGCAGAGGCTGGAGGGTCTACTTTCACTATAGGAAAGTCTGTATGGCTTTTGTGGGCCATTGTCTTCAACAACTCTGTGCCAGTGGAGAACCCCAGAGGAACCACTAGCAAGATCATGGTGCTGATCTGGGCCTTCTTTGCTGTCATCTTTCTGGCCTCCTACACTGCTAACCTGGCTGCTTTCATGATCCAGGAGGAGTACATTGACACAGTGTCAGGTCTCTCGGACAAGAAGGTACTTCATTGCTTGAATACTGATTAGGTAGGGAAAGCAGAAGGAGAATTAAGGTCTTAAAGTGAGCTAAATCTCATGCATTTGAATGTTAAATTGATTAAAGCGCAGGAATTTAAAAATGAATAAAATCTCATTTAACATAACTCAATTACCACAGTTCTTGAATACTTAGAAGACAGTTCTAAATACTACTTTAGGTCCATGGACTGCTCTCTTTTCAAAGATTTGACTGTGCATGGAGTGTTGTAAGTTAGTCTGGAAAGTGGACAGAAATAGGTCAGACAGATTGGTGCACAGCCTGGTGTGTCTCATGCCCCTTCCGTCTGCCTCCCTCGCCTCCCTGTGCTCCACTAGTTTCAGCATCCTGAGGAGCAGTATCCACCTCTGAAGTTTGGCACAGTGCCCAACGGGAGCACAGAAAAAAACATCCGCTCCAACTACCCAGACATGCACCAGTACATGGGCAAATACAACCAGAGAGGAGTGGAGGACGCCATTCTCAACCTCAAGACCGGGTCTGTTTGCCTCTCCTGCTTTTTTGGTTTCTGGTAGCTAGTTCTTCTTTCAGGTGTGCTTGTTTGTTAAATTAAGGACGTTGTTACAATCGTTCAAACTTTCCTCAGGCAAATATAAAACTATACAGTTGTTTGCTTGAGACATGAAATCATTTTGCCTTTATAGCAAGACAATATACAACAACAACCAAGATGCTCACATAACAGATGATTAAGTGCAGATCCCCATGTTAAAAAAAAAAAAAAACATTTTAAAAAGACAAAATTTACATAACAAAATGAAGGGATAAAAGATACCCTGTCTTAGCAGCCAATCTTTTTTGATAAATCTCACCAAAATGAGAATCTCTTCATTTAAAGGCCAACGCAGCATATTGCCTTTAGGCAAAATCAAAAACAAATCAGGATTCTTTAATTATTTATTTTCAGGTAGCGGGTTCCTTAGGTTGTTGCAACGGGGGTAAACTGAAAATAAACTGAAATTGAAACATTGAAATTATATTTGTCTGAAGAAAAAATGGTAGAATTGGCCTGTCATGATTAGACTCAATGATTTAAATAACTGTTTTAAAATGGCTTTAGCTACTGAAATATTTCTTTATCCTAGAAAACAATCTGTGATTGTTTGGATGATAAGGTGTCAACAAGTGTAAAGTGCACAAATAAATTACTGTATCACAAAATAGTTAAAAGGCAAGTTTACAGTTTGGCCATATTAAACTGATACTAAAAACTCTTTTACTAAGACTACTGGCCCAGTTGTAATCAGATTATTGGCAACTCACCACAAGGTCCATTCAACAAAACCTTTTTTATGTGCATCAACTCATCTTATGATAATGCATCTAATCTGTAAAGTTATTCATATATTTTGTGTGTTTGGCAGAGTCTGTTATTCTCAGTTGTTAGTTTTTAATGTTCTCACTCCTTCATTCCCATCAGACACAGTGGCACTCTTTTCAACTCCGACTAACATTTCACATCTTTTGTCACACTTCCTGCTTTCCTGCACAGATTCTCTCACCTTTACTCTCTCTCTCTCCACCTTCACCGCTATCTCCACCCACCCACCCACACAGTGCAAGCAGCGTTTCCCTCTCCAGTTTCTAGTTGAATCTCTATCACCCGTCATGTGTTGGATAATCCCAGTTTACTTTATCCTAAGCCTCTGTCATCGTTTCTGCCTCCCCATTGCCTTGACACCACAATTATGACTCGGTGTTAACATGCACAAAAATGAGAAAGTCCTGCTTTTCTCCTGCTGTCTTTTTTTCTGTTCCTTAGTACTTATCTTTCAAGTCCTCTCGCTCCTCATTTGCCCTCGAATTTTACCATTTCTCCCCTTTCTCCTTCTCCTTTTGGTCCATTCTTTCCCCTCCCAGTGTGCTTTCTCGGTGTGTCTGTATTTAAACTTTATAATCCTCATCACTCTCTGGCTCTCTCCCATGTCTTTTCCCCCTGAAGTGTGTAAATCTTTCCCCCGCTCTCTCTCTCTCCCTGTCACTGTGCTCTTCGCACTGTATAAATCCCCATCCTCCTCCTCTGCCTCCTCCACCACCTTCCCACTCCCTCTTACTCACACATCTTTCCCTGATCTCTGCCTTATTTTATTCTCCTTGTGTTTTCAGGCCTGCTTCACTATTCCATCCTTCCTCCCTTTTTCTTGTTATGATTTAACTTTTCATGCCCTCTCCATTATTCTGTGTGCCTGTCTGCTGTATATTTTGCACCCCAACTCTCTTCCCAGATGCACTGCAAAGACCCACCTGTATACCTTCTCCCCTGCCTCAGTCAGTCTCTCCATCCCTCTGTTCCCTCTCTCCCATTAAATGATGAATGAATTCTCCCTCGATCCCTTTACAGGAAACTGGATGCTTTTATTTATGATGCTGCAGTATTGAACTATATGGCCAGGAAGGACGAAGGTTGTAAGGTAAGGACTAACCTACACAGGCTCACACACAGTGTATTCACCACATATGTTTGCTTCTTGGTCATTTTTAAAAATATCTCCACATTGTCCTTTTTCCAAGGTGATGACCATAGGCTCGGGGAAGGTTTTTGCCACCACAGGCTACGGTATCGCCCTGCACAAAAACTCACGCTGGAAACGTCCTCTTGACCTGGCCCTGCTGCAGCTGGTGGGAGATGGTGAGAACTATATGGAGTGGAAAGGGTAGAGAGGAAAATAATTAGCACAGGGGAGGGACAAAGGGAAGGTTATGGGTAAAATGACAAGATAGAGAAACGAGCGACAGAGTAGCACAAGGGTGGAGGCGGATGGAGGACACAGGGGGTAGATGAATGAGAGGATGTTGAGAAGTGGATGGGGGAGTATAAGGTGTGGAGAGAGTAATAGTTGTTAGGGGTTTTGATTGTGACAGAGGGAATAATGGTGTGTAGGAGAGGGCTGATGGTGCTGCAAAGAGGTTTGTAGGGCTCTTTATTGGCTAGAAGAGGGGAGAAGAAATAAAACGGGATGGGGGGGGCAAGAATATTATTTGTTCATTTCAAGCACTGCATGACGTCATTCTGTTGGTGAAAGTGCACAAGCCCCTTCCCCATTTTCACTCCTCTCAGTCTATCTGACTTTGACTCTCTTTCCCTTTTTCCTGCTCCGACTGGTACAAGAAAAAAAGGATTTACTTGTGTGAGTCAATGTTGTAAAAAAAAGGATCATCACAACTTGTGCGGTGACAGATTTACACTCATTAGAGATTAGCTGAGACTGACACAGAGAGTGAGGAAGTGTGAGGGGAAAAAAAACCCGAGGAGAAACACCTGAAAACAACCTAAACACGAGATGTGGAAAGAGTGCGCTCGAGTAAAAAGCGTTATAGAAAAAAGATTGGATAATTGAATAATTGATAGCTGTGGGAACGTTATTAGTATTCTGTTTGTCCCCTGTACAGACTTGTGTCTGGGATTAATCCATGGGAGGACGGTTCCTTGTGCTTGACGGAGGGAATCTGTTTTTAGCAATAGTTGTCAGTACACTAATGCTTGATTGTCATTTTACACAGTCCGCCACACGCATTTATTGTCTCAATCGGATGCTGCTTGTTTGGCTTTTCCTCATGTTTTAAATCAGCTTTGCTTATGGCGTGGCGGACAAAGCCCTTTAGCTGTTTCTGGCACGCAGACACTTTAGCTGCTTACACACTGATAATGCCAATTTGGTGCCAAGATCTATTAAATAAGACTGACGTCTGGAGCTGAATAGCTGGACCTGGAAAAGGATGTGTGTGTGTTTGTACAAGAAAAACAGAGAGCCCAGGCAGCCATGACTATGTCTATTGTGTTTTTTTAATTCTTGGTTTTTTTTCTTGCCCTTGTCCTTGCATCTGTTCTGTGTAGCAAAAGCCCTCAACATCATATGCTGGATGAATCTACTTACAGGGTGGTGTTGAATGCTGAGGGTTCTAGTTGTAGGCAGGCATTATTGGAGTGGATTACTAAGGAAGAGGATTAGTTTGTTTGGATGTGGAGGGGGGGGGGGCTCACATCCAGCGTGCCCTCTCAACAATCGCCCTGCGGCTCAAGGACTCGGCATCACACCTTCAGCTGATCTAAATCATATCACAGTGTTACATCATTGTTGTACCATGCTGTGCTGAGTCATATCATTTTACAACTGCATTAGAGGATAGAGGGGCACTAGAGAAGTCCACCACTGCTTTGTCAACCCTGTGAGTGTATTGTTCTCCCCGTTGTAGCCTCTGGTGATTCATGCCACAGCTTTAAGAGATGGTCCATTGATCTCACTACAACTTGTTTGCTGATGAAAGGAAAAACGCCTGAGTAGCAAGATTTTTCCTCTGATCAGAGGAAATTCACTTCTGCTTTTTGCATAGTATCATGATTTTGATTTCAAGAATACATTAATCAGTGAGTAGATATTTAAAAAAAAATGTTGAGAAGCTTGGTTTGCAGCTCTTGGCTGGCAGCATGGTTTTTCAGAAATCCTGCAATGAATGCTGAGAGGTTTGTCATGTTGTGATAAAAGCAGGGGATTTTACGGGTCATGGTTTAGTGCTCAACAACTGTGGAGCTCAGCGTCTCTGGACATGTCTGGCATCATGCCACATCTGGCACACTGCAAAATGCAAACATGCACGCAGCCACTTGTGCGCACACACACACACATAAAGACACACAAATACTGTTTCCTTTATTAAATAATGTCTTTGTGGTGCATGCCAGCTCTGCATTTGCAGTGTGCCAGCTCTACCTGACCTGACCTGCCAGGAACGACAGAGGTGGAGTGTGGATTTGACACACCTGTCAGATTTGGCAGGCCTGAGCTGGCTGCGACTGAGAGGTAGAGACAACTGCCATCACAAGAAGAAGAAATAGGCGCAGTGTGAAGAGAGTCAGATTGTAAAAGAGGGAGACGAAGAAGCACAAGATGAATCACTGGAAGTCAAATGGCAAGAAAAGCCAGGAGATGAGACTTAGCGCTTACAGAAAGGATTTGGCTGGGACTTGTGAAGTGGAGGGCAGACATGAAACTACCTGTGTATCTGTACCCTTCACTAAGACACTTGCTATTTTCACATCAGGTTCCTGTTTGGACACATCGCTACTACTGAAGGTCAATAACACCGATAAATCCTCTTCAGTGGGGCTATACTGTGAAGTTAGAAACAGACCTTTGTGTCTTGGAATCAGTGTCTGTATGAGTGAATTCGAGACATGGAGTTGTTACCTGACTCTGCCAGTGGGTTGCAGTAGCACTGTGTCCATCTGTTGCTGTAGCTGGAGGCCACGGCTGATTGGCTAATGATGTTCTACAGGAGACACATTAGCCAGATCACACAGATGACTGAATCGGGTTCATCTAAGCTACACATGCACAGCTAACAATGGCACAAATGAAAAGGCTAGAGTTTTAGTGTTGGAAGTGGATGCGTGACTTGTCAGCTTTTAAACCCTACTTTAGCCATTTGACTTGAATTAATTCCCAGGCGGTAATATGCAGTAAAATGCAACCTTCAGACCTGGTTATTGCAGTGCTGCTCATCCTGCCATTGCTATTAGTGTAACAGAAAGCCCTCATTACGAGTTCTGTTGGAGAATACGCCTCTTTAATTCCATCATGAATCATATGCTGCATCTTCTGGCTGTCCATCACTATGGTTACACCAGCAACCCCCGCAGCCAATCATAGGTTTAGCAGGGCAGCTCGGTTTCGTTAGGCCAGTGAGATCATAAATGAAAAGACAGAGTCGTGGGTAAAGCGGTCTTGCCTGGTTCCTGGTAGGTTAACAGATCTCGAATCCCCCAGAGCTTACCACCTTGATAGAGATTCTGACCATCCCTCCAGCACAATTAAATGATTATGATCGTCTCCCTTCTGCCTCTGTCTCTGTTCCTCCCTATGGGCCCTCTCTCTTCACATTTTTCCCTCTTTTTCTCTCCTCTCATCCTCTTCAAGCTGAGGAGTGTTCCCGCTGTTTGTCATAATGACACAACCTCAGCCTCTCGTCTTCCATCTCTGCTTCCCTTGTTCCAGCTCCCTCTAACTCTCTCTGTCTGTCTCATTTCCCTTGATGCGTTCGTGGACAGAGAAAGATGAATGAATTCTCCCTCGATCCCGCTCTCTCTTTATAAAACATTCTTCCCAACTCTCTCATTATCTCTCTCCTTCTCTTCCATGCTTGTTCAACCCATCCAACCACCTCACTGTGGCTCCTGGTCTCCCTTTCTCCTCCTGTCCTCATTTACTCTGGGTTACAATGTTGAGATTAGGTTGTCGCTGCCATTTTACTTCTCAGTGCTACTTCATTGTTTTGGACTCTCTCTCTGTGTCTCAGTCTCCTTCCTCTTTGTTATGTTGGACACAGTGGTGCTTTTTGTATTACTGACCTCTGACCTTGAGGAGTCACCTTGGATAATGGGCAAACATCTGTACAATCCTGAAATAACCCCAAGCCTCTAGGCCATAATTCTTCTCCTATCCAACATGATCCCCTCGCTCATCTTTTAACTCCTTCGTGTCTTGTCTTTTTCCAGTCTTTCTCCAGTCTTCTTGTTGTTGTGCACTTTGATCCTCCTCTTCTCCTCCCTCCAATTCCTCTCTCCTTCTAAGCCCTCTCTACTTGTACCCCTTTTTAACCTCATCCATTTCCCTTTTCCCACTTCTCTTCCTCATCCTTGCCCACCCCTTCCCCTTTCCAGATGAAATTGAGATGCTGGAGCGCCTCTGGCTGTCAGGTATTTGCCACAATGACAAAATTGAGGTGATGAGCAGTAAACTGGATATTGACAACATGGCCGGGGTCTTCTATATGCTGCTGGTGGCTATGGGCCTCAGCCTGCTGGTGTTTGCCTGGGAACACATGGTCTACTGGAAGCTGCGCCACTGCATGGCCACCAGTTCTGGCAAATTGGACTTTCTCTTGGCAATCAGCAGGGTAAGTGTTTTTATCTGTATGTGTAGTGTTTTTCTGCACTAGCACACTAAACATCTTAACTTTCGACCTGTTAAAACCCCTTTTTGTGGAAAGCACTAAGTTGTCCTGCAATTTAGTGCACTTAAACTACACTGCACCAGAATAGGACAACATCACTGAAACCAAAATGTTGTGCTTCTAAGCATATTCATGCACATGTGGAAGCATGTGTGTTCCTGTCTGTGTGTGTCCTTATCTGTTACGGAGTGTGAGTGTTTGAAAGTGTGAGGTCTGAGGTCAATTCAATTCCACTCAGTCAATTCCAGGAGATTAATTGAAATTCAATTCCGCTCACACCCTGGATATCCTGTTCTTTTGACAGTGACCTTGACAGAAACAGCCCACACCATATGCATGTGTGGGCTTCTCTAATAATGTATCCTTTTTCATCATTGTGATTGTAATTTATGCATTTATGTATGCAATTTCATTAACCAAACAATGCGCAACTGTACTATAAATAGGAATGGGTGTTTATCTGAAAAATAGCAATCTTGCATTTCTTTTGAAAACTGGAACTTAATTGTGTTGCTGTTTTATGATTTCCATTCTTGTCCACTCCGATCTTTCCCTCTCCCTTTCTCCATCTCCTATATGCATTTAACACACTGTCTTTTGTACATGCAAAGCATATCTGCATTGTTACCCATCTCTTATTACGCTTTTTGCCAATATATTCCTGCAACATCTAATATATTTAATTTTTCATTTCAGAAAATACTGTTCATTCAATGTCATTTCATGTTGTTTTCACAGAGTTTCATAGAATTAAATGATTTTATGTTTTCTATTTTTCTCAGGGCATGTATAGCTGTTGTAGCTTTGAGGATGAAACAGCGCCAGGTGGAGCTAAATCTCTGCCAGCTCATCACCACACTGCAATGGTTACAGTCCCATCCCAGCCACATGTTGTCTCAACATCTATGACCAACCCAGCCATTGCCATGGCGCAACAGCAGCAACCACCACAACAGCAGCAACCACAGCCCATCTACAAAACACCTCTACCCGGCTCTCCTCCCACAGTGGTGCATTCTGGGACAGCACTGGGTCCCTCCAACACCCCCATTGCTGGTGCACCCCTCCCTTGCTCCACCTTCCTGCCTCGGCCAGACCGTAGACTGGCTGTGGTGGATCGCTGGAGGCTGCCCAAATCTGCAACAGCTACCAACCCAATGGCTGTAAGGGGGACCATCACTGACATGGGACCCTTTGCTCAAAAAGTCCCACCAAACTGGGCTCCAACAGCTGGAGGGGGTGGGGGGCTTGATGGCTATAAGAGATACTATGGTCCCATTGACCCTGAGGGACTGGGGCCCTGCATGGAGCAGCAGGCAGGGTCCCAGACCCCCAAGACTATGCCCAGGGGCCACCCCCAGCCACCCCCAGCCAGTGTGGCCTTCTACTCAGAGAAGGGCATGGACCATGGGGTGGGGAAGAGGGTAGTGGGAGGTGGCAGTGGAGGTCAGGGGAAAGGGGCCGTTAAATCTCTGGGCACTCCCAGACTGCCTCCTAAGAGTCAGGCCCCTCTGCCTCCTACACCCCCGCTGCCACACCCCTCTCCCCCTCTCCCCTCATCCTTCTGGAGGAAGCGCAGGCCCAAGAAGCCCAAAGAGCCAGGAGGGCCACTGTACGAGAACATTCTGCCCTTGGGGCGGAGGGGAGGAGCACGAGATGGAGTGAGGGAGGGAGGAGGGAGAAGGGCACGCCCGCTCTCTCCCCCGCTCTCACTTCCTGTGCCTGTACCTCTCAGCCCCTCCTATACCCCTCCTTCTCCGTCGGCATCCTTGCACTATACGTCCTCGTCCTCTTCGTCAACCACGTCATCCACATCCACATCCTCATCTGCCTCATCTTCTCGCTCCACCTCTCCCACCTACTCTTACAGCTCCTCCAGGAGCACGCGAGACAGAACTGGAGGAATAGATGGAGAGGATGATGATGATGATGAGGAGCTTACTGAAGAGTCAAGCCTCCTCCTTGGCAGGGGGAGGGAGAGGGAACGTTCAATCATCCGGCCTCGTTCCCTCAGCCACGGGCGCCTGCCACCACCCGTACCCCCCAGGAAACCACGAACATCCTGGGGTGACAGAGAAAGAGAAAGGGAGAGAGGGGGGAGCCAGCTGTCTCAGCTCCAAGAGTGGTGGGCAAGCTGGAGTGAGAGAGAGAGGAGTGGAGCAGGTGGAGATGCTGAGAGGCAAAAAAGGGAAAAGAAGAGGAGAAAAGAGAAAGAGAAAGAGAAGAAGAAAAAGAAAAAGAATAAAAAGAGGAAAAAGAGGGAAGAAAGGGAAAGAGAGCGAGAGAGAGAAAGGAAGCGGCGAAAGGTGAAAAAGAAGAAGAAGAAGGCACTGAAGACAAAGAAGAGGCGGAAATCAAGTGGGGGGAAACGTTCTGAGCCAGAGGAGGGAGATGTAGAGCCAGAGAGAGAAGGAGAGACAGAAGGTGACAGGGAAGGAGGAATACAAGACTACTCCTCCTTCTCTGCTCAGTATCGGAGCACATTTGGAGAGAAAGGGCGTGATTCATGGGAAGGAGAGAGGGAGAGAGGCAGGAGAGAAGGAGGAGACGAGGGTAATGACAGGGAAGAGGAGGACAGCGGCAGAAGCAGAGAGAGGCATGCCAAATCCTCACGCCCCCATTCCAGACATCGTGCTCCCAGTAAGCGCTACCCTAACCTCAACAAACTTCCTGCATCTGTCAAATTTTGGGTGAATGGAAGAGGGGATGATTCTAATACTCCTCCAGCCTCCCTCCACCCACTCCTCCCATCCTCCAAACGGAGAAGAAGTGGAGGGATGGACAGAGAAGATAGTGGTAGAGTTGGAGAGCGCCGTCCTTTGTTAATGCATTATGAAAAAGAGAAAGCACAGACAAGAGAAGGGCTGTCCTTCCATGAGTGGGACTCTGAGGATGACGAGGATGATAATGATGAGGAAGAGGACGAAAGGGAGAGACTGAGGGAGCGGGAGGAAAGGGGAAGGAGAGCAGGTAGGGGGGCAGTGTCTGAGTCAGAGAGGGACAGGGCCAGGGCAGAGGACAGTTACTCCGATGAGGGCTCATCAGGGGAGTTTGGCCGTTTTGAAAGGTACTGGGAGGGAGGTGAAGGGGGAAGCAGCACTGGAATAGGAGGCATAGGTGGAGGAGGTTGGTTCTTTGGCACTTACCCCTCCAGAGAGAAAGGGGGCAGTATCAATAGTAGGGATGATTCCTTACTAGGAACTAGGGCAGAGGGATGGATTGGTGCTGATTTCTGGGGTTCAGGGACAGGTGTAGGTTGGGGATCAGAGGGAGGGAGTGGAGGGCTCGGCTCACAGTGGCCACCACCCCCCACAGCCTTCCCTCCTCCTAGAAGATACTGGTCAATGGACAAGATCCCTGTGAAGGGAGAGAGAAAATGGAAGAGTGGAGGGGGGAAGAGCAAGGGGAGAGCTAGGGACAGAGGGGAAGAAACAGGACGGGCCACCATGTGTTCCTGTAACCTTTATCCCCAACCCCATCCTTACCCACATCCCCACAGTCGCACGCACACCTCCCACTCCAAGAGAGGAACCACAACACTTTCGCATAGCCAGGAAGAGCTTCTCCCCCACTGTCACAGCTTCAGCGGGGGCTCTCGCCCCAAGCCGCTGCCTCCCAAACCAGATCCCAGTCAGGCCAAATCCGGCAGCCAATCTAACCTCAGCCTCAGCACACAGCCCACAGATCATGCACCTCAGCCTTCACCGTCTCCACCCCAGCAGCCGTCCATGTCTCCCACATCCCTCCCGATGCCCATCCCGCCTCCGCCCTCCTCATCCTCCGTCTCACCACCAGCAGGGGTAGGGATGGCAGGCCAGGGCCAGGCTCCGGCTTCGGCCAGTGCCAAACTCCAGTATCAGAGACTGCGCTCGGTGCCACAGCCACGGAGGTTCTACTCCCCCCACCTGCCACTCAAAGCCAAGAGTCTGTGCTCGCGCAGAGGGTCTGCCCATTTCTCCAGCCTGGAGAGTGAGGTATGACAGGGGGAGAGGAGAGAGGGAGACGTGGGAGCGAGCACCACTGCTAGTGAGAACCGTGGTGCCATGGCAGCTGGAGCCAGGGATGACACCAGAGATACGGCTGCCTTGGTGACCATAGGTAATCAATTAGCAACCATCACTGCGGGAACAAACATGGAAAGTTGTTCTACTGCTAACACAACTTTGTGTGAGAGCAACACTACCGCCACCCGCTCCATTGTACGCGTTCTAGTGAGGGCGACAGTGAGACGTCACACCAGGGTGAGCTACATCCGCTTGGATGGTTCCCATGATGACGAGAGTGAAGGTGAGGCTGCATCACCGAGGACAGCAGCCCCAGAACTTGTTCTCCGCTCAGAATTGAGCTTTGTGATGTCATCTTCGGTTCTCCTCCCCTCCCCGAGTCACAACTATGGATAAGAGTAGTCTCCAATCTGTGAGTAATGATGTCATATTTGTACACACAAACCCACACCCGCACGAGCAGATACACACACACGCACACACACACACACACACAAACACACACACACACACACATAAATATGCTCAAAACGTCTCCCTCCCTCTGGCTTTGAGAACACACCTCGGTGGAATGTGGAGAGACCCACTCTCTCCCGGAAGATGCCAGTGTTTGGTCAATAGACTCTGGCTCCCTGTCCTCATTGGATGTTGGCATTTGAACTGGATTGGTGGACTGCTTCTTGGTGTCGGAGAGACTGCCCCCTCTTCTTCCCTTTCGTAAATCAGTTGATATGAAAAGCAATGCAGTCACCTCACCCATGCACTCTGTCTGCCTGATTACCTTTCACTGGGCAGCGAGGACAGTGCTATTTATTTGCCCTTTGACTTCATGACACCATCAGACCCATCTAGCTCTACCCCAGGACCATCGATGTGATGTCATGTTTTACTAGAAACTCTTTTAACCAATCAGATTGAACAGGAACCACTTCTCCTCCTCCCTGTTGGAGCTTGTCATGTCACCTCTGGTCCAACCAGAACTCGAACACAGTTGATTATCAAAGTATTTGAACAAAAAACTGAACTTTCAAAAGAAAAATGACAATAAGAACAAAAAAGACATGTAGCAGATTTGCTTTTATGTCTGTCTTTTCTTTCCTTTCTTACTCAGACTTTTCTCCCAATCCCCTCTTTTTTATTCTATCAGTATATTTCTCTCACTGTGTTAGTGTTTTAATAAGGAGGAGGCTGGATGTGGCTAGTGTTGGAAGTGGGAATGATTCAATAGCAGTGCCAAAATTCCATTCAAGAGCTTTTAAACAAGATTGTTTTTCAAGAAATTTGTTTTCGTAGATAAAGCCCCATCTTTTCTTTCCACATGTGAGCCATGCATACAGTAATTCACCATCATGTAAGTGGATCAAGGGGATGATTGGTGCAATATCTGTAATTGGCACTAGATGGCTGCATAATATTCAAATAAGCTTTGGAGACAATTGTGCAAGAGGCTTCTGGTGAGTTTAATAAGTGTAGCTACATGATACAGAGGAAGTGGTGTGAAGCTATGAACTATTACTTTTATGAAAGTGGGCAGTCAGGATTTATTCAGAGGAAGTAAGGGGAATTGAAACCAAGAGCAGTGCATTGTAAAAGCTCTCTTAGGATATTATTGTATTACACTACTATATTGTACCTTGGCAGAGTTTGTAGATGATGGATTATATGAAGCACAATTCCTCATTGTATTACTCAGACATGTGTGCCACAGTTGTAACTGCACAATCTACAGGTATAACATATTTTGCTGATATGTGAAAAATGTTGCTATTATGGACAATAAAATTCACTGTAACCAAGGTTTGAGTAACAAAGTACCACAGACACTTGTGCTGAGGAAATGATCTTGTACTTCGACCATTTCCTTTTGGCAAATAAGACTGAACGATATACTGTGAATGTTTTGCGTTCCAATTTGAGGTGCACATACAATAGCTGAGACTTCACTGAATGCAGTCAGTAATAACTCCTGTTATTAAGATTATCAGATGACTGTTTGACTTTGAGCAATATTCCCACCTTCAATGTGACAGGGATGCAATGGCACATCTGTTTGCATCTGAGACATTGTAATTGTTTTTCCTCTATTTTAAAATTTGATCATTTGTTTCAGCCAGAGTCAGATATTCCAGATGTTCAGTGATTTTCTTATAGGTAGTTAAATTTCATTTAATTTGGTCAGATGTGATTGTAAGAAATAAGCTAAAGTCCACAGCACCTGACTCCGGCTGACCAATATGAATACAAAATGCTGTGTGTTCAAGAGAGAGTAGTGAACTGTAGCATTGTACCTTCTGTGAACTGTGCCAAAAGCCATCTACTGTGTAAACTGTGCCAGTGTTGCCAACATTGCATTGCATACATTTTCATAAGGTCAACATATCCACCTCATCTCTCACACTAAGACCAGCCACAGCCCAGCTCTTCTTCTACTGTAGTTGAATGTAGCTTTGACATGATGTAGCAAAAGATCATTTACTTTTAGACTCTGTAGCTTTTTGGATGCTGTTGATAATGGCTAGAAGGAGGAGGGGGGGGGGGTTGACCTGCTATGTGAGGGACTGCGCGTTGTGTTTGTGCATGTCGTCACAGATCGAAGGGTTAGTTGACCTTCTCAATTCCCCTTTTAACTCCTTTGCCTTTCAGTGAGGGCAGACTGTACCTTTTATCTGCACATGGATTGCTTTTTTCTAGATCTGCGTGGGGCAATTTTTAAAACAATCTGTCTTTGTTTTTAGAGAAATGCTTTTGCCGTTACCCATCCTTTGGAAAACTCCAGAATCATTGCATGTTTAGCTGAATGAAATCTCAAAGATTTGTGGTGGGAGGGTTGTGTAGTTCAATTGTAGCAAATGCTTAGGACCCAGGGCAGCCACCTTTCAGTGAGGTAGTAAGCTCGCTCTACTCTGCACCCCGACAGTGGAAACCACGGCAACAGTTCAACTGCTTCCTGTGTAGTAGAACAGTCATTTTCAACCAATCAACAGGGCTGAAACCTGGTATGTCATTGAGCATTATTGATTTCTATTGAGGCGCTAATACTTAAGTCTGTGACTGCATGAACAGAAGTGACTCTTAAAAACCCTCTGGCTAATTTTGTTTTATTTATTTTATTTTATGCTGAGAAAAAAAGAATATATTAAAATATTCTATGTTTTTGAGAATGTACCATGTTATACTGTGATTTAACTGAGATATTTTATTGTATTCAATTATCATTTGAATTCTATCATTTATCTATAAAGAAATATATATGTACAAATAAATATATACATATATATACATACAGGTATATATATATATATTAGTTAAGTTTGGTATATTTGGAGGAAGTGTTAGATGAAATAGTTTTAAATGTTTTAGCTTTGTAGCGATTCTAGACACTGAAATCATTTTTGAATTTCGATTCCTCCTATATGACTGTGAAGACATTAGTGCCTGTGACAAAAAAGACAAGTAAAAGTCTAAACTCTCTATTCATCTATATCTACTATAGCTATCAGTCTGTCACTCCTCTCGTACTACCTAACATTACTTTTTGACACTCGCTGCTTTTACACATCAGTATGTTTCTCTCACACAGTCTGCTGTCTCTTTTTCTTTCTCCTACTCTCCTCTGCAGTTCATTCTCCTGTTTTTTTTTCATTGGCAAGCTATGAACATTCTCCACCTCTCCTCTTTTAAAGTTTTTTCACGTGGTGATCACATCACTTTGTTAATTAACCCATACATTGACCTTTGCTTTTTTCTTTGCTCACTTTCTTTTTAAATCAGCTCATTCTTCTCTTTCACTTAGCAAAAAACAGAGACCAGTAGATACTGTGTTCTTGCTCCTTTTGACTGATTGTTGACGATGATGATGATCAATTAATTGATTGATGAAATAATTAATGAACAATGTTACTATTACTGATGTGACTGAAGTGTGTATCTGACGACCATGCCACTGTAGCAAGTCTGGGCTGTACCACACCACCAGCGAGCAAATGAGGCCACAGTTGCTATGGTGTTGCCATGGCATTTTCATGGCGTTGCCATGGTGTCCTCTGCACCGCCACCACCTGGTGCCTGCTGGGTAATATAGCATAATGTCCTTCACTTTCCCCAAAGCACTGGTCAAAGATCTGCTATGTGCTCGTCTTCTCAGTCCTGACCTTAATCAATGGGTGGTGAAATATTTAAAAGCTGACTTTGGAAGAGTGCTGAGAGGCAGCATGGTGGTGATGTGTCTGCTGTCTATGCTGATCTAGACTGGACTGGTTTGGCTTGAAGTGGCTATGATACGGTGTCGATATTGTGTAGATCACCTAATCTTTGAATCATCAGTTTATGCTGCCCTGCATGTTGTCCCAAAAGCTTCATATCACAGATAGCCTGAAACCAGTCAGGACAGTAGTGTGTTTCTGTCTCTGTACTGTGCATTTCTACTATTGAATGTGTGTGTTTCACGTGGAGAGGGTACATGCCATGTATGTGTATTGCATGTGCACTAATCATGTGTAAGTCCACTGCAGCATGATTCTGTAGTACTCTCTTTCACTCTCACTCTGTTGTCCCTTTCCAGCTATTTCTGAAAAACACATACACACATTTTGCTGTGCATGCATATTTAACACACAATGCGTACATCACTCAGCCAATGATCCTCATCTTCCTCTAGCCCTCACTAAGCTGCAATCTAAAGCATCGCCTCAAGTAGTCTGATTATCCCACACAGGCACACATGTGGCTTCACAAACACTCACACAATGCATAACACACACACACACGCACGCACACACACACACACAATGTGACTACTCTCATTTCTTGAAAATTCAGAGTCTTTTGTGTAAAACTTGGTTCAGAGATTTGGTTATCCGTGGAAGTTAAGTACATTTACAGTGACCGTTCTCCTTGTTTTGAGCTATCTGTCTCATGAGTTTGCTGTATAGTCCTGCACTCTGCTTTGCACTGTCCTGCCTGTTCTGATCCATCAGTTCCTGTTTAGAGGGGTCAGGTTCAATTTGTTTTAGTTTGCTGAGTTGCTCCTCTTTTGATTTACCTTGTTGTCCTAATCTGCTTTGATTTATCAGATTTCTGTTTGGTCAAATCGTATGCATTCAACAGTCCAGTCCAGCCTAGTGAAGTGTGCGCCAGGCTAGTCTAGTACCTGAGTGTGCAAGAGATCCTGATACAGCCTCAACCTCATCCCCTATCTCTATTGGCCCGAGACCTGGGAAGCAATACGTGTGGTGCTCCAGAATTCAAACAGGGTCCTCATTGGCTGAATCGGCCATGAATTATATCAAGGAAATACAGGAGTACCACACATTGTACTCACTGGGTCTAGGGTCCGCATGTTGCACCCTGTGAAGCTTATCCAACCACGGTGACAGGGCGCATATACCCACAGAAACCAGCGTGTGTGTTTTCAGCATTGTACAAGGCCCAGTTCTGCTCTAGTAACCTCGCCAACACTACAGGCCTACTTACGGGTTGCTAAGGCGGGTTGCTAGTAGGGTGATGTTGCTCCTAGCCCAGACTGGTCTGGTCTATGCCCTAATTTAAATGTGTTAGTTTATTTGACATTGTCTGTCTGGGGTGGGGCTGGAGGGTCAGTGCTGCACTTACTTCCTGAGAATTGCTTCATAAAATATGATTCTCTTTAATTAATGCCAGTGGTGCTGTGTTTCCTTCCAATTCTTTTGTCACGAATGTGATTATAAATAAGGGGCTTTGAGATTGTGTTTGTGCAATGTGTGTGTGAGTGTTTGTATTGTCTTGTGTCTTGTGACAGTATTTCCCATACTAGCTATTACCCAGTCAGAACTCCTTCAAAGGAAATTTATGGAGAGCTCAAAGAGTAGTTTCTTTGGCATTCTGACAGGCCATCCTCTGCCAAAGTGTGTGTGTGTGTGTGTGTGTGTGTGTGTGTGTGTTTGTGTGTGTGCACATGGTTGCTTGCACATATTTCTCAGAGGTTTCTCAGTTCTTGTCAGAGTTTTGCTTTGATCTGGCCAGAACTGACCCAACATGATCCACTTCTTTCACCCTCAAAGAGTGCCCCACACCTCACACTCTGCCTCAACTCTCAACTTCAGCCAACAGCAGCCAAGTCTGAGCCCCCCCTGAACAGCTCTATTTCTAATACAACAAACAGATGCGTTTTTGCTGATCAAAACTGAATTTTAAACAGACCTGACCCTGATGCTGCTCTCTGGGTAGTCATCTGTACCTGTGTGGAATGATATTTGCACTGATAGCCCGCTGTGGTTTTTGTCATGTTTGTTTTGGGGCTTTTAGCCTTCGTGGTTAGAAGTTATTATATCAGCTGGCAAACAGAGAAAGATATATGACACTGAACTTGAGATAGTTTTAACTGTCACTGTCCTTTGTGGAAAATCTTTTATCTAGTTCTCAAGGCTGCTTTAAATTTACTCGCAAATACAACTTGGTTCTTTAAAATCGTGCTCGACCAAGCATGAAAAAACATCTAAACAGTACCTGACACATGATATTCTGCAAGAGTGTTGATGGGGATATTAAATATGTTTTGTTCTGCTCCCTGTGCGCCTGCGATCTGCTAATTAGCCATGCTTTGTCAGTGTGATGGGCTAATGGCTAATTGCATTGTGAGGCCTCTGTGTGTACATGCAGTAATGACTTAACGCTCTAATAAGATTGAGTTACAGGCAGTTTGGATCATGTTGTCCCCAAACACTGATCTGAGGTCAGTGTTATGCTTTTTGTGCTAATGGCTATGATGTGAGGGTGCAGGGGATAAACTGATCCTTGATCTCCCATGTGGGATTTCTATCACTCGCATTGTGTCCTGTCATTTATCTTAGAGCTGGCTACAGTTAGATGCCAGTCGCTGCTTTTGGGAGCTTTTATGGAAATCAAATACAGGAATACACATTTTTATTTGATTAAATATACTTTATATCTAGTGTATGCTGCTCAACTATGCTTTTATCTTGAAACTGTGAAATATATATGGTCTGGACTGGTCTGTTGATGAATATCTGAACTGAGCACAGTTATCTATCTCTGTTGAACTCTTGCCTTCTCCCACCTGCTTTATCTTTTTCCTTTTACCTACCCTCTCCTCTCTCCTTCCTTCTAGTCCTCAGTTCCTTCTGCTCCAACTCCATGGTCACACACAGGCATTCACACACATACATTACAATGACACACGCACACACTCATGAACGGTGTGTGGGAATGGAAGGAGTGCGTCCCCACTGAGGTGCAGCAGATTGATCCTGTACTGATCTGCCACCGGCTCCCTGGGGATTTGTAACACATGTCTGCGGTGGAGGGCTTAACACTTTCTCTCACTCTCTTTCCATCTTTGTCTCTCTCTCTCTCATTCTGTCTCTATCTAGTGCGATAAACGTCGTCTCTTGCTATGCAGTGCAGTGGCCCCATGCTCCTGCACCTCCTACCGTTCATCTTTCTCAGTATTCTGCCAATAACAGGTTCTCTTCGTCTCTTCTGTTTTGATTTTCTTTCAAATTTATTTTCTCTGACTGACTCTGTCGTTTCATTTATGCTCTGCCTTACTCTATATCTGGTTATCCCATCCTTAAAATCATTCTGTCCTCCCAGTGGATTTCCCTTTCTACAGCTTTTACTGATAATTTTACTACAGTTTCTGTTTTTTTGCTTACACCATTGAATTTCTTAGACACAATACATGTACGTTTGAAAAAGATATCAATATATCTTTATCAATAACAACTGTATAACTATATCTACATATATCTCTACACACACTATACTCACACACACATAGTACATGTGGAAAGAGAGTGCTGGTTCTCTTTCATCATGTGTGCAGCGCCGCAGGGCTCTACAACTCATCGGCTTGATCTCTGAAGTTGAAAAAACACCCAAGCATCCTTTCATCTCATGATTTTTTTTTTTCCCTCAGCTACACAGCCAATCTTGTGCTTCCTCAATTTTCACATGAGCCACACTGGGCCATGACCAGGGACAAATGAGCTAACTGACCCACAGCTGATACCACACTGCTTGTTTGTTTATGTGCTCATGTATGTAAGAGAGAGGCAGAGAAAATATGTGCACAAATGTGTGCCTTTTGTTGCCTTTGCGTTTATGTCTGTGTTTGTATGTTAGCATGTTTGTGAAAATTTGAACCTTTATTTTGGGATGTGTGAATGTTTAAATTTAAGCTGTTACACATACTGAAGCAGCTTTTGTTCTTTCTGTTGTTGTACCTCATTCTCCTCATGCTGAAAGTGGTCCATACAATATTTTTTCCCAGTGATACCCAAGAAGAAACAGGACGTTAACATGTGATGACACTGACACTTGAATATTGCTTGTCAGTTACTAATCAGATCAATTATTTTTAGATTATCCAAAACAAAACAGCGACAACAACAAAAAAGTATAAAATAAAACAAGAAAGCAGGAAATCCTATCATGAAATTTGACATATTTGCTTGGAAAATGACAAATGATTCATTATTTGAATTTAATTAATCAGCTAATCATTTCAGCTCTTACATACTGTTGATAACTGTTATGTATTTTTTATTCACATGTCCTATTTGTATTTTCATGCCTAAGAATGTGTTTGTCTGAATGTGAAGTGGAAAGAGCTGATAGCTTTCTATTCTAGCAGTCCTTAGATAGCATCAACAGAAGCATGTACTTGCTATATGCTACAGCTAGTACATCTGGAGCAACATAATGACCACATCTAGGACACAATAATTATTCATACTACATCCTTGTTTGCCTCTATGTGAGTGTGTGTATGAAAGAGAGAGAGAGAGCATGTGTGTGTGCATGTGTAATGCCACCTGCCCAAAGGGAATTCATCCAAGGAAACTGGGATGAAGATTAAGCTATCCTCAGACTTTACCTTGTTCTCCCCTTGCCTCATTATCCAATCACCCCTCTTACCCTGAATCTCCTGCCCTCTTGCTTTCATCCATCCCCTTGAGCACATTTTGTTCAAAACCTTCTCTTAGTCCCTGCAGCAGTAAGAAAGGTTTTGCAGCCCACAGCTGAGGCTCTGAATTCTTGTTAGTATTTTGTCCATCCTGTGAACAGTAATATGTTTCAGCTCACATGCCTGTTTTGCTCATGTTAGTAGATGATCCATTGGCTTGGCCATGATCCAAACTCATTATACTCAAGGCCACAAACTCAACCTCAACCCCTGCGGAGACAGGGTCTGCCAAATGCATTTTTTTTTTAAATGTAGTTAGATGAAAAACAATGACATGATAGATAACACCAAATTCTGTTTTTGTTTTTTTTATTTGAAAAATATATGAAATCAGGAGATGTTGATGTGGTATTTGTCTTGTTTAACGTGTCAATATTTTTATGTTAATAGATTACATGAGTGCTAATGCTCCCCCATTACTGTTGCAGGCAACTATTTGCTCAAACAAGTTTACCATATCAAGTTAAAAGATAACGTGCCAGTGTTATGTATACAGCTTGTTAAAATTTTCCCTTGAAAAAGACATAGTCATATACTTTCACATAATGTGCCAGGTTTTACAAGCAAACAGCAGACTTTCATTTTCTTCCACATACTGTGCAGTATATGAATGAATACAGTTTGAAACCATAGTGAGAGGCAGGCAGTATACCAGAGCAACATATTGGATGATAGTGGAAGATTATGAAATAGAGTACAATGATGTTTTATGTGGCGTAAACATTATTCCTGACACTAAACTGGTGTAATGTATAAAGACTTACTAGGACATCATAACCAGTGAAAGACTGTAAAAAGAAATGCAATGTTACATAGATTAATACATGACACCTATTCCTCAGATTCTTAGGCCACAGACCCTCCCTTAGATATTTGTGGTGTGAGCCATCCACAAACCAAAATCCATAAATTTATCTTGCAGATCTGATTTGATTCACACAACTGTCTCTCATCTGTCTGCATGGCTTTCCATTTTAGTGCTATTTGTTGTTGCAGTGCAAGGCAGGTCAGCAGTAAAATAAATATGGAGAGCAGGCTTATTTGCTTCAGTACTGAGAGTTTGTAGGCCATGTTGACGGGCCGTAATCGCCTGCCAAATGTCTCATCTGACTGGCGTGGAGGTTTGCTGCTCTCTTCCAAAAACACAGCAGACCTCTCTTCATTAAAAAAGCAAATAGAAGCACACCCCAACAGAAAACCAATACAAGCAAACAGAGCCAATTGGTTCTGAAGAGACAAATTTAACAGGCAGATATGATTACCTCAGACACCACTTCTCCCCTGATTCCACAAACAACAGGTAGGCAAGTCAATTTACCTTAATTTCATTGGAGGAGAAAGTCAGCCAGCCAACCAGCCTGCCAGCCAGGTTGAAGCCAGCGCTTGATGCAAGTGAGCACTCGTTAGACGATAATGGATGCGTGTAATTGGTGAAGTGCTGATTGCTCCCCCAAAAAAGATTCCATCAGAGGAGAATTTTCTGTTTCATTAAGCCATGGTCAGAAATAATAAGATAGCCATCTGTAGACTGAGAGAGAGAAAGAGAAGGGGGGTGGGCTACGGAAAGTGCTCATGATCAGAAATGGAAGCAACAGTTTCCAGTGCTGCGATATAATAATGATTATTGTAAAAATGGCAATAAATAAGAGCCATTTTGTGGTTTTCATTTTTTCTTGTCAAATTTCATCCTCATATTTCCTTTTATCATGACCTGTATTTGTGTTTTATGGCATTTTCCTTCTGCTCTTAATCATCCAAACTATATCTGTGTGTTTTTTATATAGCTTTGTGTGTACGTCTTCTTGGTTTACAGCCTTCAAGTATCACTGGCTGGCTGCACAGCAGCTCGCTTTTATGGCCTGGGATCAAATACTGTAAAGCATGCTCCGATAGGCATGTAAAACGTACACTGATACAGCCACCTTAGAGCTACAAGTGCTTACTCATCACACTGCATGGAGGGCAAGCATTGTGACCCATTAATGTGCTTTGTTTTTTAATTCACTGATTACTGTAGAGTGCATGGTCTACAGCTCCTATTTTTGTACGCCTCTCTCTCCATTTCTCTCGCTATGCAAGGACATCTTCATTTATTTGTGACAACAGAACAAGAACATGACTCGTGCAAGATAAGACCGATGAAGAGTGTGAGCCTTATGGGCCATAAAATGAAGACAGTTCTGTAGAGAAAGGTCTGGTGACGGTTTGTGTGAGGGAAAGCCCGCTATCATTTCCAATCAGCTGCTGGTTCTGTATGACTAATGCTGAAATGACATATATCATTGTCAGATAGGGCATGTTCGAACAGCTTTTTTTATTTTTTCTTAAATAAAGACACACAAAATGATGGCCTCAGTCAAACACACACACACACACTTATGCACACTAGCTCACTCTTATCTTGCAGGCTGACACCATTTTGCTCTCTAACAATCTTGCTAATTATAATTGTTAATTAATTCTCTGCCAGTGTCCTCATCAGGAGACTAATAACCTACATTTCCATTAATTAGACCTTCAACCCTTCGCTCCCTCTCTCAGTCTCTCCGTCCCACTCCAATCCACCCCTTCATCCCCTGCCTGCCTGCATCTCTGCTCCTGCCTGCTGCTCTCTTCTCCCAGGATTGTCCATAGACCACGTGCACACATGGAGTGTGATTACTCGTGTTATGCTTGTGTGTGTGTGTGTGTGTGTGTGTGTGTGTGTGTGTGTGTGTGTGTGAGTATACTTGTATTACTCACATTGCGGGGACAAACGTTTGTTCATGCAGTCACTTTATAGGGATCCAGCTCCCATTTGTGGACAAAAGACTGGATCCATTGAGTTTTAGGAATAGTTTGAATTTTCAGGACATTTGCTTTCTTGCAGAGAGTTAGATGAGAAGACCACTATCGAGTCTGTATGCTAAATATGAATCTGGAGTCAGAAACTGCTTAGCCGAGCTTGGCATAAAAACTGGTAACAGAGGTAAACAGCTAGCCTTGCTCCCTCCGAAGGTAAAAAAAAAAAAAAAAAAAAAAATCACCTACCAACACCTCTAAAGCTGGTTGCTTGGCAACTGGTCCCAACCAACAAATGGTTTGGTACATTACTCCGAAAAACAAGGAATTGTTGTTTTTACGCTTCAGTTGTTGTGTAGAGTAAACAAACAAGATACTACGTGTTTATCTGTGAGAGTTAGGGGCATTGTTAGATGGATTTTGTTACCTTTAGACAGAGCCAGGCTCACTGTTACCCCCTGTTTCCAGTATTCATGCTGAGTTAAGCTAACCAGCTACTAGCTCTAGGTAAATATTTACTGTACAGAGTGCTGTCAATTTTCTTATCTGACTCTCAGCAAGAAAGAGAATAAGTGTGTCTGTGTTGAGCTGTTCCTTTAAGACTTGGTTTGTGGTTCATGTGAATGAATGTAAGTCAATATAAAGTCCTCCTAACTGAGAACATAGGTGTGTGCGAGTGAGTGTGTGTGTGTTTGTGTATGTGTCCGTGTCCTTGACGGCATGTGGGCAATAAATGCAAAAACAGCCCCTCTCTCTTCAAAGCTCCTCTTCCCATCAGACTAAGCTGACCTGGTTCCAGTGCATAGCGGAGCAGTGTTATCATGCCACCACTTGATCTCAGAACACATTTTAAATGCAGTGAACATCTTGTAACTGCACTATTGCAGAATAGATTATCAGGGTTGTTTATTTCACAGGCCCGCTGATCCTTCCTGTCATCTGGATCTGCCGCAAAAACTCCATGACTTTTAACAGTTTATTTCCACTTTTAGCTCTGCTTAACCAGCCATTTCTTGGAGTCTTCACCAGTGAAGCTCTCTGCTCTTTTCTTCCAGAATGGAGACTCTCACTCCTCTCCCCTTCCTCTCTCTGTCTGACACAAGAGGAAGTGAGAGACAGTTGGTGCTTGCTTGTCTGTACTGTATTGGTGGCGGCAAAATGGCAGCTTCTGTCTCATCCGCCCTCCTTCCTCTACCTCCCTCACCCTCTCCTCTGAGAGAAGTAACCCAGATTTCAAAATGAATCGCCGCCTATTCCCCTCAATCTTTCTCCTCTCTCTCTCTCTCCCTCTTTCTCTATCTCTCTTTCTCTCTCTCCATCTCTCGTCCTCTTCTTAGTAAAAACAGAATCAATCTTGGAAAGAGAATACCACCTCTCTATCTCGTCCTCCTCCTCACCCTGCCTCTGGGTTAACGGATATATACCACTTCACTCTTCTATCTTTGGTTCCTAGAAAGCTTGAGTCTCTCGAAACGCTTGTTGCTTTCTCTTTTTGTTTTAATACATTTTTTTTTTTACTTTGACTGATTCTCCTCAATTCGCCACAGCACTGCTTCTCTGGGTTTTTCTGTCTTCTATCCATCTTTATCTTTTTTTTTTTTTTTTTTTTTTAAGTAACAAGCTACAGGTGTGACACCTTAGCCTTCCCTTTGAAGTGAGCCAGACGAAGAGAAGAGAGGGGGGAGAGGAAGAGAAGAAAGCATCATCACCAACATCACCGCAAATTGAGGTATTGTGTCTTTACCATCTTTTCTGTATATGCCTGCTCACATTTTTTGGAACATATTTTTCTTCTTGTTATTATTTTACTAATTTCTAAGCACTGTGCCATTTTTCCTACCATTCTTCTCTTTTACCCTTTTGATTGATTTGCTCCGGCTTCTTTGCTGAGACACCATCGTTTCATCACATTTTTTCTGGCATGGGTTTTTGCTATGGGCTTATTTATTTATTCATTAAATCTCTGTTGGTGTCTCATTTATCATTTAGTAGTGTGCAACTCTTGCACCACAATCTCTCCGGCTAATATTTGACGTTTTGCACTTTTTCCAGCACATCACATTCCCTACAGACGGATACATATTATTCTGGTCCAAACTTTTCTTCAGAAATGGGACTAATTGCTAATAAGGGCAGGCAGGAAACCGAGAGAGGATACAGGCTCTAATATTGGAGCAGGTGGTGGGGGTGTTGTTGACATGGCAAAAGGAGGTCCAGTTGATATGATGACCAGGGGCTGTGGGGCTGGGGTGTGGAGATGGGGCATACTCATAGCTGCCGGGGAGATGGAGATGTAGCGGGTACAGAAAGAAGGAGATGTAGGTAGAATGGACAGGCAGCATGTGGGACACACAGTGAATTGCACTAATCGTTTAGCGTCTCAGTGTCTCTTAAGAGAATTTTGTCTCTTTATGTGAATTAACCTCCCTATCTCCCTCATCACACCTCTTTTCTCTTTCTCTCTCATACCTGTCGCTTTCCCTCTGCTCTCCCCGTCTTCTTCCACGGTCCATTCATCTTTTCTCGATCTTTCTCTCCATCACGTCACTCCTCCGCTGCTCCCTACCCTATATCCCATGTGCCATTAATACAACTCCTGTCTCTACCATGACCCATTACACTTTCCATCACTCCACCCCCTGGTCCTCTTCTCTGTCCTTGCTTCCTCCCCTCCTCCCCCCTCCCATGTTCAAGGTCCTTCGCCTGTACAACTCTATACCCTCTTTACTGACACTCATCATCCATTCCCTTCCTCATCTCCTCTTTCTACTGTATCCTCCAGGCATCATGTCTACCCCGGTCTCCCCTTCCCCATCTCTCTCCCCATTGACACTGGCCTCCCCTACATCAGCAACCTCCCCCGGTGCCTCCCCTTTGCCTTCGCCCCTCTCCCCTCCACCCAGGGTGCCTGTGTTCCAGAGAAAGGGAGCTCTCAAACACAAGAGGATTGTCGAGGTGAAAGACCATCAGTTCACGGCCCGTTTCTTCAAACAGCCCACCTTCTGCAGTCACTGCACCGACTTCATCTGGTAACACACATACACACACACACACACACACACACACACACACACACACACACACACACACACACACACACACACACAC
>JBBMJY010000025.1:9508601-9544621 GCA_037833715.1 Toxotes lorentzi | reverse complement strand
GAGGGGAGGTGGGGGGGAAGTCGGTAAATGGGAAGGGAGGTCCTCCCTCTTTTTCACTCCTGCCTCCTCTTCCTCTGCCCCCCCCCCCCCCCCCCTCCCTCCCTCCCCCCTCCACCCCCACTCCCCACCAGCACACTGATGCCCTTAGGTCAGAGTGTGCTGCAGACTATTGATAACGTTACTAAAAATATAGGATTCCTCCACCAGCCAGCTAAAAATAGAGCATGGGACACGTACCACAGGAGACAAAGGAGGAGGGGGCAAGACGAAGAGGCGAGGGATGAAGAGAGACAGGAAGAGAGGGAGGGAGAGGTTAGTTGCTCTGCTGTTTTTCTGCTGGTGATTTGTATTCAGTGGGGGATTAAATGAAAGTGTTTGACCAGTTGAATGAACTGCAGCTGCAGGAGGACAGGTGTTTTCTGCTTTCACCTGATACTGTAAATCTTTTTATTTTGAACTGAAGTTTGCAACCTGCATCCCCTCTCAGCTCCCAATCAAACTCACTGCCCCATCTCCCTGTCTCCTTCTGCTTCTCTTGACTTTTTCACTTCATGGGCATGATCGTAGTAAAGTACAGTGCTACCAAAGCACATTGTAGGCATGTCAGGTTTACAAAATAAGTGAAATAAGTTGAAAATGTAAGAAATCAAGCAATTTGCAACTGTAATTAATTTAATGATGGCCGACAATCTGATAATAAGACAGGACAATTGTAAAAAGATAAAAGAAATTAAGACTAATGTATATGAGAAAGAAATATGAGGTATTAACAAAAACAATAAAATATATATGCAACATACAGTGCACTCCATTATTCAACATTATCTATATGTATATCTCATAATCTAAATTACTGCACAGGATGCTATAGTAAAAGAAAAAGAAACATAGGAAACAAATCATTTAAAAAAGGAAACTGGATGAGATGTAGTAGTTTGACCTCCCTCTCTCTCTCCCCCCACCCTGCCACCCTCTCTCTCTCCCTCTCTCCAACACTTCTCCCTAGTGCTCCCGCTACAGTATGTCTCTTCTGTAGCCAAAGTAGCTTGCTGAACCGATCCACCGCAGTGCCTGGGACAGATTGAGTGAAAGAGAGAGTGAGGGATTCAGAGGATGGGTAAGGGGGCTTAAGGGTAAACACACAGAAGAAGAAGGAGAGAGAGAGAGAGAGGGTGAGGGTGGGGGGGAATAGAGAGAGAGAGGGAGAAAGACCAAAATCCACAAGCCTCCCTGGTGTGAGGTTTCTAGGCTCTTGACGTGTGCGCACGACTCTCGTGGCAGGGTGAGTATTTTTCCTTTTGAATTACACGCGTGTGTGTTTTGGGTTTTTTTGTTTGTTTGTTTTTGGGCAGTATTTGTGATGACGACGCCTTTTCAGCCTGACTTAGTCATTTTTAAATGTATGTATATATATGCATGTGATGACAGCTGTGAAAAGAGCAGCATTCATAACGTGTCCTCATGTCGTGTTAGCGTAAAGACAGACGCTCATCTTCATCTGAGAGCGCACAGAAAAATCCCACTTTAATGTTACCTGAAAGCCAAATCCTTAAGCTGCTCTTATTTTATTTATTTATTTATTTTATTTTATCCCAATTTTCTGCCTGAGTCGCTCACATGTTCCCTGCTCCATGTTTATCATTTCCAAACTCCGCGTGTGAGTGTGTGTGACAGTAAAAGGGGGGTGGGGCGGTGGGGGGATTCTCTAAACAATCCTATGCGCACATCGCTGCTTTCATTCCTCTGCTGGGATACTGATCCTGTTTTACATACATGTAGGTAACAGAAAATACAGTGTGAACATTCAACTGTCGGCACCGCTCCGTGGAAATGATGCGAGTTTCATGAGAGTGTGGCTGCGCAGCTGAAATGCTTTGAGAAATCATGAGCAAACCCTCCCACTGAGTCACGATATTTTCGTTTAGTCGTTATGAAGTCGTTTATTTTCTCCTGAGTGATTTCATCGTCCCTCTCGGAGAAGAATTTTTGAGACGCTGCACAGTCAAGGTTGGTTAGTTTAGCACAGGTGTAGACGCGTCCCCGTCGTGCGCGTCCACGTTGGGTACTCCTTCCATTTTTTGGGCCAAGGTCTTTCTCTGTGTTAAAGTGTATCTGCCTCGTTCCTGCTCCCGCTGTTCCCGCCTTAAAGGCTCTCTGCAAACATAGTTTCCATCCTCCTCTCAGTCCTCTCCTCTTCCTGCTGCTTTCTTTGCTTGAATGTATTTTCAGCAGCACATCTTCACGTCCTCTCTTCTCATCTGTCACTCCCTTTTTCTCTTGGTGTCTCTCTTTCCTGAGAGGCTTAGAGGTGATGTCAGTCTGTAGATTGTGACAGATTAGAGAGAATTAAACCTTTTGTCCCCCTTGTGGCGCCTATCTAACCAATTCAATTGGCTCATTACTTTCTGGGTTAGGGAGCTGAGGGGCCAATCTCACAGCGCTAAAATGGGATTGTTATCACAAATCTAACAGGGAAACAGAATTTTTTTTCACTCAATCTCAATCCCAAATCCACAATGGCTAGTTCTCCAAGAGCCTCAATAGTTCTTGAGGTTCTTCTCTCTCTTTTTTTTTTTTTTTTAGCACAATACATGGGCAGGAAGGAGGAGAATTTGTTCCCCTCATTTTTGTCCAAAATCCATTATAAACCAGCAGGATGTGTTTCATCTGTGGGATGGTTTTTGTGTTTTTTTGTTCGACTGGCAGTCTGTGAGAGAGATGAGGGAGCTGTCCGCGGTGCTGAACAAGACTGGAGGAGCCACTCAGGCACATCCACTCATTTCTGCAGTGTTGCAGCTCCAGTTGATTCACACTCGTTCCTGACCACTTTGGCACATCCACTGCTGGAAGGTGTGATAGTTCATACCTAAGTCCCACTCCTCTCTGCTCACTGGTCATCTTTATCCTTCCCCTCCCTCTGTGCTCTCAGTTATGTGTCATTTCAGTGAGTTGTTTTTGATTTTACAGAAGACTTCGAGCTCTCTCACTCACACTGGCTCAGTCTCTTCACTGCAGCTCCTTGTCCAACCTCTGGCCTCAGCCCCATCCTCCCTGCTTGTGCACCGGTCCCAAAAGTCAGCAGAAGCAGTGGTCACTTTTGGGGTGCTGTACATTTCAAAACCACTGATTAAAGAAGCCAATAAAAGGTGGAAGCAACATGTATACCATACTATGTGACCTTTGCGTGACTATTGAGTGACTCTTATGTAAGTCTCCAACCCTTCCTGTCCATTAAAAGTCACTTCTTAGAATCAGGTGTCATTGTGATCAGATGTACTTTCCCTTCTTTTGCCTACACAAGATAAAATAATACATTTATGTGATTATAGTATAAAAAGGTCTTAGAACATGAAAGCAGTGATTACATGAATTGCATCAGTTACATGAGTATTAAGTGGGCATGATACATGGTCTAACAATTCTAGAAATGCCGTATAGGGTAGTTGATTAGTAAATTTCCACTGCACCAGTTATGCCTTTGTGTGTCAGAATTTGATGCTGCCATGTTCAAACTCCTGTTACTTTGTCATTTGATTTCTCTGCTTTTATCTCTTTCATCTGCTGTTTGCCCAGTTGGATTTTTTTAATGGTTGATCATACTTTTCCCTTCACCTCTGTCTGTCCCATTAGTCGCTCACTCTGTACTTCATCTGCTTTCAGCCTTAACATGCACAAACATGTCATTTCTCGGAGGATTTCTCAGACGTGTACCCTTTACCACCAGTCAGTGCTGTTCTTACACATCATTCTCGTGCCTTGCTCACAAAAGGAGCTCTATTCATCCCTGCAGCTGCATAGAAACTCAAGTTCCTTCTATAGTGCTCTCGTCTCTCGCGCGGTGGCTGTCCAGATAAGATGAGGCCAAGCTTAATCTTTAAGAGTTTATTCCCCACTAGAATTACCATTTCTATTATAACTCGGCTCTTCAAAGACTCAAAGGTTTGTCATGCAAAGAAAGACGAGAGGAAGAATAGTGGTTCTCATGTTTAAGTCATTAATTTAATATTCATCTTCTGTTGTCACAGCTTTCGTAAGTGCCCGATGAATGGTCAGTGTTAAATTAATAAGTCACCCTCATATCGATGATATATTTTACTTTACATCTTTATGCCGAGGACGTTCAGTGTCAGTGTCTCTGAAGCTGCATGTTAGTGAATTTTACAGTTTTGAATATTTGACCTGGGATTTTAGGGCACCACGCTGGTCAGCATTTACAGAGAAGGACTCAAGCAACTACAGGGAGAATCTGGTCAGCTGCAGCACTGTGAAGATTTTATTAATGATAGTCAAACCGGCAGCTCACAAGTATGCAAAAAACAGCTCAGCACAACGGTGATATGCAGAGGGGAAGCGCAAACACACATCTTTTCAAACCTTGAAGCAGCTGTGTTACATCAGCAGAAGAACATGCCTGATTTCACTCCTGTCAGCTACTGTAAGAACAGGAGGATGAAGCTGGAGTAGTTACATGATCACCCAAACTGGACAACTTAGCGGTGGAAAACATTTCCTGCTGCAACAAATATGGGTTATTACGTGACAATAAGGATCAGACACATTGCCTCTTGTCTGCAGTTCAGGCTGTGGACAGCACAGTATGTGAATGGTGCTGGTTTCCTTGTTATACATTGTGCTCCTGTTGTAGTTTTGGGTTGTATTGAATGTGTGTATGTGCACTTTGTTGCCAAGCATTGCCGTGTTGCTTCATGGCCATAACTGTGTTCTTCCAGCCAGTTATTAGTGTGTCACATTTCATTTCAAGTGACTTCAATGAACTTTAATGGCTTGCACAGTCTGTGAGATACTGTGTGAAAGTCACAGCATGCATGCAATGAAAAAAAAAAAAAAATTTGCAGCCAGTAAGAGATGCTATCATGTCAGTCTGGGCAGAGCTCCCGCTGAAAGAATTAAAGGTGGTCCTACAGTTCTGACATGCACTGCCTAATTAAATGGCCTCCAGGGCTATAAAGCTGGGAAAATTGGCAAAAGTAATCATGTGAAAAATAATGTGAAACACTAGGTTATATACAATATGTGGGAAATCACAAAAAAAAGCACCTGTCATACTCAGGTGCAAGCGTCTGAAAATAACTGAAGTAAAAGTGAAACTAACTTCTCCCATTGGGAGATGAGATGAAATGACAGGTCAGCTGCATTATAGTAATGATTCTCCCATTGTGACACATAATGTACTTTATAACTCAACAAAATGAGGGTGATTACAGTAAACACCAACCCCCAGATGCATTTACTCTCCATTACTTGTCAAGCTGATGATACTGAACAGCGGTCCAAATGAAGCAGAGGCTCGTGACTGAACAATCACACATGCACACACAAGTCTTTGCCTAACTTTAGTGGTTTACCGTGAAGTCATCATCTGTTGCATTGGCTCCATTCTGACCTTTAACAGGATTGGTTGCCAGTGGATGTGTCACTAACTCATCTTTAGCAATAACAAGGCGAGACAGGAAAATAGCCAGTAGCTGTTTGCATGAGTGCACATCACATGTCTCTCTCAGTGTTTCACCGCTCCTAATGACCTCCCCTCTGTGACCCTTTCCGAATTTACCTACATTTTTGTCTTTGCAGTTTTGATGTGCATTTCCTCTTCTCCTCTAACACCCCTCTCTCTGTCACTCTGCCCTCCAGATGAGTTCCTGTAGCAGCCGTGCGTTGACCATCCTGTCCACAGTGTTTGGAGCCTGTGGGCTGCTGCTGGTGGGGGTGGCCGTGTCCACAGACTACTGGCTGATCATGGTGGAGGGCATCATCCTGCAGCAGAACCAAAGCATGGAGGTGAAGATGGCGCTGCACTCAGGCCTCTGGAGAGTTTGCTTCGTGGCTGGTAGGAAGATACAACACGTTTGAATATTCAGAACTTAAAGGAAGACATTTGGTACATTTGTATATTCTGGGATATAAACACACATCCAAACAGTGCTGCTATATGTGTATGCATAGGTACACATCTTTACAGGGACAAAAACAGACAGAGGTAGAATAAAGTAGCAGAGTGAGAGAGCGGGAAGGGGAGAAAAGAGAGGTAGCGAGCTTCTGGCCTCTGGACTCATAGCTGTCACAAAACATGATCGTTACCTGTGAGCAGGACTGCAGAGACCCACATGCCTTTTCTTTTTTTTTTTGTGGTTTTGTTTTGTTTCTTCATGCATCGCTGGCATTGATTCTAAAAGCAAATTCTAATATTTTTCTTTTTCTGTTTGTTTGCTCACAGGATCAGAAAATGGGAGATGTGTTGCATCAGAGTACTTCACCGAACCTGATATAGAGATCACCACCGAAAACACCGCAAACATCCTCAGTGCGTAAAACATATTACAGCAAACTGATATTACACATCATCTGCTGTAGTTGTGAGTACCTGAGGAGTCCCCCTACTGACTGATTGTGGGTACTAAAATTTGAACATAATTTTCAAGGAAATCTTCAACTATTTTCTACTAATTTCTCCGGACGCACATTCTCCAGAGGAACGATTTGCTGCTTTTCCCTGTTTTATGTTATTGTGAGCTGAATATATTTGGACTTTTGTACACAACAAGACATTTGAAGATGTGACCTTGAATTCTTGGAAAATGTGAAGGACATTTGGTGACACACATCACACAGTTTTCACACTCACAGAAAGTTAGTTAGAAAAGCCAGGACATTTTTATGAACAAACCTCCTATTAAAATGAGGTGTATGAAAATGTTTGGTTCCCAGTCAGTATATATAAAAGATGATTTCTTTATTAAAAATTGATAAGAAAAAATCTGAGAAAGAGATTTATCATAAGTTGATGATGAACAGTCATTGCTTTCATTACTTCATTGTGTCATTGCTTTTTCAAACAGTAAATAATATGCAGGATTGCAAGGTGGGGTATATTTTCCACTTTATAGCTATTTAGGCATTACTGAATATCCAATGCAACATAACTGCTATAGAGGACACAAAAAAATAAAGAAAAGTTAAAACAATGGTGGAAAAGCTTAAATTAATGAACGTCTCTCTGTAATTTCACTGACAGCAAATATTCAATGTTTTTCTTTGAACCCTCTTATTAACATTTTAAATCAAAAAAATAGTTTTACAAAGTACTTAAATGAACCCTGTTGATATTTGGTTGAACACTGACTCTATTGTAAGACAAAAATACAGTTTCCCATCCTAATATGTAAGACCTGCATCATAGCAACAGTGCATACTTTATATATAGATTTTATAGTTATTAATGTCCTGAGTCATTATGATTCACCTTCCCAGCAGCTAAAGGGCATATCCCACCAGCTTTATTTAACACTGTGACCTCTCCATCCCTACAGAGATGGTGCGTACAGCCACGCCCTTTCCGATGGTGTCACTACTCTTCGTCTTCACGGCCTTCGTCATCAGTAACATCGGACACATACGACCTCAGCGCACCATCCTGGCCTTTGTGTCCGGCATCTTCTTCATCCTCTCAGGTGGGACCCATTACTCATGTCCCGCTATCACCACTCCCTCACTCTGTGATTGATTACCGCTGCCTGGTGTGTCCTGTGTCACACATGGAAACACTCCATCATGGCTCTATTTTTAGTGTATGATGCAGATGTGTAGACTTTCATCAGGAAATGTGATGAGATTAGTTTTCTTGACTCCCGCAGGGTGAGAGTTTTCTGCTCTTTTGACTTTGCATGACTCTGGGTTAAAACTGACTTCACAATTAAGAGCAGGCCAGGCTTTTCTTAGATTTCCATGTCATATAACAACAACAAAAAATAAAAATAATCATAATTATTTGGGACCATGCATGTAAAAAACAAAATTGGGAAAACATGCAATTTTCCTTAAACATCATGAGCAGGATTTTCAGCTGCATTTTCTGCATTAGTGTAGTTAACTTTCTTGAACAGCAGGTGGCTGTAATGCTCCCATTTCTTGTGCTCAGTGTGTAGAGTAAAAACTGTCAGGAGCCAAATTGGAGCTCATGTTCTCTGAAGGCTGTTTCACTTGACAAGTTTGAGAAGGAAGCAGCGGTGCAGAGCTCAGAGGAGCATCAAACACAGTCTGATATGACGGCTCCCACTTGCCATGGCAGAGACTTGCTGATAAAGGGTGTAAGAGTGTAATAGGTGTTATGTAATGGGGGTTATGTAATGTTTGTAGCCCGTGCTGGAAGTGTCGCAGTGTTTTACTTTATGAGGTATTTTGATAATAGGGTGATAATAAGGGGCAAGAGTATCAAATTGCTTTTCATCGGTTGGATATTCTGCTGCACTAAGCCTCTCTCTCTCTCTCTGAGCACTGCCTTCCTCCTGCCTTCCCTACTCAGCCCCCCCGCCCCTGTTCATGAGGCTTCTCGGTTTTCTTTGCTTTTTACGTTTCACCACCCCCCTTCAGTCACTCTCACTCATTTCCTACTCACTCCTCCATTCAGAGTATATTCTTTCACCACTGTAGTGATGTTTGTGTTGTGGGCTATTGAGTGATATGAACCTATTCTCCTGGCATCACTGACATGGTGGTCTGATAAATATTGTAGTTTGGGTCGGTTATGTTCTGGTTAATATTACAGAATTCAGAGCAGCAGCAAAAGACGCAGAATGGAGCCACAGCTGTTCAAGCTTGGTTTGAGGCTGATGTCTTTCTGTGACTTTTTGTTTCTCTCTTCCTCCGGCAAACACACCACAGACATCTTTGCATGTGCATTTGTACTTGCAGATGCTTCATTCATTCAAAAATGTTCTCCCTTTTGATTCACACTTTCTCTTCTCTCATTTGCACTCAGTGTACTCGTGCACATGTGTTTCCCTCAGTTTTCTGGTGTTACTTATTTAGATAAAGATGTACTTCCACTGCAGGATTGACAGCAGCATGGTATCTGCATTTCCCACGCTTTTCAATTTTAAATCGACAACACAACCTCTTAAACTGACTGTTCATGTGAAGGACGTAACTGCTCGACAGCCCTGTGGTACATCTGAATATTGCAGCAAAAGCTAAAAATACTCATGTGTGCTGCTTACAGCATGCAGCTTTCTTTGAATATTGATTCTTCGATGTTGACCATATGTTGTATATTATGCATTTAACATTTCTAAGGCAGCGTATAGAGCATGTGAGTATTCCTGGAAGAAGGGGGGGATTTAATGCTACTAATTAATTTAATTGCTACTGGGTGAAAAGCCATTTCTTGTTTTCCATACGATGAGTCCTTTAACACACTGAAGTTTAAAGTGCACTGAGAAATTTATTACTAAATGGTCTATAAAACTGTGTCAAGCCACTTAAAATTTTTAACCTCCTTTTAATCCTCTTTCATCTCTTTTTCAAACATATCTTGTGATTGTTTAAACTTTGTATAATCTAAATAGGACATTACAACAAGAGAGTTAAATGAATGGCGCTTGGCTCCAATAGCCCCTACAACTGCTTTATAGTTATTCTTCTCCAGAATATTTGTAGACCGCTTTTTATTAAAAAACAAACAACAACAAAAATTCTCTCTTATATAACAAAAAGTCATCCCTTATAACCTCCATGCCTCCATGCTGAAGGGTCTGTTTGGCATCATACATGCAGGTAACAGCTATGCATTGTTTTCCTTTATTGTTTTGTTATTCATTACAGGAAGTAATTCATCATTATCTCCATATCTGTCATTGTGATTTATATGCACACCCATGCACACACGATCTCGATGATCTTTCTCCCATCTCTTTATTAATGTTAACATTTTGGAGGCTAATTGCTTGGCGTGATCACTCCACATCCCATCTCTTTCTCTCTCTGTCTCTTAAACCCTCACCACACTGGTGCAGCTGTCTAGATTGCTGTGTAATGACCTCCTCGCTCTCTCTTGTATCTGACTCTCTTTCTCTCACTGGCTCTCTGTCATTGTTAATGTGCTGTATGCAGGCCTCAGTCTGGTGGTGGGCCTGGTGCTCTACATCTCCAGTATTAATGATGAGGTGATGAACCGGCCCAGGGAGCCCGAGCAGTTCTTCAACTACTATTATGGCTGGTCCTTCGCCTTTGCTGCCTCTTCCTTCTTACTCAAAGAGGTCAGTCTCAGCTCTGTGTGTGTGTTAGAGAGAAAAATATGGGAAAGAAGAGGACAGATTGTGTGTTTGCGTGGCTGTCCTATACTGCACGCAAGGAATATATTGTCATCTCTATGGCATGGGAGATTTGTCCAGGAGTAATGTCTGCAGAGTGTGCAGGCAGGTACGATGATTCATATTCTGGAGATAATGTGAGGTATCAGTGGTTATGACACAAAACTGCAGGATTTGTGTGTCTGTGTGTGTACTCATGTGTGCATCCATGCATGATGCAGTTTCATGTGAATCCTCTGCTCATCCTCCCACCTCCTCTCCCTCCCTCCTTCTCCCCTCCCCCCTTCTCCTTCTGCCTCTTCCCCATCATCAGCAGCACTGCTCTGACTGTGGTGCAGTGGACAGTTCAGTGTGAACTAACCTCCTCCCCTCCTCTGGCCCCTGTCCGCCTTTTCTCCACACTTAATATTACTTTTAAATCTATGTTGTAGTTTAAAACAACTCATCTTATCTTGAATGCTTTGCAGACAAGAGTACCTGGGCACGGGCCTTACACCTTTCTACTTTGTACATCCCTTTTTTCTTCTCTTTTATCAGTCACTTTTAATCTAATTTCCCTAGCCATCGCTTGTAACAGCTACTTTGAAGTTTTATTTTGTCTCTGAGCTCAGTTTATTTATGTAACTAAACTGTTCTCTCCCTGTCGCATCTTATCTCCCCTGATCTCTCACTGCTTTCTATTCTCACTCACTGTCTCAGGGGGCCGGGGTGATGTCAGTCTATCTATTCATGAAGCGTTACGCCGAGGAGGAGATGTACCGCCCCCACCCTGCTCTCTACCGCCCCCGCCTGTCCGAGAGCAGCGACTACAGTGGCCAGTTCCTTCACCCCGAATCCTCCTGGCCCCCACCAAAGCGAGGCCGTAGTACCTCCGTGGCCTCCAGCGACATCTCCATCCAGCTCAATCAGGCGCCGCCAGCGCCAACCAAAAGCAACCTCCAAGCAAGCGGCCAGGGAAGTCCACCCTCTGGTTCCTCTTCTGCAGGGAGCTACCAGATGCCCCCTCAGTCTGCTGGCTACCCCTCCACACACACCCTGCCTAGGTCGCACTCCTCACATCCCCAAGGCCAGGTTCTCCCCATGGCCATGCCTCCATCGCCTGTACCTCCCCCTCACTATCACACACACATGCAAATGAGCGCCTCCCCTTGTTAGGAAGAGGAAGCATTATGGAGGGAAGGAGAGATACTGACTCTTCATAATCATGTATACTGTACATTTAAATGTGGATGAGAGTAAATGCTGAGCTTGGACTGCAGATCATTTTGAGGTGAGGTAGAAGGGAAAAAAAATCTAGCCTTGGACCAATATGAAGCAAGGACAAAAGAGGCTTCGGAGACTGGAAGGGAAGATTTTACACCCTTGTCGTGATTTTATAGCAACGGTGGAGAGGAGAGAAACAGAAAAAGACGAAGATGGGAGAAGAAATCAAGGAATCCAGTTTTTCATGAAGGAAAGAGGGGCAAAAATATTTCCTAAAAAGACTTTAGAGGTTAGGTTGAGTGGCAGAGGAGATACAGGGGAGGGAGAGTGAGGCAGGGAGAGAGTGAGGAGCTGCGGTATAATGCGAAGATGCTGCAGTGCTGCGGGAAATTTGTATGCACTTGGAAATGTACCATGCAAAACACTGATCACAAAGACTGAGGATGCACATAGTTTTATACATACGTAAATCATAGAAGTACATGGTCTATGTACCTTTTTACTAAAAGGTAAATGTGGTTAAATATATTCTTGTCTTCTCTGAATTTCTTACATCATCGATGCAGTTTCATAACTCACAATGCCAAAATAGTATTATAATATTAAAAATTATTTGTTAACAATAGAGTAATTCTGAAATGAGAGCACTGTATGTGAATGTTGTTTGCGTTTGTAAAACAAATCACAAACAGTAGTGGATGATGTTCTGAAATATCATGAGGAGAAATCAACTTTACGTTTTACATATTTGTTTAAGATACAAATTTCTAACTTCTTGTACATAAAACACACAAGGACCTCGACACAGCTGTTGTAAATTATGAATGAAGCTTTGGCACAAGTCACATCAAGACGATATCTGACTCATTCTGCTTTAGATGAAGACTCTGCAACAGGCACACTACAACCAACAACACACCCTCTGGATGCAGCGCACGCTGGTTTGAAGGAGGAACCACCCAACACTGATGCAAGGGTCTGATGCCCTCTACTGGCCACTGTTCTGCACTGACCCTGGGCCAGCCTTGGGTCTAGTTCATTACTTTTTCATGCACCTTTCCTTCCTCACTGACCTGCACTGTGTGTTAATAGATTGCGCAGCACAGAGGGGTTGGACTGACGCTGTTGTCTATCCAGAGGTGGAATTCCTCTGAATGTCAGGAGCAACACGACATTTTGAGCTGTACACGGATTTAGATATAAATTCACAGAGTGGTTACAAGTATTTTTTAACGCTGTTAATATATATCTGGAAAACTCACTTGATGAACGTATTAATTACAGTTGCACTTACTGCTCAAAAGACAATACCACTGTTTGTGAAATGCAGGTCCTTTTTGACATTACATAAAGCAGAGACCACGTGTTTATTCCAACATATTTGGTGGTCATTTGTAAGAATGCATCAAGCTATACATTTTTTCTTGTGTCTGGATTGCAGCTGCTGATTCTCTTCATCAAGGGCTAATCTGCTGATTCTTTTCTCGTTTATTGTTTCCCCTATTCAACATTTATAAGCAGGATGTAAACGTGTAATAGACAGCCTAGGCTATAATGCACCATAATGTAGTTCTAAGCAGAGTTATTGACATATATTTGTCAATAACTCCTCCTGTGTACACCCATAAGAGGAGGCTGGTGTACAAACAGATAATGGATGACAAACTGGTTCTTCCATGTATTAACTTTCTGTATTGTAGCATTTCTTTCAAACATCACAAGGCCTGCTGTGTGACAGGACACGTGTTACAAACACTCTTGAAGAGTAATGCTCTGATTAAGCTGCTCAAATACTGATCTCAAAGGTGCAGAATAAAAAATAATCTCGAACATGAATTCTTCTCAAGAAAAGAAGAACCTGCCTGTCAAAAACAGTGGTATTTCAGTTTAGAATATTTATGTTTTGTTTGTTTGTTTTTAAGGTACATCATGTTTAGGGATATGTTGGTAAGATATATCTCTATAGTGAGATTTAAACCACTGTATCATTGTGTAATGGCGGGTTTTCATTATCACTGTGATGCTGGAGAGAGGGAAACACACTGATGTCCTACAGATGATGTGTGGGATGGAAATCGTAAAGACTTGAGAGGGGAAAATGTAAAATGAGTTCACTGAGATATCATTTTATTTTATTTATTTATTGCAGGGCTTTGCTAATCAGGCATGCGGTTTTTCAACACTGCCCTGCTTCTTTTTTTTTTTTTTCTTTTTTTTTGCAGTTTATGCACAAATCCATACTGAGGTGAAGTCCTGTGTAACTGCAGCCTTCTGCTGTAGTTTCCACTGTTAGGGGGTTAAGTGCCTTGCTCGGGGGCACCTCAGCCGTAGCTGTTGAAGAAGATCAGAGTGTTTCCCTTTCTAGATTTTCCCAGCGTTTAGGCATCTAAAAACCTTCTGGTTTAAAGTCCACCTCTCTAATCTCTAACCTTTAGACTCCTGCTGACCCCATCATGACCAATGTGACTGTGGACAGCAGAGAAGCATTTCTGTTCTGTTATTCCTTTACATATAACTTCCCTTTTTAATGTTTAGAACCATTTGAAAATCATTTGGTGCCTCATAAACTGCGGCAGTTCTTTTCTTTTTCATCTCTGTATATCTTTGTTTTTCCCTCTCTACCCCCAGCCTCTTTCTTTGCCTCTACATGATTATATAAAAAGGGTGTAGCCGTGCTTGCTTCTGCAGAAAGCCTAGTCTTCTTGCACATGACCATCTTTGTAGAGAAAAAAAATGGGTAAAACAAATGCTTTTCAGTGCTTCAATGGAACCAATGCTGTATAATCTGGAGTTACATAATTCAGTAGAAATCGTAATAAGATCACTGTTCTTGAAAGTGTTGACATCTGTCTCTCACTTTCCTCTGATATACATTAATTAAACTTTTAACATGGATTAATTTCCCTATGTCGGCGCGCTCACTGGTTGTATTTGTTGGGATGTGTTTCAAATATGGTCTAAACATGTTCTATTCAAATATGGAGTTTTGCTGCCAAAAGATTTGGGTACCAAGGTAGGAATTGGAATTGATATAATACATAAAGAGTGGTTTTCTGGCTGGTCTCTGTGATGGAGGGAATCATTGTAAGTGAGTGCACACTACACTGCAGTGAACCACTGGATGTTAACCAGGCTTCCTCCTCAGTCACGGCAAGCCACCACAGCCTGAGGGCAACAATTGATCAGAGTGTTTTATGGGTATATGCACTTTTGCGCAGCTGTGTTTGTTGGCGTATGTGCTTGCGTATGCATGAAGGTTAAGAATTGTTTATCATGAGCAGCCTGAAACTAAAACACAGCATTAAAACAGTAGAATAAACTGGCATATTAAGTAGATTCACTTCAGGAAAGTGAAAAAAATCTTTAAATTAAACTTATTTCTTGAGTTCAAAACTGATATGTCAATGCTGAATATATGTCTCTTTTGAAGTATTACACAGGAAGAGTAAGAGTGTGTGTGTGTGATAGAGAGCGAGATTGAGAAGTGTTACATTAGGAAGTCAAACATCAAATATCCACAGGTCAATAAAACTAAAAAAGCGTGAGCACTCTGCTGTCTGACTTCCAGGACTGAGAGTTTTGTGTGTGAGTGTGTGAGAGAACATCTCTCCTGATGAATGAAGCCTGACTGCTAGTGTAAACAATTGAGATTAAATTGTGACTTGTGGTTGTTGTGTGGCCATTTTTCTGTAATAATGTGCTTTTCACTGTGGGCGTGTGTGTGTGCAGGTCTGTGTGTGTATTTGCTTCTGTCTCTTTGTTTGTCTGTATGTGTGTGTGTTAGTGTGTGTTTGACTTTATGTGTGTGTGGTAGTGTGGGCAGAGTGGATCTCTCTTTTCACCATCACCATTACTGCATGAAAGACCTGTCACTCCGTATTAGCTCTCTCCAGCTCTCCCTCTCCCCTTTCTATCTGTATGTGTTTGTGTGTGTGTGTGTGAGAGAGAGAGAGAGAGAGAGAGAGAGAGAGAGAGAGAGGAAGGGGTGAACTGGGCAGCAAAGCCATTTTAAAGCTACTGAAGGTCATTGTCTGCTCAGTTTTGAGCATCCTAACTGCTGTGTGCGACCAGCAGCTCAGCCACTGGTTCCATATTTATAGATCTGTGGGTGACATAATCTAGTCTATATCGTAAACAGAGAGATCCCTCATCATTAAAGTCATGCGACCAAATGATGACGGCAGTAATAGTCAATTATCACAATTATCATACAGCCCCTGCTGAATTCCCCTCTACATTAATACAGATATTGACCTGTGGATATTTGACTCCATGATTTAACATCTCTCACACACACACACACACACCCTCTCTCTCTCTTTCTCTCTCTCTCTGGCTCTCTCTCTGCAGGGCTTCGCTCGTGCTGCATTTCCCAGAACTACCAGCGCGGCCCTCATCATCATCATCATCATCATCACCACAGAGGAAAAGTGTCCTACTGGCGCTCCATCGAGTCGCTCTCCGGCAAAAAAATATCGACATCAATAACACACACACACACACACACACATATAACCTGGTCATGGCTAATAGGCTACTTACAAACGCTGCACACGCTCCAATAAGCACATCCAGACCAGTTTCCTCAATATGAGAGAGAAGAGAGAGGGAGGGGAGACTGGGGGCGGACGGGGATTAAACCTGCGCCCTGATCTTGTAACACAACATTCTGTAGTAGAAATCATCTTGTGTCGATACTGACATTATCCGTCATCATTCACATCGCTCAGGAGTTTTGGTGGGATGCGACAAGTTGCCTGCGTCGGGCTCGGTGTGGGAGAAATAGATCGCGGAGCAGACAGGCAGGCGAGCGCTCGTCCAACCGGAGGGGAGGAGGGGGCTGGAGGGGAGGGGGGCGCATTCTCCCCGAGTACACACAAGCAGCGGCCACATCCACTGTAGACAAATCCGTGTTCAGTGACGTGTTTTGTATTAGCCTTTTTTTTCTTTATGCATGTTCAACCCTTTCCCATCACTGGCTGATTTCAATTTAATCAGGAATTGAGCCTTCAGTCCCTCGCGTGCTTCTTATTTTCATCAATCCTTCACACCCCCTGCTATTTATTTATTTTTTCTCTCGATAGACCCGTTATTCAGCCGATCCGCCGTCCACCCCCTCTCTTCTTTTTCCCTCCATCTCCTTCTCTTTGGGAGTGCGACGCGCTGGGAATCTCTGAAATTAACAAAAAGAAAAAGAGAGAGAGAGAGCCTGCAGGTAAGACCTCTACACGCTTCTTTTAATGATTATAATTACACTGTGTCACTGTTGTTTTCACTTTGCAGCCAAACGGATCACAGTTCATCCGGTGTAATTTACACGCCACATTGATTTGTTTCACGTTGCCAGCAACTTAGCCCACTACTGACAGTGTAGACTACGGAATTTAAAGAAAAAAAGAATGATAATAATTCTAAGACCACCTCTCTGATTAAATTCAAAATGATCATTTTCCCACCTATTTGTGCGGGCCTATAATTAGCGACGGCAACGTCTATTATGCAAATGAAACCCTTATAATAGCTCATTTGAAGCTTCCCTTGCATCCGCACCGCAGGTGCTGGGACTAACGTATCTGTTGTATGTGCTGAAATGCTACTTATCCCATAATCAAGAGTTATTCCTGTGACTGTGGATCTGCGTCTTCATGTGTGATGTGTGTCCCAGTCCACTGAGTTTTCTCTGTACCGGCCGTTTGATGCTAGGCGTCCATTTTCCACCGTGTAGGCTATGCAGGCAGGGTGATGTGTGTGGCTTACTCTATTAATGAATGCACCGCAGTCCGCATCACTATACTTGAGCTTTGCATGCTCTCAGTCCCCGTTGCTCTGAGCTTGTATGTGTCTAATCACTGGTCTGCACAGCATCTACTGCTCTGCTGCTGGACTCCTCACAGAGCAGGGCCAACATCTTAGCTTCATGTTGGACCTGGGCCACATCATGGTATCTGATGTGTAGTGAGAATCATTTTCTATTCAGCGCACTGACTCCCCTCCCTGGCCCAACCTGTGCTCCGTGTGCTGGTTGTAGAGGCAAAGGGCACCAAACATCTGGCATCCCATCAATCACTCACTTTTCATCACACCTCTGATCACATCTGGGCTGAAGGTGGAGTGAAATGTCTGGAACTGCAGATGCTATAGGAGTGAGCACTGCAGCACTCAGGAGTTGCTGTGCACTGTCAAAAAACAAGGTAGTGAGTTATACCTGTCATTACCGGGGCTGCAGACCATGACAGGCACACCTCTGAATGTTTTCTCAGAGATTTTTGTTTTGTTTCTTTGATGTGAAATACCCTGTTGTGTTCATTTGCAGTTTCGGTGACTATATCACAAGCTTTTCCCTGCTGAGCTGAGCTTTTGATTTAAGTGCTGCATCTCTTTAGCATAGGAGTCTTTCACTTTCAATTCCTGCGTAAATGGGCATCAGCACCTGCTCCTTTATGGTTTTAATGCAGATCCACTCTGCTCTCACTTGATGTGGGCAGTGTCACAGGTTTACTGTTGAACTTTTGAATATTTAGATTATCTCACTCATGTGTGGAGTGCCTGTGTCAGAATGTGGGCGCTGACTGCCATTGTAATAGATATTTTTGCACATTCTACTATAATTAAACACAATTAGGGAACAGATAATTGTGGATGAGAATTGTACAGTTAATTAATTGCAATTCCAAGCAACTCAGCTGATGCATCAGAAACATGTGGAGTTCACACAAATAAATTATAAGTTTAATGCTGACACATTCTGGTAGCTCAAAGGGCCTGTGCAGATAAGTTATGTGCAGTGATAAATAAAAGATTTTCCAAACAGTGATGAGAAATTGTAATTCTTTGAGTCATAGTGCTGCCATTGACTGCTCACCTCTCAGTGAATCTGTCAGTGAGGTGTGGCTGGCCCCGCCATCTGTTGGTCACGCCCCCTCAGCCCCTCCGCGTCCCACGTGCTTAACATCGTCTGTACTATGTGTGTGATGTGTGTGTGGCTTTGATGATCGTCTCCGTGGATTTTGGATTACTTTCAAAACTTAGCCGGCTCTCAGATCTGCTGTTTATGCTGTAAGGTGACTCACTGCAGTCAATACTGGTGCGTAGCCCACACAGGCTTTAGTTGTGTTTAAGCACCGGCCAAATTGTAATCATCTAATGCACAAGCGGTCCAGAACAATTGGAAAGAATCTCTGTAACTTCTGAATGTTTCCACTTGCTTTGCCTCACTATTTCACGCTGGCTTCATACTGTATTTGGTTCGGTGGTCAGGTTTCTTTCTCACTCTCTGTTTTGTTCCTTTTTCTCTGAAGAGAAGCGGTTTTGCAGTGATCATCACATCTGTCATGTAGCTATTGTTCAGAGGATCAGTGCCTTTGCTGCAATTTTCTTGATGGAGCCAGATACCTCAAGGTAATCTGAGGGTCTCAAAACAAATCTAATTATCAAAATACCTCTGTTTAGTCACTTTACTGCGTAACTTCTGATCACTGCACCACTTACTTAGGCTTACTTATTGTACTTGGTGAGAAAGTCTGATTCTAAAAATGTATTTAAATGAGTACAAATTTAACACAGGCTTGCTTGATTCAGTACACAGCATAGTTTATCATTCTAGTGAGCAGAGGCTTTTATCCAAAGATTTTTAATTGACTCCTGTCTCAATGGCTGTGACCCGTTCATCAATTAACCCCCAGCTTTGGTGTTTTTAAGTGCACCCTCTGAGAGCAGGGTTGTAAGAGCCTGTTAATGAACCATATCGTGTCAGTGATATATTGTACGCAGAGCTGTCTGTGTGCTGAGGCATGCAGACATATAGCAGACAAAGCGTTAGCATGTCTGACAGGCAAGCATGCTGGACTGGAGATACACAACATGGGACCTGTGATCAAAGCACAGTCACTGAATACAGCAGGGTGTAGGTGTGTGTGTATATAAAATACTAAAGCTCATCAGACAAAACTTTATCAACATTTTTACCATTTCCGGGGTTTATGTCAAATGGATCATGTGACTGAGATAACTCACACCTGAGTTTCTTACACAGAGTAGTTAAGGTGTAGAACTTTAATATAGTGCTCAATTAAAAAATCTTAATTTGAGGTCCACAAGGCATGTATGGCTTAGCTTAGCATAAAGACTGGAAACAGGGCAAACAGCTAACCTGGGTCTGGGTCTTTCCTCAGCAAGGAAGCAAATAAGCACATCCCCCAAAAGGATAAAATATTTAAGATTTTTTAAAAAAACTTTTGTTCCCAAGGTCGAGAATGAATTTCTCTTAGTTTATAATGAAAATCATTGTTAGTTGCCACCCTACTGTCTGTATTAACGGCCAGTGTCTTTTTCTTTTTTTTCTTTTTGGAGCTTTGAAATCTGCGCATATTCAGATTTTTCCCATTTTATTTTCTTTCTCCTCTGCTGCACTTAGTGTATATGGCAGGATAATAAATTAACAGTAGAACAGAATAGAATAGAATAGAATAGAATAGAATGGAATAGAATAGACACATTCATGTGCAATGAAATTTGTTTTTTTTTTGTTTGTTTTTTTTAGAATAGAACAAACATACATACAACAACATACTTCTTTCTGTATAACAATATGAATTTCAGGGACCATGTAGCATTAGTTCTGCTGAGAGTACATTCTCACTGAATTTGGATTTTTTATGCATGTGCATGGTTGCACGTGCGCATGTGTTTAAGCATATGTTCAAGGGTTCATGAGCGTCAGGTCATCCAGAGACACTTTATTTTTGGAGCCTCTTAGACCAAGGTGTTTCTGTTACTGCCTCCTCAGGCAGTTCTGCTCGGACAGGCAGGGCCTTGGTCACATGCAGTCTGAGGATCATGATGGACTCTTCATATGAGCTTAATGACAGTTCTGCTCTGCTTTGAAGTGCCTATTAAAGATGACCCATTTTATGATTTTATTGTCATCATTTTGACAGTGGTGGGGATTAGAAGCTGCATATATGCCTGCATGCCAAGGGTTTGTTTGCGTGCTGATCTTTTTCTGCGCACCTGTGTGTGTGTGTGTTTACATGTGAGTGTGTATAGATAAATGTGTATGTGCACACAGCTGTGATATCTCAGCAGTGAGCTCAGGTGTGTGGCTTTGTCTCATGATTAAGGAGAGAAATCATCTCGGTCACTGCTCTGAATATTTAGGCATGTTTTCTTAATGTTCACTGCTGCCAACAAGCACTCAGAATAGAATACGCTGCTTATATTTTTAGAACTGTCATCATAAGTAGGCCTAGTGCATTTCTTCTTCTTTTTTTTTTTTTTTGGTCAAGCAATCAGTATTAGCTCATGTCATTTTCACTAACTACAATCCTGATTTTGGTCATTTGGAAACGACTCATATCTCCTCTCCTGGACATGCAACAGTCATTATGGTGTGACTATGACTTTGTTGTGTATTTGCACTGAAAATATTCCCACATGCCCACACAGGACCATTGCCTTTCACATGTGTGGAAAACCTTATTACAGATGTCATCATTTATTTAACAAGCAGTTTGGTAGTTGATTTATGCAATGAATAGCTAATGGAACAGCTGCTACAAAATTCAAATCTCCTGTGTGATTTATGGCTGCATTATTGCAGCCACAACTCAGTGGGTGTGCTTACGTTTTATACAAGCAAGGTATTCTGTCATGCTGGGGATGAGTCACGCAGGTAGATCTGATTACAACTGAAGTTTTCTGACAAGTGAGGGCCTGGTCTTGTAATGGTTCCTGCAGCAGCAAGCTCCCAAAGCTATGCTCTTGGCCATTGTTTCTGCAGTACATCCTGCTGCAGCTAATTGGCCTCTGGCTGGCCCAGAGTCCTATGAGTGTTGCAAATATACTATAAAAGCAGTACTATAAGGGTAAGTTTTCTCTGGGAGGCTCAGCATTGTGTAAAATGAAACATGTACTTATATTTCTTAAGTCCAGCTATGTTGTGAAATACAATATCCAACTTCCCCCATTTCTGAACCCCTTGCCCCCACTAAAAATTTTTATACAGTCCCTTAGTCAAACAAATTTAGTTAAACTCTCACACTTTCTTTCTTTTCTTTTTTTTCCTTGCCCTCTTGGTCTTTCACGGTCTCTTGCTCTCATTCCCCTCGTTCCCTCTTTCTTAATTATTGGTGGAAAATAGAAATTACAGATAATTAAATGACAATTATGATCTCCTACACAGGGGAGTTTTTGCTACGGGGAATAACTTAGTAGGTTATTCTTAAGGTCATTCATTAAATACTGGAGTCAAAGACCACACACACACACACACACACACACACATATTAGACACTGCATTTTTAGGACTTGGAGATAGTATAATCCTCAGGGAGAGACAGTATGTTGATAGGGTTGGAAGGTCACACAACACACACAAACACACACACACAGACAGGAACACATGCATAATCACATTCACTTGTTTGTTTGCACATATGAACCCACAATGTATAAATAAGCTGCACTGTGGTGGTGTCATTTGACAGTTTACATAATAAGGAGCCTGAACGCAGAGATATGAGGCTAACTGTCTAACTGAGGGGAACTGAGGGGAATATTACTGGGATTCAATAAGATTGGACTAGACCCATCCTCAGATGCACTGGAGAGGAAATGTGCACACTCACATAAAACACACACAACACACCGTCTCTCCTTCCATCTCTCCTGTCTCTGAGGCAGCTCTGTTTTGGGTCTCCAAATGCAAACAGGATGTAACCTATTTTGATCACGGTGCCATATTGCATCATAAAATATTAACAGACTTCCCTGCACTGCATTATGTCTGCTAAATAATGTTTGTTAAATAATGGGTGCTGCTTCATCTGCACATTAAAAAAAAAAATAAAAATGATCAAGAAAAGACACTGAGACCCCATTCATCTGTATTTGTGAGTGCACGTGTATGTGTGTGTGTCTGGGAGCATCTGTGTCGCAGTGGTCACACACAAATCTATTGATAGAGCATTAGCGCACTGGTCTGTCTGTCTGTCTGTCTGTCTGTCTGTCTGGGGTTTCAGAGTCAACACTCAACACTGCTAGTGACTTGAAATTTTCCCCTTCATTTCTGCCTTTTTCTCTCCCATGTCTGTCCTCTTTCTCTCTCTCTCTCTCTCTTCTCTGTCCTCTCCCTGCTTTGCTCTCCCTGCCTCTTTCTCCCTCTATCTCTTGCCTGCCCCTCTCCTTTTCCCCCCTCGCTCTATGCTGATCCAGACTTTGGAATTTAATGTTGCTATGGTAACAATGTCGGGTTGGTCCTCTCTGCCTCCCACTCTTGCTCCTCTTATTCAGAGTAGATGCAGTACAACTCGCTCTGGAGTCATTCTGTCTTTGGCCTGTAACAGTGTCCCTACTAATTACTGACACTATGGTTCTACTAATTTAAAATAAAGCATCTGTACTATTGAATGTAGAGCTGAGAAGATTGAATCGATTGGAAATTCATTGGTGTCTGTTTTCATTATAGGTTAATCATTTAAGTCATTTTCAAGCAACAAGAGTCTACAGTTGCGCTAGCAACTCTGTGTAGCTATATCTAGGCACAGTGGCGCTTTGAGCCAAATACTAATGTCAGCATACTAACATGCTCACAGTGATGGTGCTGACATGCTGATTTTAAGCAGGTAAAATGTTCACAATCCAAATGTGATGTGTAGTTGGAGCTGATGAGAATGTCATGATTTCTTTTTTCAGGTATTTGGATATAAACCGAGTATTAACTGGCACAAAGTCAGGAGATCACAAAAGTGATTACAATTCATTCTGAGGGGAACATGAATGTCTGCACCAAATTTTATGGCTGTCCATCTAATAGCTGTTCGAAATTTCACTCAAAATCACAAATGTTAACTTCATGGTGATTGACTGCAGTGTTGGAGAGGAGAATGTTGTCCAAAATAAGGACTATATTGGACTCTCCTTCACACCCTGTCCACTCACTATGTGCTGATCAGACACAGGAGCTCGTTCAGCAACAGTCTAATTCTTCCACACTGCACAGCAGAGCGACACAGGAATTTATTCCTGCCTGTTGCTATCAAACTATGTAACTCTCAGTTCCAGTATTTCAACTATGAGGATTTGCTGCTTTGTTTTCTTTTTTGGGACAGTGAATTGAATACCTTCTGGTGGAAGTGTGAAAAGAAGTATTCACTATTTTTGACATGTTTTAGACCAAACAGTTAGTTGATTAATTGTGGACATGGTGTCCTTCAACCTTTTTTCATACGGGATGCTTCAATGAGAGGAATTCACTTTTTCTTCTGTGTGTGAGCACAGGACAGTAAAAGCAAAATCAAAAAAATAGCAGGAAAACTTACAAAACTGCAAGTAATGAATGAGTCTCAAATTGAGAGAGATTACAAAAGGCATCAAACAAGCGTTAATAAAATCTTACAACAATTAGGATAGCATAATCATCAGATTAATCAATAATAAAAATAATTGTTAGTTGCAGACCTAATAAAATGATTACATAATTATACTATTTAAACTGAACTGAACTTAAAGGTACTGAACATATGTTTATATATTGTATTTTATTTTATATAATGCCACTTTTCATCTGCAGCTTTAGGACCTAATAATACTTCTGTAAATAAACTTAACTGCAATATGTCCCTGTCTTTTACTTTATTTCATTTGCAGCAGCAGAGCAGTGACCATGGGCTCTCTGGTTCAAGCTTTGTACTAACAGCGGACGGACAAAGAGCGGGTCAACCGTTCAAGCCACAACCTCCGCCGGCACCACCTTTCCAGCGAGAAAGAGTAAGAGAGGGAGAGAGAAAAAGAGAACAACACCAAAGAGAACGAGTGCAAGAAGGAGAGAGGGGAGCGGGTGAGAACAGTCGATGGATGCTGTCCGGATTGAGGGGACAGCACGTTCTTCACTGACGAGGAAAAGAAAGATTTCAAAATTGAGTCGAAGGATAGAAACTCGCCGTCAGGTAAAGTCTCACTTTTTCACTCTTTGCACGTTCAGATGTTGCTTTACCCTAGTAAGAACTCTGACAGTATCAGTTCTATTAGCGTGAAAAGGGAACGTTTGATGTTAAACGTGGGAGAAAATATCTACAGCTGCAGCTGTAGACTGAGGCAAATTTGTAGCAATGGGTCAATGTGATGAGTTGTAAGTGAACTGTGTGATGCTATTTGTGTGAGAGTGTACATGCGTGTTTGTATGTAGAAAGTGCGCCCACATTGCCTTCCTAGTAAAGACTTTAACAAGTCATGTTTGAGCTGCTGCGTGTGTGTATGTATGTGTGTGTGTGTTTGTGTATTCATCTCCAGCCCTGCTGATTCTGTGGGGGAGAGGGGGGGTGTCAGGGTCATGAATATGGAGTAGACTGAGATTGGGAGGGTGTGATCTTTTGTGTTTCACATCAGTTCTGTCTTGTTAAGCGGAGTCAGCAGAGTCATCCAACTCTCCTCCAAGGACACATCATAGACCCACTTATGCACCTCCCACATCCGCCTCCTCCTGGCTCTCATCTTTTCTCATCGCCTCCCTCTCTCCCTCCCACTGGTGCCCCTCACCTCTTCCTGCCCCTCATCATCTCACCTGCATGTTGGCTGTCTTTTTTAATAAACTACACTATGTGTATGATTGCAAACACACCCCTGCTTGATTATCCGGTTCTTTCTTGTTCTCTGATTCCATGATAAACACTTGTTGATGTTCTCTTTTTCTCTTCGGCTCTCCCAATGTCCACCCTTTTCTTCTTCTCCCTTCCTTCTGCTTCTATCCTTTCTCTATGAAGGCATGGTGTGTGAGAAGGGGATCCAGATCCTTCTCACCACCGTTGGGGCATTCGCTGCCTTCGGCCTGATGACGGTGGCAATAGGGACGGACTACTGGCTGTACTCTCGTGCCCTCATCTGCAACAGCACAGCCAACATCACCCAGGATGACCCTCACAACAAAGACAAGAAGGACCCCGGGGCGCTCACCCACTCTGGACTGTGGAGGATATGCTGCCTGGAAGGTAGAGAAGAAGCTGTGAGAGACATTTTGGGTCTGTTGCTTGAATTTGGACCGATGGCAATGCACTTAATGTAGATCCAGATCTAATCAAACTAGGTCTTCTTGCCTTCAGGGCATGTAGGGATTGAAGCAAGAGAAACAGAAAAGAGTGAACAGGATATGTTTTGTTATCTAAACAGTTTAGTGTTCTTTCAAATCTTATTCATCTTATTTCAGGTAAGAGGGAATGGATCTGTGGAGTGGGAGGCCACTTTACATGAAATTACATGACTCACAATTGGACTGTTTCTATGGCTTAGATGGTCATGACACAGTACTGATATATGTGTTAATTTGATGGAAAGTCAAAGATACAAGCCACTGTACACAAAAATATAAGAAGTCAACCACAGCTCCAGAGATGCACATCAGTGAGAACCCCCGATTTTCCAAAAAGAAAGAATTAAATATGATTTTTTTTTTAATTAAATGAATTAATTAAAACTGGAATCCATAGCACAACATAAATATGTATAGCACTGTTGCATTCACTTTCTATGATAAGCAACAGGAATTCAGCATGAAGAAAAAACACTTTCAAAAGCATCAGCTCCTCTCTCTTCACAACTCAGTGGAAAGTATTTTCTTCAATTTTCCTTGGCGATTAATTCAGATTGAGCTGTAAGGGTTAGGATTTGTGTGGCTTGAAGTGATGCTCAGGGTAAGGTCAGTGGAGGATGAAAACAGCAGATGTATTTACTTTTTAAACCACTTTAAATAGATCATCAAATGTATAAAGGTTTTTGTATTTAGACTTTGTTGTCTAGTCAAATACTTGTCTTGTTTTTCTGCCTCTGCTGTGACAAGTATAATGAAAACAGATTTTCTGTGAGTTACATTTTTTTTTTTTATTTCAGTTGTTTACTCAGCAAAGCGAGATCAATGTAAACAGAACACAGAAGTCCAGAAGAGTCAGCCTTTAACTTGACTTTAGGAAACTTTGGTCAGAACGCTGCAGCACTGCTGCATTTATATATTGATATTTGTTAAACCATGCTATAGTGACAAGAAAACAATTTTGCATAATTGCAGCAAAATTACATGATACTGAAGCATAACCCTAACTCAGAATAATCCATTAATCATTGTCTTTGGTTCAGGCTCCAGTAATTTCATTCAAGTGCTGAACCCCCCCCCGATGCCCATCGACTTCTCATTCCCAGTGGAAGAAGATACATAAAACTGGCAGTAGCCATTTCTCAATCTTCAGTTTGTCACTGCAACACAAGCTGCTAATTCATTATACATTACACTGACAGGCTGACACTCAGCAGTAAAGGCTGGGCTGGAGTGAAGCAGCTACAGCCAAAGGGGTGGTGTGAGTTAGCGATCTGTGTCTTCGCTGCATTAGCATCAGGACATGTTTCACATAGAAACTGAGGTAGAGGCTCTTCTGTCTCCAGGAAAACCTCTTGGCTCTCCATATAAAGCATCCCCGGCCCATCCTGGGCCTGGTTGTTGTACAAAGCTAATTTGTCCTCATCTCTAAGCTTCCTGATAGCAAAGCAGCCAATTAGAGATAAGCTCTAGCCCTTGCAGCTCTTCTACAGTGCACCCCTACCCACTCCCTCCATTGCCTCACTCCTTCAGTTTCTCCACTTGCTATCCCTCTGTCTCACTCCCCTAAACATTACATTTCATCTTTCCCTGGTTTCTCCTCTTCTTTCCCTCCACGTAGTTTTCTCTCTCTTTCAGTCTTTTCTCTCACATTGTGGTGCAGTAAAGCTGACAGTGTCTTGGTATGGCTTAGAGGTCAAGTATCCTTGATGGCTGTGGAGTATTCAGCCAAGATAGATGCTCAGTAGTCATGCAGTGATGCAGTGAGGTGTAGCTGGAGTGGAAATGCAGGACATGCGAGTTCTAAAAGATTTATGCCCATGGGTGGGTGGCACATTATGCTGGATAGAGGATAGAGATGTCCTGTCCTGTCCTCTCGAGCACAGCTGCAGGTTATACCGAAGGTGCGGTTGCCCTGAAATACTTAAATAATGATTATTTTATTTGTAGGTTTTTGTTCATATAGCACACTAATTTGTGAGCTGATGTTAGAGCTTTCATTCAGGTCATTCGGGGAATAAGGGACCAGTTCTCCAGTGAGGGAATGTAACTAATTACATTTACTCATCTATTGTACTTAATCACAGCTTTGACTTAGTTGCACTTTACTTGAGTTTTTCCATTTTATGCTGCTCCACTACAGTACAGAGGGAAATATTGCACTTTTAACTCCACTATATTTATCTTCTAGTTTCTTTTCAGCTTAATATTTTACATATAAAATATTTACAGACTTTAAAAAATGCAAAGCATTTTTATGTATTAATCCAGTGGCTCCAAGTCTTTTTGGCTTGGTGGTTGGTTGAGGCCCCTTGCAGTTTGACCAATGAGTGATTTCCCTTTGAAACTTCTAGGATGATCTCATATAATTGCTGTGTAACTGTATGAAGCTCAAAGAAGTAAAATGCTTCAATATTTTAAAATATAAATACTAGAAAAATATCTAAAAAATGAATAAAAATTTGAATATGTCACATATATATCAGTCATAGGTGCCATCGTTCTGCAGAACTAATATTTTTACTTGATATTTTAAGTATATTTAGCTGATAATACATCTTTATTTTCATTTGGGTAGGATTTTGAATGCAGGACTTTTACTTGCATTGTTGCATTGGTACTTTTACGTAAAGTAAAGAATCTGTAGTGCTTCTTCCACCACACGCTTTTAGAAACTTGAGAAAATCTGTCATTAGCATCAGGACATGTTTCACCTAAAACAGTCTGAAGTCCGTTGAGCCTGAGTCTGAGGACAATAACACTGACCTGTGTGGCTCGACTGATGTCCCGCCCCTTTGTACCTCCATCTGTTTCTTTACAGACCAACCTCTGGAATTATAAGAGCTGTGAGAAAGAGACCAGCTCATCCCACATCTGTCCGTTTCTCCCTCCATCTGTGTCTCTGCATTCCATCACTCCATCTCTCTCACAATCCATCCATCAGCAACAGTGGTGTGCTGTCATCATCGTGCGTCCATCCCTCCTTTCGTCTGTCTGTCTACATGCAAGACCCCAGCGGGTAGTTATCTGCCTGTGTCTGTATACTTGTATGTATGTACATGTGTGTATGTACTGTATGTATGTGAGGTTACTAACTTGCATTTCCCAGAAGAACCATTAACCTAGTATGTCATCAGGCGCATATGCCTGGATTAAAGAATGTATTTTCTTGCACAGATGTGACTGTGTTCAGGTGTCAATCAGTTTGTCTCTCAGGAGCATATTTGCTGCTCTCTTTTCTAGAGGTTGCTGTTGTGAGTTCTTGTCTTTTGTTGTGTCTGGTCACCGCTGTTTCTCCTCTTATTTCCCAGGAGTGAAGAGAGGAGTGTGTTCTCAGATCAACCACTTCCCCGAGGATGCAGACTTTGACCATGATGGGGCAGAGTATGTCCTACGTAAGTCAATACCAGCATTACAAGATGTGGATGATGAGGGAGAGGGAGGCTTTGCTAAGAAGCAGAGAAATGAAGGGGAAATAAGCCTAAACTGTCAATTATCTGTTAAGATAGGTGTTTTTATTGCTTGTTCCTCAGACGATAATCTCAGCAACAAATAAACATGTGAGAACGTGTACAGAAAGTAAAGGGAGACGGGGTGCCCTAGTTCGTATTCAGTGCCCTGCAGTGGTATCTTTCTGCTCTACGATATGCTACATGTGTGCCTGTGCATACATAAAGAAAAGCTTGTGTTCTGTTTACAATATTGCGAAGACATTTTGCTGGCATTTAGGTGGCATTTCCTCTCCCGTGGCCTATAGTTGTCCTAGATGAGAGAGGAGTGTTAATGTGTGTTTGTGCGTGCGTGTTCACTTGTGCATGTGTGTGCATAGTTGGCAGACCTCCTGAAAGCACTGAAGGCCACATGGGAAGGGTTTGATTCAAGTGTGTGCCTAGAACTGAGTAATTAATTTCCTCCCTAAGTATTATGTGTATATTTTTAATGGAGCAGCTTTAACAATTTTTAATTTTCTTCGTGGCTATTACTCAGCCTCCTTGCATTGTCAAAACCTGGGTTAAATAGTATGAATTAACAGATTTGTGATTGTTGTGAAGTTTAATACTACAATTAGCATTTCTTGTGCAGCTATGTTGTCAAAAATATAACAGAGAACCAGCTGGTGTACGTGTTTTAAAACAAACACATAAAAAATAATTGAAACCGGAATCTGATGATGCTGCCAGCAGTAGGAATTAGTAGTGATCTGTAGGGATAGTGAACACAAAACAGTTAGGTTGATATCAGTAAGATAAAATGAGAAACAGTAACACTGCGTCGCTTCCAAGAATAATTGAAAATCTTGAGGATTATAACTGTAACACAATTCAGTTATTGTCGCAGAAGTCCCATGTCATTTTACACATATACATATACACCTTTTTCTTTCCACTTTTTGTTGTTTACCTTCTTCTTCTTATTCTGTCCTCTGTTCAGGGGTAGTCAGGGCTTCCAACATCTTCCCGATCCTCAGTGCCATCCTGCTGCTGATGGGAGGGGTTTGCATTGCTGCTAGTCGTTTCTATAAGAGCAAAAGGAACATCATCCTGGGGGCAGGAATCCTCTTTGTGGCTGCAGGTATGTGTATCTGTGTATGAATGTGTGTGCTTGTATGTGTGTGTTTGCTTGTGTGCAGGTCTGTCTGCATGTGTGAGTGGTGGTCTGGAAAATATCATGTGCCATAACAGTTTTTATGCTTTGTTTGGGAGTGTGTAGCGTGTGTAGTTATGTTTAGACTGTTTTTAAATTCACACCCCGTCATTCCACTTGTCGTTACTGAGAATGTCACGAATGATTATGTCAAACAAATGTTTTATTAGTCCTGTAAGTCAGTCTTTCTAAATGTATTTAGCTCTTTTGTAAACACTGTATTTCTGTTCTCTCTCAGGTCTGAGTAACATAATTGGTGTGATTGTGTACATCTCGGCCGCACTGGGGGACATCTCACCTAAGAAGGACGAGGATAAGAAGTGGCAGTACTCTTACGGTTGGTCCTTTTACTTCGGAGGTCTGTCCTTCATCATGGCCGAGATGGTTGGGGTGCTGGCCGTCAACATCTACATTGAGAAGAACAAGGAGCTGCGCTGCCGCTCACGCACCGACATTTTCAAGAGCACCACACACGCCATGCTCCGCCTGCCCAGCTACCGCTTCCGCCGCCGATCCCGCTCCTCATCCCGTTCCACCGACCCCTCCCGCTCCCGAGATCCCTCACCTGTAGGGGGAGGTGGGGGCAAGAACTTTGGCCTGCCCCCATCTGCGCTGCTTTCCCAGGGCCCCATTTCAGTGTCCACTTTACCTAACCCCCACTCTCGCTCCCACACAGCCCTGGCTGGAGGCGACATCTCCCTCTATACGTTGTCCCGTGACCCCAAACTTGGGGGCTTGCCGCCCATGTATGGAACGGTGGATAGGGCCACGCTCTACCAGCTTCACAACTGCTTCCCAAAGGATGGGGGTGGAGGGGGAGTGATGATGAGTGGTACACTTCCCTCCCTTAAGTCCCACAACCCTTCAAATTCTTCCAACTCAAATGCGCCAATGCCCAACTCTGTGGGCTCCGGCCCTCCACCCTTCACCTCATCCACAGTAGACAGGGAGCGAGGGATGGGGACTCTGGACAGGCTGAAGGGAGACAGGGAGAGCAACTCTAACACCCTCAATAGGAAGACAACGCCTGTGTAGTGAGAGGGTATTAGAGGGGGAGGTGAGGAGGAAGGGAGAGGAGAATGGATAGTAGGGAAGGAGAACAGATAGAGAGGAGCACTGTTTGGGTGGCTCCACAGGAAATAGATTGGAAGACAGACAGACAAATGAAACGGTATCTCTCCCTCCATGTTCACTGTTATTTAGCCTACTCAATCCCACTGAGAACAAAAAGAAGAGAGTAATAACAGAGTGATAATAACAACAACAATGAACTTTCACAATAAAACTATTTTGATATTTTAATGCGCAAGAAATGATTTATTTTGTTAATGATCAAACACAGTTAACCATGGGCTATTATGAAAATGTTTCTCATATTTTTTTTTGTGCAATATTACTGCTAATTTAACCAGATCATCATTAATGTAAAATTGTTGTTGTGATTATTCTTAGCGTTATTACAGGCTAGCTGTATTTGCAAAACACTATAGTTTGGAATGAAATTTTAATTTTCAAGTTTGTTTGTTTTTTTCCACTGTAATTTTAGATCTTGACAACTTTTACTGTGAATTTCTTCCATGCAGAGCCACTGGGATTGTCAGTGAGCTATGTGTAACTGTGTCAAAGTGTCAAGCATGAGTGTGCACAATATGTGGGAGAATGAGAGCCTGTATTATTTTTTTAACCCCCATATTATATAATTTTCATTTATAACATGGAGTCAGATGTGAATACTGTAAATTGTCTTCCAATATTGATACTGAAAGAAATGCAACAATAACATGAGTGACTGAGACAACTGACCAACTTCATTGTTATTACAAGTCTGAATTTTCTATGGGCCTCTGTTAGTCTTATTTCCATTCTAATCAGTGTTAACAGTAGTACTTGTAGCTATAGTCGTGTTGAAGATGTTTGTTCTTGGGCATTAACAGAAACCTCTGACTGGAGGAAGCAGAAAAAAAAGAGACATAGAATAATGCATTTGTACAGAATCAGGTAAAGGTTGCTGCCTGAGCAGAAAAACTAAAAAACCTAATCATTTTTTTCTATGAAGAGTCCCAAAGTGACACATGCAACTCATCTTTTTCAGTGGCAAAAAATACAACATGTATATGTGGGTTGAAAGGGTTTAAAAAAATACCTGTACATTGTAATTTATGCATACATATATTTGTAAAGTCTATAGATATGTTTTCGGGACCACTGTTCAAACTAGGTATGCATTCTGGGCAGGGGCAGGTTTGGCTGAAGTGTTTCGTTCTGGTGCCCTTCCCGGGCTCTTAATGGGTGGTTTCATTCGCCCACCCCAAAAGCGACACTCTTGGCCCCTCCCCTGCCCATATTTGATCACACGATCAGTGTCTCCTCTACCTTGTCACATGACCAGTAACATATTCACCACATAGACGACCCCTTAACCTCCCCAAAGATTCTTTTCACTGTGCTTCCTCTGTGACCGCCGACTCCTGAGTCTGAACTCTGACTTGTTCTGTTTATGTTGATGAGAATGTAAACACATGTAACCCCCCCACCCCAAACTGTCCGGAGTGACTGCAGATCTGGGTTGAAACCATGGACACACCTGCTACATGATGTAATGAAGAAACAAAACAACCAGACGCTTCCAGATTCTATACGTTTTCATTTCTTTGATTTCATTTCAGAAAAAGAAAAATGTGATAAAACTGCACACAGATAGCATTTATGTGGGCAATATGAATAGTATGTAGTTGAGAATAGATATATCTAGACAAATGATTATGGTTTATCTAAATGTGTGATAAACTTAAACACTGTATTGCACGAAGTTTATAAAAAAAAATAACAGACATATTCACAGACTGCTGTCTTTTGTGTTTTTGTTTTTTGCTGAGAAAGAGGCTGGGGTCTCTTCTGGAGTACAGACTAAGCATATAGCTGTGTTTTATCCCTCAAGATTATGTATAGACAGCCCACAACAGTTGTGGAGGAAGTATTCAGATCCTTTACTTCAGTAAAAATAGTAATATCACACACTGGAAAAAATACTCCAAAGTCTCCCTTCGCTCAAAAAATGTGTTTTGCTTAGTGCCCCCTCACTTGGATGTTTGAGCTTCACTGTGCAGCATGATATACATTCAGAGTTTGACACTAGAAGGCTGTTTCTCGAGGGTCAACACGTGCACAAATGTACGAGATGATTTTGTGGCATCACGAGTTTAGAGGTCAAATATGCAACTTACAACAAAATGTACTTTGATTATCAAAGGAAAAAGTGCTCCGTGTGAAGAATGGGCCCTGTCAGTGTCATATTATTTTATTATTAGATTTACTGGATCGTTATTTTTGATACAGTAATATGTCAAGTCCCAAGTGGAGTTAACTTTTACTGCTTTATATACTGTTGGGTAATTAAATCTGGAAAAATGCTTCATATGTTGATTGATCACAATGGTAATCTGAAAAGTAACTAATGCCTATAGCTGTCTAATACGTGTAGTGGAGTTAAAAGTATATTTGCCTCAGAAAAGTAGTGGTGTGGAAGTACAAAGTAGGCTAAAATGAAAATAGTCAAACTACAAGAACCTCAAAATTGTATTTAAGTAAAGTAACTGACTAAATGTATTTAGCTATGTTCCACTACAGGATTATAACAAACACTGGGTTCATCATAAGTCAGCAAACATTGCTGACTTATGACTCAAGGTTTCTTGGCTAATCTTTGGCATGCTGTGGTCTTAAAAAGACTTCAACCTTCTCTGTCAGACCTGAGGCTCATAATATTTGCAAATATATGGATAGTGCCAGATGGGTGGTATTTGCCAAATAGGATAATGAGAAAAGCAACTGAAAGTTAATTCAGTGTGCTTTTCTGTGACCACTGCCCTTCCTGAGTACATTATGTTTTTTTTTTCCTGATGGGCCCATCTGGTACCTCATGCATGATTTTGCATGAACAATTATAAAATGCTGTCAAGGTCTGCTTTGGTCTCTTCAGCCCACTGGGCAGGTTTTGCTTGACCTTAGAGGGATCATCACTGGCAGGAGGGACGAATGTGGCAATACTTCCAGAGTGGATCAAGCTGGAAGAGTCCCCTCAGAGACAAGAGATGATACAGATTCATAAGGGCAGCGGCAGGGCAGTGTCACATCCTTAACAAGGGGCCTGAGATTGTTAGCAATGCTTCTGGACCTTGAGGATTATCTAGAGTGCCCTACCCAGCTATTATCATACCTTTCCCAATCTAGTAACAGCCACAGTGATGCAGTGATGAGAGACTGAAGGAAGAAAGATGAGAGGCTGCAAAATCAAACTCATGTCATCCAATACACAGGCACCATTCCTTATCACAGTTTGGGATAATATGTCTTAAAATACTATTTTGGCAACATATCAGTAATGGCAGCTAAGGCTTTCCTGTTCTGTGAGCTTCCACTTTCAATCCACAGGTCCTCTATCAAGAATTCCAGGAACCCCATTTCCATTTACAAACATGCAACTAGTGCCCGTGCACCACTTGTCACACAGTTTCAGTAGAACTATTAACAGCTATATATACAACCAGGATAGTGTGTCATGTGGATTCAGTTTCTGTCCACAGGGAGTTAAAAGTATGTGTGTACGAGTGTGTGTGCATGAAGGTGAGCATGTGATTGAATGTGACTGTCTGGATTCCACTCAACTCCCCAGTGTGCCAGGTGTGAGAACAGTTATTGGGATATCTCTGATTTGATCGGTGTGCGTGGGGGCTGAGGGGTGGAGTATTAGCCACTCTGGCCTTCCCCTGGAGACAGCAGGGAAAGTAGTGCACTGAGGTCAAGGGTGGAGAGGGAGAGGAGAGGGCACAGAGGTATGAGGATAGGCCAGGGGGGCGGCTACATAGTTGAAACTCAGGGGTAAGGTTTCCCAACCTCTGCAGTGAAATGCATTGCGATGAGCTCTGGCCTAATTATAGAGAAGCAGGTTTGGGGGAGGGGGATGTTTGGCAGAGATGTTAGGAGTCACACTGTGAAGGGGTGAAAATGGGTGAAAGTCAAGTTTGAGGGCAGACAGGGTGTCACGCCAACAAACAAAAGGGAGACCATCATTTCATGTCAAATCCCTTTAATGAAAAGCAGAACTAGTGCCACATACTGTGGATACATATGAGTAGAAAGGAGCACAGTGTATGTGTAAAATAGCATGTCTTGGTAGAGAGAAAAGGTGAGGATGCTATGACAAATAAAGTGTATTTACTGCATACATATTGCAAATAAAGTAACTGACACAACCCAACAAACAGTGACCATTGATAAAATATAAACACATTCATTTTATGTACAGAGTTGAGCTTACAGCGTGAGTCCACACAATTCTCTGATATACAAAATGTTATTTTAATCTCTTCTCACAGTTGATTTCATCCATCTTACATTCATATACTGAAACAGCATTCACTCAATAGTTGTAAAACACACATATGTAATACATAATGACAACTAAAACCTCTCTCAGGCTCCCTGACTCTATTCATAAGGCAACATATAGCAGATGTGACAAGCAACTTCTTTGAAAGTAATCAGGATATTTTCTATACTGGTTGTTAACATTATCAAAAGTAATTATCTGTTGCTACGCTGATGGTGATGCGTCTATGGAAGGCCATTTCTGCCAGGAAAAAAAAAATACAGTAGATGTATGCATGATAAAAATAAAAATGCCCAGTAAGTAAGTCAGAGTTATGAGACTGTACGTCAACTCATAATACTGTGTCATGTCTAGCTCAGAGTCTGTCCTACCAAGAAGAAGGACGGTGTCAGTTGTTTCAGCAAGGTCCTCAAAATGACATGTTTACATTCAGGTTACAAAACCGCAGCAGCTGTAGAAATGTAGCAGGAGCAATGGAGGAAGTTAGCTGACAATGTTATAGAGCAACAAAGGGAAGAGGCTGGAGTGGATGGATGGATGGATGGATGGATGGATGGATGGATGGATGGATGGATGGATGGATGGATGGATGGATGGATGG
>JBBMJY010000025.1:9462100-9500006 GCA_037833715.1 Toxotes lorentzi | reverse complement strand
CCCCCCCCCCCCCCCCCCCCCCCCCCCCCCCCCCCCCCCCCCCCCCCCCCCCCCCCCCCCCCCCCCCCCCCCACTCTGGTTGGTTCACACTGTTGATTATTAAATGTGTGTGTGTACCCCTCACACTGCCCCTGCAACGCATGTCCTGTCTCAATGGCTGCACCCTGTTCCTACTCTGTACATGTTTGAAATCTCTAATCACTGAGCGAAGGTGCTGCAGGGTGGTCCGCTCACATGACGACAGTCCTGCCAGGATGATTAAAAACATGTCTGTATCTGAGACAGCCTTGCTGTTTGTGTATGTATGTGTCTATTTTAGACAGCCACCTGTTAATGACATTAAGTAAGGGCGAAGGAGGAGCCTGTGTTTATATGAGAGGGGCCAGGACAGTGTTTTACAGCAACACAATACCCTGTGAGGAAAGTGAAAATCTGACACAGAGACAGAGAGTGAAAGTGAAACGGGGAGGCGGAAAGAACAGCTGACAGGGACGCATGTGGACAAAGAAAAAGAAAGATGGGAAAAGGAGATGACAGAGGAATAAAATGGTAACAGAACACTAATGTCTGAGGTAGGTGCAGAAACGGACTACACCGGCTGAAAATGAAGCGGTCCAGAGACGAAAATGAGAATGTGCAGCCCCATTTCATTCCCCACTGAACAAGGTCCCGTGAAACTTAAGACTCAGCCAGGTCTTGTGGAAAGCTTTTTGTCGTGGCCCAGCCCTGCTTGGCTCTTCCGCAGTTTAGGTTACATACGTGGCACAGCTAGAGAGAGGCCAACCCCAGCAGGCAGCTACGTTCGGGGAGAGCAGGGGGTGAGGAGGGGAGGGGGACACAAACTGAGAGTGAGCTGAGGACAGAGAGACAAAACAGGAGAGAATCAGACAAAAGGGACAAAACAGGCTGTAGGCTGTGACAGGAAAATAAACACCTACAATGTCCAAAACAGTCAAGTCCTGTTCCTGTTTTTTTATGGGAGAGATTGCAGCGAAGCCACAGTGCTGATTTTGGTGCAGTTTGCAGATGAGAGTTTCTTATAGAGAAAGAAGCATGTTGGGCACATGACAACCATGATTCATAGACTCAGCTGGAGGACGGCCATCTTTTTTTCATGCACATATGTGTGTCAATTCTTTAAACTGACTTTGCCTCTAATTATGCAGCCTATCTCAGCTCATCCATCATGTGAGACTGATAGAAAGTGTCCACACAGTCTGAGGCCATTAATAATCTACAGTATGCTGATGTGAACAATCTTGTCTCCACATCACTCAAGTGCCCGTCAGCAGTGCTGATTTATGCTTGAGCACACTGAACTGCACACATGTATACTTATGTATGCAGCCATGCATGTACTGGCCATACTAGTGCATATCACAGCTGCATCCTTTCCCCACCATGATGTTGCTGACTCCAGCTAAAGGATACATTTGGTAATATCTCATATTTTTGAAAAGACCAGAGCTTTGTTGATGATAACAAAAACATAGAATATCTCCAGTCTTACCTTCTTCTCCATAATATTATCAGACACACAGACAATGAGACAAATATCTCAAACGCTTCGGAAGTACTGGAACATTCAAGTAATTAAATCACTGTTGCAAATGGGGAAAAACAAAGGTGAGTCATATTAGATTTTATGTCAATTAGCAGTGTTACTCAACCCACTAGGTCTCCATGTTTGTGACTGATGTTCCTCTTGGCGGGTGTAGTTTGTCTGTTTGACAAATCCCATGACTACTCCCATATGCTCAATGCAAACGTGTAGATGTACAGAGTACTGCATCCATCCTATACCAGTGTTGCACTCTCACTGCTGCAGTGTTGTATCTTTCTGAATGAAGATCAATGGAGAGGCACTGCCCAGAATGACAATGACGATCACCAGAGTCTTACATTCACCACTAGAGGGAGATAATATATTTACAGTCTTCACTGCCGCATCAGGCCTGTGCAGGGCTGCTAATAACATTTAATAGGTCACATGTTTAGCAGCCTGAATGTCCTGATGTGTAAGAGAGGCTGGGTCAGTTTTACATGTTTCCTCTGGTGGATATGGCTTCAGCTGCCTGGGAGAGCTGCTGTTTTATCTGTACCCTCAGGCAACAACAGAGTAGAGAGTGTTGCATCAGTGGCCCTACTGCTGGGGCTTTGTGCAGTGGGGTGCAGCGATGCAGATGGAGATGGGCAGTATAGAGCTGACACAGGGCGTTATTCCATGTCAGAGATTTGTTGCTCTCTTGTAACTGTTTTACAGGAACTCCCTGTTGAATATGTCCCAGTTGGATACAGCCTTTATGGCGTTTATTGCTGCTGAGCAAGACTGTGTACTCATGGGACTGAGTGAAATATGAAAAAAAAAAAAAAAAAAGACAAAATAACTTCAGTCTATTTCTGGGTGGATTTTGACACAGGAAGCATAGATGCTGCTGCTGATGAAAGAGAAAGATACTATTCCTAAGTTTAGCTTATTCGCACAGGTTTGAATCAAGCAAATGACAAATATAAACAGTGAAACTTCATGTGCAGAGACTTCCTGATTACTTCAACCTAAAAATCTTAAAATTAAAAAAAAAAACATATTTACACTGACTGCTAAATATATGGGTTATGACATGAGTTGGAGAAATATAATACAGATAATAAAAGTGTCTTTTTAGATATACTTTCACATTCTTTGAGAATGGTATAAATTTAACCAAATGAAAGAGTTCCAAAACTTTGGATACCTGTATCTGACTGAACATGCACCTCTGATTGTCTTGGATGATACACTGGATGAGTTAGAGTAAAACTGTGAATCAGTTTCGAAATAAGACCCGAGATGATCTGGATGATTTCTGTGTTAGAACTGTATCTTAAAAACAAAAAATACATATTTGGGCGACATTCATGTCATCTATTGTAAGTTGGCTATAAATATATAAAGGAGCCAATGGGTTGCCAGGAAAAAAAAAAAGATTAGTTGTGGAAAATGTACTCCTCATTCTATGAGAGTATTTTATGGCTTCATGACTGTACAATAGCTCCATTGTTCAGACATTACCATTAACTACAGGGCTTGATAAATTATGCCATCAACTGAATGAAACTGACTGGATATGGCTCCAGCCTACTCCATCTCCATAATTAACTGTGAATGTCATCACTTGCTGGTTGAATAAAACTGTGCTGCACTCTGGTGGTTGTGCATAAGAAAGAAAGCGTGTAGCATCATGTAAATTCAGTTTTTAATCAACATTTGAAAACAAATTGGACAAATGAAAGACTGTTTCTGCTTTTATAAACTAGATGTGGTTTTTAGGTTTTAAATCATTTAAGAAATCACATTTTTTTCCCAGAGAAAAAAAAAAATTAAATGACACAGTGACACTGAAAAAGCAGATTTTCAGAAAGTAAGGAGTAACATCTCAAAAGTGTTATCACTGACACTAACTCTCTTCAGCGCTCTTAAGCAACCCAAAGTACAGTATCAAATGAAAGCATAGTCTCAAGCCCATACAGCGTGAACATGTGGTCCTCAGAGAAACAAGGGCAGAAGATGAGGGAGATTAGAGAAAAGCAGATTTTAAGTACATGTGGACAGTTTCCAACATCATGACAACTACCTCTAAGATTTTGTGAAAATCCCCCAAAGACTAACATAGTGAAATCATGACATCTGAAAAGGAGAATGCACCATTAGTTTCTTTGCTGAAATTTAGTTAGGTGTAAGATAGAAGTTCTCTGTCTGCAAGCTTTCACTGAATGTCTGAGAAAAGCGTTTGCAGTGTTAGGTTTACTTTTATTCTTCAGTGTGGACAAGCTGCTCCTTATCAATTAATCAGAGTATTTATTTTTAACAAGGCTGGAAGGTGACAGAATAGCTGTTGCGTTGTTGCATGGTTTTGGTTTCACGCTGTGGTACAACATGAGTCGTGGGTATTAGTCACATGTTTATTTGGTCTTGTCAAGAGGTGAGATGTCGCACACACAAAAAAAACCTGATCCAACACATCTTAAATCCCAAATCTGCAGGTAAACAAGGAAGAATGAGAACTGGTGATGCAAAGCTACAGCACGAGATAGTGACATTTACGAACATAGAGACATCATTGATAGAGGGGCAAGCCGAATTTCTTTCCACAGCAAATTGACGTGTATTAATATTAAGGCTTTTTGGTAAGGAAGAGATAAATCCCCATTAGATACCAATCTGTTTGCCTCTCCAAGTCTTTCTTTGTTTATTTCCTCTCAAATTAAATTAGGACAGAACTGTGGAGACAACACAATCTCATCTGTTAAAAAGCTGTGCACAAAGGAAGGGTGTGAAAAAGTTACAGAAAATAGAAAAAAAAAGAACAAAATCAAACTGCGATAATTGAAAATGTTCTTTTCTGTAGTTCATGTTATTCTGCAGCCTGAATACAAGGCGATATTACAGCTCAAATCAGAGAAGCTACACACAGTATCGGAACAATTACAGTTGACATTCAGATAGAGTCCAAATACACAACAGGTTCTCTAACAATCGTCCTGAGGGGGGCAGTAGTCTGATGAAAATGAAGGAACATGAGGAAATGTCCAATCATAGAAAAAAAAAAAAAAAACAATAATAAAGACTCTCCCCTTGGCTTTCTAAAGATGATGGCAAAACTGAAGTGGATGTTACAGCTACTGTATATCTACATTAGATGGTCAAACAAAATGGCCTCCTCTTCCTCTCCATCTCCCCCACATCTCCCTTTCACAAATAAACACTCCTGTTTCCTCCGTCCAATCACCCAATCATCCAGTTAGTTCCCTACTGCAACTCCTTCCTAATGTACTTAAAACAGGCTACCTCCATTTAAATACAAACCTTAACGTGTGGCACCCCCCTCCCACCCAAAATGACATCCCTGTCTCACAAAGTATAAAAATTGTTGACCCCGCCCCGGACCTATTATTACACACATTTCGCAAAAATCTTTGACACCCCCACCCACCCAGCTGCAACCCTGACCACCCAAACCTTGCCCCCTGCCTTGTGGTCTGAATATAAACCCTCCCCAGTCTCCTCCTGTCCAATTTCCAAATATCAGTTTCAACTGCTGGACATTTCACGTAGATCTCAAATGATAAATTAGATGTCACCAAAACCATTTGTCGAATGTTTAATATTCTCAGATCTACCTGAAATGTAGCTCTACCAAATCAATCAGGGGGCTGAACTGGATATAGGCAGTACACCCCCCCCTCCCCTTCCCTACCCTATCCTATTCATTTCTTGCCTTCTCTACCAGAAGTCCCGGCGGTGGTAGGCATCTGGATCGCAGTATTTGGTCACCACCACTCTGTTGGCAAACTTCCTTCCTGTCAGCCCCTGCATGGCCTTCTGGGAGTCAAAAACGGATGTGAACTCCACAAAGATCTACAGAATTGTAAAAAAAAAACAAAAAAACAATCAAAAATAAGGTTAATGACTTCATAGTTTATATTATTGTTTATAAAAAGATTTACATAGCATTCACATTACATTAACAACTTCCTACCTTGCCAGTCCCAGGCACTTCCAGGCCATCCACGGGTCGAGGTATCTCAATGCTCTTGACCTGGCCGTACTTGCTGCACTCGTCCCTGACGTCCTCCACGATCTCCTCATATTCCTCATCATCCAGCAGCTCTTCGGGGGCCACCATGTTCATCAGACAGAGCACCTCAGTGGGCAGGCCTCCCATCTGAGTCACTGAGCTGTTCAGACCTGGCACCTGCAGCGTCACTGGGGTCTGGTTCATACTTGTCTGGAGGGACAGTTTGTTCTCAGTGTTATGACTAGCAAAAGGACGTCCACAATGTCATTCAGAAACGGTGGTCAAAAAGAAGACGTCATATTTATCATTTCACATCACATTTAGCATACTGTACCAGATTCCTCTGAATCAGATTATACATACATGGAAGTTTAGCTTACACAACAAATGTGTGAGTCAAATCTTTGCTTGCACTAAAATGTACAATTAACTTTATTCAAGAGAAGAGATTCTGATGTACACGTGTGTGTTTGAAGAGTAGTAGTATATTGCTAGAGTAGATCTGATCAGCAATTGGTGTTCATCCATTTCAGAAACTAAAAGAGCATCTAGCCTCCCACCACCCTGCTGTCATCTGTCCAGCTCCTGGACACTCACCAGAGTGGCATTCTTGGATCCCACACTGGCTCTTTGCACCAGGAGTTTCTTGTCTCCCAGCTGCATGCCGTTCAGCCCAGCAATAGCCTGTAATGATAGGATAAAGTTTTAATTATACTTTTAAAAAAACTTGTAAAACTGTGGAAGTTTAAAACGACAATGTATGCCTCCGCCAACCAGTCAAGCTGTAGTTTACACTGGAATATGGTAGTGAAGACTTTGAAGGAATTTAATAAAAAGGTTCAAGCTGGGCACGCAAGATTAGTGTCTGACCAAATGTGAAATATGAAAAACAGAATGATGTCATAATGAAGTTGAACTTTGACCTTTTGGATATAAAAAGTAATCACTTCATCGTTTTATTCTGTTAGAAATTTGCGTGAAAATTTGTCACAAGTCTAGAGTTATGGCCAAAAACGTGTTTTGTGAGGTCATGGCGAAATTCTGATCAGTTCAGCATCGAGTCCAAATGAAAGTTTAAGCCAAATTTTAAGAAATTCAAGGCATTCTTGAGAAACCGCGCTCATAAGAATGGGACAGACAAATAACGCAAAAATATAATGCCTCCGACAACAGCTGTCACCAGTGCTGAAGCATATCCTGTAAACATGTTTTTTCTGTTGCACTGCTTACCTGATCATTAAGGTTGACATCAACATATTCACAGAAGGCATATCCTTTAGATAAGCCTGTGGCACTGTCCTTCACCAGGTTGAAGGCCTTCAGGGGGCCAAATGAAGTCAACAGCTCCTTCACCTGAGACACGGGAGACAGAAGGGTCGCTCAGTCATTTCCCAAAACTTCGACTGACACTGTCACTTTGCTTTCATGTTTCAATAATAGTGAAAATGTCAAAGATTCCAAAAGAATGAAGCAGAGTATGATTCAACAATAAGGATGAAGTACACAAGATAATCCAGGGCACTTCAAATTTCCTGAGCAGTAATCAAAAAGAGAACCCAAGTATAGTTAGCAGCTGGGGGTAGCAAATCCTATTTTAGAAAGGAATGTGTGCAGTACATGTGTGGTACATTAGCTGTACCCCAGTTTGTTTCATGCAGATTTACAGACCTGGTCATCATTCAGGTAGTTGGGCAAGCCACCAATGAAGAGCTTGTGAGCCGAGTCAGGCACCACTGTGGACACCACACCTACATCAGACACAAGGAAAACAGACAAAAACATCAAGAGAAGCACCGCAAACAAACTCAAGTTGGGAATGAGACTAATTAGTTATGAATTATGCCACAAGTAGATAGGGTTAAAAACCATTAATTGTCTGTGTACCAGGCACATAGACACTGGGGTTCTCGCTCATGCCCGGCAGGGGCTGGTAATCATGGGGACGGCGAATCTTGAGACTCTGGCCTTGAAAGATGATGCCATCAAAGGCCATGGCCTGTGTTGTTTCATCCACTGAACGAAACTACACAGAAAGATTATTATAGGTGATTGAAATCAACACTGTTCAAAACAGACAAAAGGTACACACAGGGGGAACCAATGACATGTTTATGAAGGTATTTTCTCACTTCAAGGAAGGCAAAATTCTTATCCTGGTTGATCTGTACTGCAAGGACAGGGTTTCCAGGGGCCTGAGTAAGACCACCCAAACGCATCTGGGCATTGAAGAAGTCCATCATGGACTCCTACACAGAAGAAAGAGAGAAAATTAAGAAAATAATTTTAATTAATGGTGAACTTAAATAAACATTTAGCACTCAAAAGCCAAACACTGTCCTGTTCCTCACCTCTGTGATACCAAAGGGGATGTTGCCCACATAGAGCCGGCGTGCCTGCCGGGTCATCTGGCTGCCCACTACAGGTACAGGGGTGGGAGTAACAGCCAGGCCATCTGGAGTCATGGTCGGCAGGAGGGCTGTGGCTGGGATCTGGCCTGCAGCTGGAGGGAAAAGTCAAAGACAGGAGACATTCAACAATCTAATTATATGTATACATTTTACTCTAACCATACAATAGCTTGAAGTACTGCAGTAGAACAAGGTGTAGTACAACATCACATTTCAACTCTGAAGACAGGAAGCATATTATAAATAGATTAAATATGAAAAGACACATGAGACTGTTACCTTGCATGGCTTTGTACTGCATGGGAGTGATGTGCTCAAAACCAGGTGGAGGGACATCCCAGTACTTCTTCACCTTCTTCTTCTTTTCACGGTGTGGAGAACGGCTGTTGGAAGAAAAGACAAGTGAAAGTGAAAGAGCAGAACAATCAACTCACAAACAGATATCTCTCATTAGCTCAGCAGTAAACTACTAGATGATGGGTCATGTCTTCAAAAAAGTATACTATAAAATCTAGTGACTTTTGTGGACACTTCCATCAATCAAAACATTGTAAAACTGATGGTAAAGGGAGAAGAAGGGATAGAAACCCAGTCCAAGCAGATATCTACACAATGAGTCAATAGCACTTGGAATCAGAGGCACATCATTAATTTGCAGTTGTTGCAATAATGCATAAACCAGCTTTGTGTTAGTTTGCTGTATTACCTTCCAGCATTGTCCTGGGGGTAGCTGGATGGTGAGCTGAAATGACATTGGAAGGGTTTCACATTTCTCTCAAATCAATCATGACATTCACCAACATTTTCACTTCACAAAAACAGAACCCAAATTTCTACGACCCTCACCAAACAAAAGACTATGAAGAGCCTTGACGATCATTGTCTTGCTGAAAGCGCAAAGTCCTTTCGAGTTCAGCTGACAAACTAGCACATTCTGAGAGACTCACTGCTGACATGCAGTACCATTTGAGAACAACTAGTGATGCAATGAAAGCAGAAATGATATCCTAAAAAACACACAGCAGCTGCAAAGGGAAGCTGTAAGACTTCTTTTGACCAAGGGCTCACACTGAGAATTTACAATTAGCACTGAGAGACAAGGAACAGCAATAATTCACAGCCAACAAGAAGTAGAGAGTTGACAAGCTTTAGAAAAGTATGTGTTAGAAAGAATGCACTGAAGCAGTTATTAAAGAGATACATGGCTCCAAACTGTTGATAATGAATTTTGCATAAATGTAATCCATAGATTTCAGTATCAGCACTTGCTTAAATGGTAGCATATTTTTCATAAGCTATCATTCAGCACTTCTAATCATTTACAAAAAGACACAGGTTTTACAAGTCCAAAAGCCAGCAGTTTTCCCTGACAATGACTGTCTGGGAGTTGGTAGGCAGTTAACACTGGTGTTGGCAGTGTTGTGGGAAGAACTTGCACCTATATGAACATATTCCCACCACAAAAGGCCCAAGGAGATTCTATCAAACAGTATAGCTCAGACTCATCATGAGACCAGATCACAGGAATACTGCATGGCTGCATGTGTCATCAAATATTATGCGACACAAGAGTAAATATGCAAACAATGAAAAAAAGTAAACAAATTCTTCTCAAAGGACTTCTCTTAATACCCAATTAGTGTAGTTTGTGAATGTATAATGAATGAAAAACCATTTGTGACTTGGTCTTGCTATTGTGTTCAATCATCAAGGATGGAAAAGAGATTGCAGCAGCTGTCGATTTGTGTTTTCACAACTTTGTCCCATATGCTTGAGGCAAAATTAGTACAATGTTATTAGAACCTGTGACAGAGGGCTTAGGGACAGACATCATAAAAATAACATTATCCAAAATAGACTTTATGAAAGTCAATCTGTTAGTAAAATCTCATTCAAGGGAGTCAGTTTTCCACCATTTTAACTCTAGGAGCCCAACTACCTCATCTAAAGTCTGTCAAAATATATCGGTGTTCAATGAATACACCTCACAATCACATTTTTTTTTTCAACTTCATGCAGACTGCTCTAAAGCTTTGCTAATTTGCTCTCTTTTGTGACAGTATGTATAGACGGTGGGAGTTTTTAATCAATGTTAATGCTTTAAAAGTCATTTTCTGTGTGCATTTGCTTGAGTTTGGAAATTACAGCCACCTACAGTATAGTAGGCGAATGGTTAGATGCCAAGACTAAGCTGAAGGTGTAGAGAAGACATGCTGGTGTGGCAAAACACATATATGCGTGAGCACTCAGAGCAACGCCAAACTCTGATATGTGTGTGCAAACTCATGTACATCTCTGTGACCCATGTTTGCTCTGACTCATTTAATGAACTAAGACCCATGCCACACTGCTTACCTCCCCCATGTGTGACTGTTGTGGAACCTCAACAGTGTGTGTGTGTATATGTATACACACACACATATATATATATATATATATATATATTGTTTCTTAACTAAACATAAATCAAAATTATATCGAAATGAAATCACTCATTTTATTAATGATGGTCATTATGAAAGGAGAACTAGAGCTGGCAGTAGCGCTGCAGCAGCAATGCTGGCGGTGTGGACACATATGCGTGCAAGTTGAAGCCATTCAGCAAGGCAGTCGTCACACACAGGTGAGCTAAGAAGTGTGGTCCACGTGTGAAACAGCCTTGGAACCAAAAAGTAGCATATTTAAATGAATGTGGTCAAAACCACTCAACAGTGTCTTGTGCTTGACTGAAACAATTATTTTTTTTTACCCAGTGGCAATTACATGAACTGCAAGACCAGTAGGGAGGAATATTTGATGATGTGACAGGAGTTTTCAAAGCCTGCTGGTACAGGCATATTTGTATAAAAGCACTAACCTGCGTCTGTGCCTGCGCTCCTTACTGTCCCCACGGCGATCCCTGCTGCGTCTATCCCTGTCTCTGCTCCTCCTTTTCCTCTCTCTGCTACGGCTGCGGGAAGAGGACCGGCGGTGGTGGCGATTCTCTTTGTCCCTTTCAGCTGCAGGGATAGTGTTAACTGATATTATAAAAAGGTATAAACACGGAATGACACACACACACACACACAGCTTGCTAATCAAACAAGGAAAAAATTACAGATACTTATCAGTGTCACTGGGAATATCCAAAAAGCTTTAATCTTAAGGACTGGTAAAATAACTGACCTTAGATGGAGTTTAAAAAGGAAATAAAAAACTGTCCAACATACAGTAGGTAACAATACTGATAGAAATATGGTAGTAATTCTGACCACATATTATAAACCTAACAATGAAAACAATGTGCCCATACAGTTGAATACAGAATAATAGAAAAGACATATGTATATAGTTTGAGCTTTTGGTTGAAAATGACATGACGTGTAATTTGGCCGGCTCCTAGAAAACTACTTAAGTGCAAACTATTGCGTGTAAATGCAAATCTAGGTTAAAGAGAGCTTAATGTGGAATAAGGTTAGTAGGTAGTACGTTTGTAGTATAGTTGTATTTTTGGTGATGTCACCAGCTGGGTGTAAGAAATGTGGAGAAAATAATAGGGCAATAGCACTGGAAATGTTCACTAGCTGCAACAGCTGCACAGAATGAATGCTAGCTGCCCCAACTATTCAGTCAGCTGGCACTGGCAGAAACACTACATGTTATAGCCTGGTCCTGCCTTCAAGAGACAATGCGAGTTACCTTTATTTAATAAAGCCAACTATCGACACTCGCATACAACAAAAACATAACGTTATTTGACCGCCACAGCCACAATTTTTACTGCTACACTGCATCTCAAAGGGTTCAAGAATGTGGACTAGTATTTGTGCTTACAATGTTCCAGTAAATAGACATATCCACGTCTGGCTAAAATACTAGCGCCGATTACAAAAAACGAAAAAAACAACAACTTGGTAATTTCAGTTGCTTGTGTGCAACCGGTTAATTTACCTTGTTTGTTTTCAGAGAGCTGTCTTTCGAATTCGTCGAAGTCCGACATCTCTGTGGTCTGAACGCTGCTCCGCTTTCAATGACTGCGTTGTTCAGTTGGCGGTGGCTAGCTTAAGCTAGCAACAAAGTGATCAACACTTTTAAAAACAAGCGCCTCGCTGATGCAACTCGAGTAAGTTAGCTTTAACTAGCAGCCTACTTAACAACTGAATCACCAAAAATGGTTTACCTGCACACACATTCGCGGCGTGGTATCTATTTACAACGTAACAGGCAGAATCATTGAGAAAGAAAACGTGTTCGCATGGGTTAGCCTGCTAACGTTAGCTAACTAGCTTGTAGCAAAGTCCAGAAGAACGGGCCTGCTGGTGTGGAGCCTCGTTAGCCAGCTAGCGAGTACGAAAACCGAATGAATGAGACTCCTTTTCAAGCCAATTGCAAATCCACGGGTGTCACTGGCCCGTAAGGCGCAGTTGTTTCACTTTATAAGTCAAACGCGTTCGCTTTCAAATGTTTCAAGGATGATGAAAACAATAAAGATTTCGGTATGCCCGCTTTTTTTGCTCCGTCTCCCTGGTACCCCGTGACACCGGAAGTTGATGAGTGACAGGTTTCCGGTGAGTGGAAAAGGAGCTTCAAATTTACACACGTATTTCTGCACCTTCCTTATTCTTTTCTCCAATAAGTTATTTTTCATTACCGTCTGCAAGAGATATGTTGTCAGAAGTGGGATCAAAGTTTCATCTAGTTTCAGGAGATAAGTCAAAGCATAGACTGTATATAAAAAGGGTCAAGGCCAAGACAGGACAATTCAAAATAAGTAAATAATAAAAATGTAATTAACACGTAATTATAAAGTTTTCAATGTGTATTATTCTTGAATTATCTTGTTCACAAGAAATATCCAAATTAAGGTAATTTTAATTAAGATTTTTTTTAAATATATATTCAACACATTTATCTTTGCATTAGAGTTGCAACGATTAGTCCATCCATCCATTTTCTATACCTATTGATCCGTCTGGGTCGCGGGGGGGCTGGAGCCTATCCCAGAAACGATTAGATGACTGATCAATTGTCATATCTATCTGAAAACAAAAGATTTGGGGATTTTTGGATTAATGTTGATATAAAATGTTCATATAAACCAAGTAATATGAACACGTAAATTTGGGCTATGGGAAATTATAACAAACATCTTTCACTGTTTTCTGACAGAGAGAAAATAATCTGCAGATTAAACAATAATGAAAATAATCATCAGTTGCAGCCATACTTTCTATGCTGCATACCTGGTATTAATTTGAAATTGTTACTTCTAAACCATATACAGTACCTGTGGTGTAAGTGTGACAATTCTACTACAATTCGTGTACTTCAGTTACAATGTTCACTTAACTAGCAATGCCACTGTTTTAGAGACACTTTCCATCCCTCTGTCTTTCTCCCCTCAGTGCCTGAACCTGTAAGAGATGGGCAAGAACAAGTTATTCTTCTTTAGGGCCTGCACACCACTGAGAGTCTCCTCATCCAAGGCAGTGTAGCAGCAGGTGGCAAGACAAAGAAATAATTCAGCTAAAGTAATAGAAGTTTTTTACATGGTAGGACGAATATTGGTAGGTAGAATATTCACTGTGGTATGATAATGGATAGAACAGAATAATAAATAACATTATTTGTAAGAAATCAAATGTTTTAATTACATTTCTGTCTTAACATAAGCATTTGTTTTCAGTGAGTGGATGATGCTGGATTTTACAGATTAATAAATCTACATTTTTGTAGAAAATCAAATGTGTTAATTACATTTGAATCTCAACACATTTGGTGAGTAACTGGCATTAAGTGAGATACACATTTCTTTCAATATACATAAATATGAGACACAGAAATGAGACAGATTATTTAAAAAATAAATTGCACCCTGGTATGATTTTGCAAGGTCTGCTTAGCAGTTTGCACTGCACGTTACATACACAAACTGGAGAACCCGTCTCTGTGTACCAAGAAAATGGTCTAGAATAAAAACTGCAAAGAGTCACTATATTCCACTGTAACCTAATCTGTTCTGATACAAGAGATCTTTCACTGCACTGGCATAAACACCATACATTATCATACAGTATAGACAATGTGTCTGCTGCTTTGAAAATTATGAACTGTGAAAAGATCTCTATAAGCTAGGGATCATCAAAGAGCTCTTTTCACATGCATTTGTAGTGGGACACTGGGAAGCAATAACAGATCTTCTGTGTGCAAAAGCTAGTTGCTTTTGCTGATGCTGTCACTCACACAGTAAAACTGTTTGTATGATTAATGTCCACAATTTTTCACAAGGAACCAAAAGTTACACAATGTTACAAACAGTCATTTTAGTAATAAGTAGTGTAAATGCTCCGTACTGTATTTTTACAAAAGGTATTACTGTCACAAAAGCATTTCAAGAGCCTCAATATCAGAAGCATAAGAAGTGACATTTAGAGTATTTTTAGTGAAGATAATTACAAAAAGGGTTGGTACAACATAGAGTGGAACAAGAGAGTAAAGAGAGTAATGCAGCAGTACTGTTGTTAAAACCGGGCCTTTGACCAGCAGTTGGCCTAATTATTATGAGGCAAACGCATACAATTTCACCAACATTTGTGTGTCTGCTTTTGATTTTTAACTAAAATGAAGTAGCTCTTGTTGCCAGGATCATGGTACTTTCAACAATGCATTTGCACAGCATAATGTTGGATAAGTCTTTACTATAGTCAGTTCATGATCGCATCCATTTCTTTCTCTTTATGAGTTCCCCTTTCCTTTAAGTCTAGAGAAATGGAACGGAAAAGAGAGTGCCAAATGACCAGATTCTAATGCACTGAGTTTCAGACAGTGAAAGTGAAACAGAACAATTGTATCTCCAACACAAGGAAGTCACAAAAATTGCATTAAGGCAAGTGAAAATGATTGATAATATAATGACAATGCCAGAAAAATTACAGAATAAAGACACATTGAGAAATATAAACATAAAGGATTGGTGACAATTTCTTAAAACTATGGCAAAATCTATGGTGTGCAGTGTCATTTGAACATACACAGAGATTATGATTAGCATATTTTTAGGACCATGTCAAAATTGCACACAAATAAAGTGATAAAAATTGCTATGCTTATAAATCATTTAGGATGTTAGGAACTGACTGAAATGATCTAGACAATCAGTTAATGAACCACTGGCTCCAAACTGAGTCAGATGTTCAGGGAAGAAAATGTCTGTGTCTCTGCTGTGTTGTATGAGCTGTGTTGATTACACTCATTTAAAAACTGCAGAAAAGCAATCTCCTCTATAACCCTAACAGTAAAGACACATTCTTGTTCACAAATTCTGAATCACACAGACATGCTATTTTGCTCTTTGAGAAATGAGAACCATGTTTTTTCCCTCTCCAGCTGCAGCAGGCACTCCCACATCCTCAATATTAGTGGAATGATGGTGAGGATTTGTCAAGAGAACTTGACACACCTGTTCTGTATTGGTAATAAAAGTGACATGAAAAGTTGATTTGTCTGAGAAGCAAAGATCTCAAGTGCAGCCTACGCGGCCATATCCAGGACGGTGAATTAATAAAATATTTCCTCATCCCTCTGGACATTTCTGTGCCTCGGAGGTGAGCTGCCCTGCTGCAGCAGAACCCAATTGCCTCTCCTCTACTCACTTAACCACCAGTGCCACTATTTTAGAGACACTTTCCATCCCTCTGTCTTTCTCTCCTCAGTGCCTGAACCTGTAGGAGATGGGCAAGAGCAGGTTATTCTTCTTTAGGGCCTGCACCCTGCTGAGAGTCTCCTCATCCAGAGCAGTGTAGCAGCGCCGGGCATAGTCCAGCAGCTTCTCCTTAGATGGGTCAAACTCGCCCACCTCTGCGACCTTCTCTGGGGCCACCAGTAGCAACTCAGCAATGGGTGTGGTGGAAGCCACCGTGTTGCGGTCCACACCATGGATTTGGAAGGCTTTGGACATATTTTTCAGACGCTGGTATGTGAGCAGGATTTTCTTGTAGCGAAACAGCACTCCAGCAGCATCTTTCACTAAAGAGTAAGAATGCGAATTAGCTACAATAGCTTCATAACAGATTATGGTTAAATTATAGCAATGAAATGCTGAATTATGCCATGTACCTCTCTGCCGCTCTCTAGGGGCTCGGAAGACTCGCCTTCTCTTCAACTGGTGTCTGTTGCTGTTAATGGTATCTGGCATTACATCTTCTCCTGATATCATTTCTTCCTCCTCAAGGTAGCCGTCCTGCTCCAAGTACTCGTCAGATTCTCCCAGGAGTGAAAGGGAATCTGATAAGACAAAAATGATCTCCTTAACAAAAACCAGAAGCCACATGTATGAAACACTGAATTCATAATTTTAATGATGATACAGAGCTTTACGCCATTTGATTCATATTACCTGGACCCACATTGCCATGTCCACTCATTTCATTCATGGATGACCTTGTAGCACTATTGCTGTTGCCACTGCTGCCACTGGCCGTGGTACTGGGACTACTATGGCTATGGCCTTGCAAGAGGGCCTGAGACTGTGTAGAGCTGAACAACGCATTCATAGAGGCAAGCTGATTGGTTAGTGGACTGGAGACATGGTTTTTGGAAGGCACCATAGTTGGAGGTCCAGGCCTTCGCTGGATAAACTGACGTGAGGGGAAATGTTGTGCATCTGACTTCTGTTGCTCTGTAAGGAGAAGACAGCCATAATAATTAAGAATCTGCAATTTAAGATAAGATACATAGGCTTTAAAAAAGACTGGGAAGCTTCATTTATCATCAAGTGCACAAATATTTGTCTTTACCAGCAGGACGATCTTCCTCTCTTCTTGCCCTCCAGTTGAATCGTCTGGACTCATAGCCTACGGAGAGACAAATGCCAATAGGTAAGAATTTGTTTACCATTCGAAAGACTTGCCTTGCGAGACTTCTGTTTTGAATAAGTCACTATTCAAATTCTAGTTGGACAGGTTATCATCTCACACCTGCCCCCTGTCCTCACCGTTACTGTACTGGCTCTGACTCTGCTCCTGTCCCTGGCTCTTTGTGGAAAAGATGAAGCGGTCCAGCTGGCAACGGAGGAAGTCCCTCTCCTCTTCCAGGTCCTCAATTCTTTTCTGCAGCCAGGAGTTTTTCTCTAGAGAGATCTGTAGCTGGGTCCGCAGGTTTGTGATCACCATGTACGAGTTGTTGACTGGAGAAGGGCCAGCTGATGGGGGCGAATCTGAGGAGTTATTATTTAGTTATTATTAAGAAACACTGTGTGAAGGGTTAATTTATTGTGCAGATAAAAATAAACTTTGAAGGTCTGATCCTGTTATTCACCATCAAAATTCTGATCACTCTGGTTGAAAAATCCTTGCTGCTCGAAGTTGCTCTCCTCATAGGGGATGGCAATTTCATAGGCATCCTCGTTTTTTGGAGCTGAGAAAAGAAAACATGCATACTGAGGAATTACTGAGCTTGACCTAAAGGCAGAACAGTAATATATTGACTTGCAGCTTTTAAATCTTACTCTGCAGGTGGAGTGAGCCTGCGTGGCTCTTGGATGTGGAGGCAGCATCAGTCCTGTTTCCGTCCTCCATCTCATACCCATTGACAAATATTAGATTAGTTTATGGTTTTTAAGAAATGTCATCAGGCTATGCGTATGAACTAACATGGACGTTTCTCACAAATGCACAGTAGAGACTTAGTTACACAAACATGCTTATGTTCATATGTATTTTATTTATATGGTGCAGTTCATCGATAAGCTTTCATAACGTGGACTGTCGTACTTTATGCAACCACAGACAGCCAGCAAATCAAAGCAAATTTTATTATACGCCTCTCCGGCCATGCACGTATAAAGTGTAACAGTTAAACGGTCTGTGTTACTGGAATATAAGTTTGTAGCGGCCTGGTAACAAGAAAGCGAGCTTAGCTCCCCACTCTATTAGCCTGCTGTATTGTTAGCAGAAATTTAGCTGCGAATTTAAAATAACAATCCCCTTCTTACTACACAGTCCTCTGTTTAATTCCGTCAATCAGACAATACCAGAACCGCTATGCTACAAATATATTCTGCAGAAATTGGTACATACCACTTTACGTTTGTAATAACTTAATCGTGCACATGTAATAAGTCGTTATTACTCTGTCATATCTCCATTTCTCGAGTTCATCTGCTAGCTAACAAGCTAACAATAACAATTATCGCTCTTTTATTTTTTTAACACCATCTCACGTCATTTCCGGAAGTGATAAAATTAATGACCGTCCTTAGTAAACGGTACTGATAAGTAGTACTGCAGATACTTTATTTGTGAAGTTTGTTTCTGTAGCTTGTGGCAGTATTTTGAGCGACGAAGCTTTTAAAACGCATGTGTAATATATATGTGTAAAAAATATATATATGTATATATATTTTAAGTACAGTAAACTTACATATTCGGGGGCAATTTTCAGTTATTTGATAAATAATAATTAATGTTACCCTAACCCTGACGAAATGGGCACTGAGAGAAGAAATGTCAGTATGATAATATTTTCTGTTTTCAGATGTGACACAATATGTTGTCAGAGCGCCAGTAGAACTGTAGGACAGGTAGAACAGGTGAAGCGGTGTCAGGTTTCAGTGTCGACTGATCCGGAAGATTTCAAAACACACGATTTCCATTGTAAACACATTTGAATTTGGAATAGTCCGCAAACTAGTACAGTTACGGTGAGTGTTTCTGGGATTGTGTTTTTTCTAAATATGTATTAGACTTCGCCGCTTTGTTATGAGTCTGCATAGAGAAGACATTTCGTAAGGGGACAAGGGACAGGTGTGGCACTTGTTTTGCCTGTTGCATGTGTAAGAAAACAAAAGCCAGAATTGTAAATGGTAAATATGCTTTTTCGAGTTATTTTAAAACTACTTTATGCGTGCTTTAGGTATAGAGGGAAATTATTTGGTAAATGCCGTGAATAATATATTTCTTTTTTATCATGTAGTCAGAAGATAGTTGGTGTGAAGAACTGAAATGTCCTGAACACAAAGCCACCTTTTCATTTAACATCCTTCCCTTTCTTTTTTCAGTGTAGCTATGGCAACCAAGTATGACGGCCTGTCCCACTGTAAGCTGGCCCTGGTGTTTGCTGTGCTGATGGACCTGTTGGGTGTGATATCCCTGCTGCTGGGGGTCTTTGCTCCACTGGAGATACATGGGCAAGACTTTGGGGACCTGCTAGTGTACTCAGGAGCTCTGCTGGTGCTAATGTCCCTGGCAGGCTGGGTCATGTGGTACAGTGGCAACATTGAGGGTCTGACCTCCAAAAAGGAGTTGGGAGGAACTGTGGGTGGAGCTGTGGACCGCCTTGCCCACTCCCTAAGCCGCAGAATAAGGCTCCCCAGGACTCACAGCAGCCCAACATAAGAAGTGGAACCCAAATACACCAGAAACTAACCGGCTGACTTTGACTGCTGTTACATGAAAGACCCCAGGTTAGGATGCCCCTAACGAGGTGGAAGGCCAAACTGCCTGAGGTACAGGAGTGTCATTGCTGCTACTTCTCTTGTGGAGTTAACAGACATGTTCAGATTTTTTAAAAAAAAGTAATTCATTATGTTTTCATATGGAAAACTGGGAGAATTTGTATCTCTGGTTAATAAGTTGTGTGTATAAAGTGGAGTACACTCCACATTATAAGGTGATATGCACTACTATAAATTCCAGTAAATAAAGATTAAAAAGATTATTCTGCAGAATTATTTTGTTAGCTTTCTCATGACTCATTCATTCGAGCACTTGATTTTTCTGTTTGTGTTGTGTTGCTGCACCAGATTATGGCAATACCACTCAGAAGGAAAGTACATTATCCACTGAAGACATGTTTAATGATAATGTTTGAACACAGCTGAGTCAACACCAATACTCAAGTCTTGATTGTCTTTCCAAGATGGATAAGGTGCTGCTACAAAATCAAAGGGTGCACAAACTTGTAATTGCACATAAATACTGCAAAGGACACTTGAATGAATTTCACTCCCTTATTTTACAAAACATATTGAAATTAAATGAAAACATAAAACAAATTAAGACACCAAAAAGCATTTCATGCCATTCAATGACAGACATCAAGCAAAGAGCTGATGGAGAAAATAAATACTTTGTAAGGACAGGCACCAAAATTGTTCATTTACGAGATGGTATATCAGACACATACACGTACACACATTTATAATGTGCAGTTATTTGTAATTACACCACATGCAATGTGGAAGGGTAGAATTTGAGTTCATACTCATGGCAGAAATTGAAAAAATACACATCACAAAAGTTTTCACCAACCTCAATGGAGCATCAGGAGATAAGAGATAAAAAAAAAAACTGATTGTCTTTGAGCTGAGAGAAGAGTAATATCGGTTTCCAGTTCACAGTTAACAACAAAGTCTGTACACAGCAGCATCAAGAGCAGTCACATAATGAAGTTAAACTATGATCAAAAGATGTATGACAGAAAAATTTGGTGCCCCTTGGTGGAATGAGGATATGAATGACACCTCTGCATGTTCTTCAACAAGCAGTAGAAAAATGTATGAGAGAGCTGTGTCCCAGTGAAACTAAATGCACTGTTGATCATTGACAATCAGGCAGCTGAATTACTGACCTATTACACATCAGGCACACAGTAAAGCATTGTCATCCATAACAATAATCCAGTCAAAAGACAGATGTACAAAATTAATGAGGTGTAAAAAAAAAACAGCATAAGTCCTATATAAAGGATACTTTGATTGCTGCCACACTGAGATGTTGGTTCATTCTGTTTCATGAGAGCACCACTTCCAGTGTTGTCCCTAGCTTTGCTGGTGTACAGTCTATGTCTGCTTCATCTTTATCTTATTCCAAAAGAACCAGGAGATGAACCATGTCAGAGGGCAGAGCTGGGCACAGAGGGGGTGGGATTCTGCCAAATGATCATGTGACTTCGTTCAGACCGCTGAGGTGTAGTTTGGGACAACTCAGCCGATGCGTCATTTGCATCGTCTCCTGAGGAAGTGGATGACTCAGTTAGGCATTTACTAACGTAAGCACAGAGTAAAAGGTAAACTAATTCAACATGAAGTACAAAACTGTCAAATTTAAATAAGTTGACACAAAAATTGTATTTCCCAGTTTTTCAACTAACCAATTCGAAAGTTGATGTAGCCCTCTCCTCCACTGAGGATAAGCTGAGAGGTAGTAACAGTGCTGCTGCCAGGAGAGGTCATCAAACAACCTGTGGGACAGCGATGAATACAGAATTCAAATGCACTCTGAAGGATCTCCCTGAATTAACAAGTCATTGAAAATGTTTAGCATATTTGAATAACAGATTCTTACCAGGTGCAGCAATGATGAATCTGACAGCTTGTCTGTGTCCATGGTAACACAGCTGGGCTGATGCAACAGAGCAATATGGGATGGAAATCGCTTCTGATGCTGTGGACAGTCATTGGTATATGAAATACTGGACAGAGCATATTTCAGATAAAATAAATAAAATTCAAATAAAATTCAAGTAACAGTATTCTCGGTTTTAAAAAAAACTCACTTATGGATAATGGGATGGAGAAAATGGCACCCCCTCCGGTGCCCACCCACAGACGGCCAGAGATGACTGTGAGAGCAGAGATCTGGAGAGGTGAGAGCATCAGGAAGGGCTGACCTACAGACGGAGACAGAAATGTGTTAGCTGAGCTGCAGGGAAGAGTTTAACTCAAAAGTTGTGTGACACAAAACTAACTACAAAAATGTATTTTCAATTCAGATTGGGCATAAACATGTAAACAAATAAAAAAAATCGTGGTCCATTGTATGAATTCTTATTCCTCCCGACCTTTTGTCCGATTAATTTTAAATTGCTGTCACATGGCCAAAGAGTAACTTGCACACACTGTTAAAGCCACAAAGGTATATCATGTATGTTTTACAAGAAATAAATTACAGCTTTAGCACCTAATGTTTTCATGACCAACGCAGTAAAATTGACTTCCTGTAGTGGGCGTCCAGTGGACCAGTCAAACAGCCTGAGAACTGGGTCGAGTCGACAAGACGTCCATACACCACTTCCACCAGCACACAGGAAACGGACCTGTTGCTCATTGCGCTCAGAGACTGAGAACGTTTGCTGCAAAGTAAGAAGAGGGATAATGTTAGTGAGTTCAAAGACTGTGAGCATGAACAAGGTTGGTACCTCCTCTGTGTCTTACCTCAACCTTCTTGCTGTCAATGTCAACCACGTGGATTCTGTTCCAATATCCCACCCAGAGACGGCTACCTTTTGCAAGGCAGCAGCGAATGGGCTGCAAAGGGTTTGATCCAAGCGGCATCACTGAGTGTGACTGCAGATTCCAGCCACCTGTCAATCAAAAACACTCAGTCACCAAGCATGGAGAGATAGAGTACCTGACAGACTCAGATATAACTATTAAGAGGAAACAGAAAACAGTTACCTGAACTGTGTGAGAAAAAGGCTAACGTCCCATCAGCTAAACCAGCTATGACTTGACCCTGGCAATATCTGTGAGATTGGATCAACACAGAGTATATCATTATCATACCTGGTTAAGTCATGAAAACATTATGACACAGGCAATAATTAAATGCTAGTACATGAATACTAATTCACATATAGTTCAAACACCGAGCAGACAACTCACGTTAGAGAATGAACACCCTCTGAGAGGAAAACAGACTGCAGACAGCGCCTCCTGCCAGCAGAGGCTGAGTGTACCAGTATACTGTGAGAGAGAGATGGTGGCAGAAAGAAGGGGGGGGGGGCTCAGTCAGAGGCTTCGCCAACAAGTATTTTAGTTAGATACAGCATTATTTGTTGAAGTGAGCTGTTTATTCAGCAGTTACTACCTTCCTTCCTGAGTTCCAATCCACACAGTTCCTGTGGTGTTAACTGAAAAAACAAGGCCGGAAAGGCTGTGTCAAAGAAACAGCTAAGCAAGCAGTGTTTACTTTTTTTCACTCTTTCCAGTAAAATATCAGTATGATATGAGGGGATAATACAATTACAGAAGACATTAGACATTGTTTGTAGGCAGCTGCTGAAGCCCATTACACTGGCACTGACCTATGGGAGGTACTGCACAGATGCAGAGTGCAGGAGCTGTGGGAGGGAGGCTGAACTGATCCAGTACTGTGTTGGACCGTGCTGGATCAATCACTGTAATATGACTGCTGGAGGCAGGACCAGAAACTACCCACACAGAACACTGGCAAAGAAGGACGAATATGGGGTTTGGAAAGATGAGTGGCATGGAACTTGTCCCTGGGAAGTGTTAGTTATGGTTGGATGGCACTGTGCATGTACATGGTGATTAGAGTGTGACTACAGCTGCTATTTAACCAGGATAATGACAGACTTACTGTGGCTTCTCCTGAGACCTTAGGTGTGACTGCAACCGCACAGTTCAGCTGGGAAAAGAATAAGTGAGGAACCATGTTTAAACTGTACCACGGGTATAATGTATAGTCTTACAAGTTTATCTGAATATTGCAGTGGCAAGATTTACCTTAGTAGTGGAGTCTCTCTGATCCAACAGCCTGAGCTGCACTAGAACAGGCACATCTTTAGGCTCTGGGACAGGTTCATGGGACTCCTACAATAATGACATTTAATCACCAAGATATTGAAGGGGTTGTGGATATGTACACATTTCTGGGTATATTAAATTCTCGGTGCTAAGTCAGTGGATTAAAGACTTTTCCCTTGGTTTGGTTAAAAAATGGTGTGTAATAACAAAACTTCACAATTCAGCCTCATATCAAAGGAAGGAAAATTTTCTGCCAATCTGTCTTATGCATTCCCTTCTTCTACATCTTCTTTATCTTATTCAGTCCCTCTCAGTTTCCTGTGTACACACTTCTACTACCTGTGTGTTAGCCAGTGGTGTGCTCCAGCCATGTATCTGCCGTTTTCCCAGAGCTCCCCAAACATGGGAGCGAATTTCTCTGTAGAGCTCCCTCCTCCTGACACGAGGTGAGAGAGCAGTAGACCTACAGAGAAAGCTCCAGCTGTTACTCAGCTTTACTAAACCACTTTAAATGAATCAGTTGTTGAAAATAATGACGTAAATGGAAGAGTGTACGCAAGAGTGACATGACTAGAAACGGTTTCTTACTCAGCCTGAGTCTGACTGACAGATGGTAGCTGCGGAGACCCCACAGAAGTGTGAGTGAGTGATGGAGAAACTGGAAGGGCGAATGCAGAAGCAGGAGCTGGGATTAAGGGTTCCTTGGACAGGCCAAACAGGCGGTTGAATCTTTAATAAAGAAACAATAAGATACAGATTTTATACAGACCAAAGACTGCCATCTGACTAGAGCACGTTACCCATCTTGCAATTAGTTTGCACACTTTTATATCTCCAGCTTTCTGACTTGCCCACCTACTGCCAAGTGATTTTAATGACAGCTACAGAATGCGAAATGCAAATTTTCTATTTGTTTTTATATATGGCATATGTTCCCTCCATTTCTGGGTTGTTTTAAGGTTCTCTATCCATCACTTTTTAGTATCTCAGAGCAGGACCAGGTTACCCCTGTTGTTTCGGGGAGCAAAGTTGCACCTGCTAATGTTTAGTATGTTATGAGATGAGAAGTGATATAAGCACTTACCTCCTCCAAACACTTAACCTTTTGTCCTCTGTTAACCTCTCTTCTTTTGTTGCTCTGTAAAAAAACAAAAACGCTAAATGAGGCTGGAGGCCAGAACTTGATGCGCAGCTGTGTTGGACCAAATTTTAAACTCTCTGTTGGAAAATATATCAACTTTTAACTGAATAAAATTACCTGACTGCCTGACTATGTCTTATTGCCTCCTGCAGCTCAAACAGACGCTGCTTGTACTGGTTCTTCTCCATAACAACACGAGCCATTTCAGAACGAGAAAAGTGGCGCATGGATGGGGAGGCCTGTATAGGAAGATTTGTACTGTTTAATAAGGTACACATATCAGTTTTATACATCATAATTTACATTGAGCAGTTAATGGATAAAAAAAAAAATATTTATCTTCACCAATGCAGTGGTACAGTGGATAAAAGTTTGAAAATAACAATGTCTCCTTACATCAGGATCTCCCGACTGGCGTGCTTCCAGTTCTTTACGAAGTCTATGAAAAACAGTGGGTATACAGCACAAAGTTATTGTAACAGCAGTATATTTAGTATTATAACAACAATAAATGCAACAATTTTTTCCAAAAACTCAAAAAATTAACAAACAACATTCAAATATGGAAACTATCAAGAACAAATTCTACACCTCTTAATTTCCTCCTCCTTCTCCTTCATCCGCCCCTCTAATCGTGAGACTGTTTCCTGAACAGAGGTCAATTCCAATTTAAGAGCTGCACGGTCATCAGTCAGCTCTACTACCCGAGATATTAAGGCCTTGCGGGCAGCTTCTACTAACTCACTGTTTAAAAAAAAAAAAAAAAAAAAAAGAAGGAACAAAGAAATTATGAAGACATAGACAATCACTTTGGTAAACAAAATACACAGTTACAACAAATTAGTAACTGTAATAATTTCTCCTCTTATTGATTTGTTTCTACTAGAGAAAGAAGTACAAGTGTATGGAAAATCCCCTGTATACTCTAAAATCACACTTAATTAAATGCAGGACTCACTGGGCGACTTTCAGTTCCTCATTCCGAGAAAGAATCTCTTCAAACTGGTCTGCACTGCCTACACAGAAAAAAAGGTATTAACAATTTCTGAACGAAGTTGAACCCTCTACTGACAGCAATATACACTATGTCTAAATGTCATTATTTACTCTACATGGGATGGAGCAAAATGGTAGAAGAGGAAGTAAAGCCCTATAAAACCTCCAGCAAGAAACCCTTTTCACTGATGTACTTGTAGTACATGTTAGCAGGATATAAATAATTTCTCACTGTTGCCAGATTATTTTTAGAAACCAACTTTCTGTCACCTCCAATGTCTGTGATCACATTGGAGGTGACACACAAACTGTGCCACTCAGTTTGCGTTTAAGTGAAACTTCATGACACAACATGGTCATTGTTATTGAGATATTTCTATCAGCCACATGAAGGGTCTGAAAATGCTAAAGGGGTAATTCCTGTGCAGTTAGCGTTTTGTAACCATTAATAAAACGTCTGGATAAGATGAAGAGAAAGTACATCAACCAGTCTATGAATGTGCTTTTCTCAATATGAACTTACCTCTGACACTGGCCCCTCGGTCCACACTCTCCACATAATCCCGACTCAGCTCTGACAGTTCAGAAAACACAGAGTCAGTGTTGCGTAGGTCCCACTCCATGCTGTCATCTTCCTCCACCTCCTCCTCTTTTTCATGCCTCCCCTCTTTTTCTTTATGTTCCTTCTCTTCCTCCTTGTCCACCTCCCTCATCTCATCCTCCAAGCTGGCTTCCGACTCATCTCTTGGTGGATCCTCTGTGTTAAGTCTAACAGGGGTACTAATGATGATGATGGCAAATGATAGAATAAGAAATGTGAGAAAATACAAGAACAGCTGATGTGCTGTGTGTGAAATTGTTGATCAGCTACAGAGAACTTAGATTTATCTAATGATTACACCAGTGACATACTCTCCACTAAGAGCTTCAACTGACACAAGCTGGTTTATGTTTTCAGATTATTACCTTGCATCCACACAGCCATGGAACTGTGCCAGCTCAGGAGTGGAGCTTATGATTTCATTGACAAACTGATTTGCAGTGGACTTTACTGCAATGTTAATCAAATTTTCTTCCTTGGCTACTAGATCTTCCAGACAGGGAGGACCAGAGTGTGAATGTGGTCTTTGAATCATCTGGTAAAGAAGAGCAGAACACCATAGCTACTTATCTGCCAAAATCTTGTATGTATTATTTGAAATATAGATGTGAAAAATTGAAAATCTGTTTACCTTTTCATTAACACTGGATTCTGACAAAACTTGGTTAGACGGGAATTCAGCATTCTTGGGACGCACGTGATTCCTAAATGTAACATGTAGTGTTGCACAGTGAGGAAAAGTCATTCGAATAAACAGTATCATTGTATGTTTTTCTTACACTTTGCACCACTTTCTTACCATTACTGAATTATACATTGTGACTTAATGATCAACACCTACCAGTACCTGCTATTGCTAGGTATGCTTCTGTTATATATGTAATTGTTAAATATTAGGTCGAAGTATAAAAAAATGAGTTTTAGATTTAAAAATACCTGAAAGGAGAATCTCTTTCAGAATCCTTTCTCTTTTCCAAAAGTTCCCGATATGTGTGAGCCAACTAAAAGGGAGATATCAATGATATGTAAGAAATACAATGACAAAAAAAATGCTAAATATCATATAGCACTGTGTGGGGATGCAACAGCATACCAGTTTGTAGTCTAAACGGCAGTATCTGACCTTATTGTGAGTAAGCCTCAGAGTGCTCAGTTCTCTACTCAGGTTTGCTTTCTGCTCCTCTAAGGCCACCACTGTAAGAAAACACAACAAATGTAGCTTTGCTTGTCAGCATCACTTTCTACTGATAAAACAGGACACAGTCTAGGTATCTGGTTTAGTATTACTGAAAACTTTATACACTGTAACTCTTCTTCAGTAAGATTCAGAGTGAATCTAGTCATGATGGTGCACAAGGAGACGGAATGAAATTGGAAGGAGAAAAAAACAAAGATGAAAAAGAAATGATTACGAGTTTGAACTCCGTGGCTAACAATGCCATTTGTCACAGTTAATATTCAAATACTCACACTGATCTGCTTGCTCTCTTGCTTTCTTCTCCAGCTCTCTTTCTCTCCGTTCTCTCTCCTTTTCCCTCCCCTTCATGGCTCTTCTCTCCTGTTCAATTTGGTCATCCAGCTCCAGATACCTCTGAAAAACCCATACAAAAAGAAATGACTTACCAGCTCTGAGCACAGTCAAACACCTATTTTTTTTTCCACTTTTAAAACCATGTAACCAATGCCACACAGCATCAACACTTTCAAAATTTTATCAATCCCCACCTCTTGACTATCTTTCCTCAGTGCTTTCTCTGTTTGGTATCTCTCCAGCAGCTCTTCTCGCTCAGCTCTCTCCCTCTCCACCTCCTCCTCTCTGTCTCTCAGCTGGGTTTTGCAGCTGGCCAGCCCCTCCAGGACCCACACAAATATGGGTACCAGCGACTCCACCACACCTTCCCCATGGGTCTCAATAACTGTCTGTGATAGTGTGAAGCAGCAGAGCAAGAATCCAGTTATGTGCAACCACATTTAAAAAAAAAAAATTTTGTTCAGTTTTGGCATATATGTTTCTTGGAAACGGTAATTGCACAGAAAATAAAAATTACTTGATGAGATGCCTTACCTGTAGCTCTGAATACAGTTTTCCTGCCTCTTCACTCACGATGTTGGGGTCTAGCTCCACCTCCCCTGTCCCACACAGCACTCTCTCATTGTACTCCATCAGCCAATTATGTTCATCTGCTGTGTTAACTGTCAAAACAGTTTCTCGGACTCAAGGGCAAAGTTTAAGATTTTACAATTCAGTGGCAAAAAGAACTACACTTCCTCATCATCTCATACAACTAGTTCATCTAGCTTTCTTACATTTTTGCTAACACTAGCACCACCCATCCTTCACAATTTTCGTATGTTCCATTTCTACTTGACAAAGCCAGCATCTCTTACACTGCAATTAGCAAGCCATTTCTGTACTGTAAGGTTTATCTGTTGTCAGGGGGTGTCTCAGGGTCCATCCTGAAAAAGAAAATATGAAAATATAATCATATGTAATGATAATCAATCTCTTCTGCACTGCTGAAACAGTACAGTCAACTGCTTTGTGAAATACACAAGCTTAGACATGTATTTTCTTTCCAACTAATTACTGTAAGATGATAATTGGTTGAATGTGGTCATGTGGTTTTCTGCTATTATAATCTGTGACTAACATGGTTTGTTTAACAGTAAACAAAAAAACAAAGCATCTGCACAGTGAGGATGAAATTTAAATTCCAATGGCTGATTTTAAGTCAGGGTGTAAACTGAAAAGACATTCATTAAAGAGCAGTCACTTGAACTGATCAATGAATCATTTTGTCTACAAAATGACAAAACGCAGTGATACAGCGCCAGTCACAGAGGTGACATTCAAATTGCTTGTTTCTTTCCAAACAACGGACTTTTTTTTTTTTTGTTGACACATTTTCTGTCAGTTAAATAATCGATTTATCAGCTAAATCTTTCAGCTATAGCCCAATCAAGCAATCTCAAGGTGTCATCTTGAATTTCAGGAAACCGTGATGGGATATTTTACTATTATTAAATATTAATCGAGAAAACACAGCAGGTTGGTGTTGAAGAAAAATCACTGGTTGCAGGCTTGATTACAGTAACTGCATGTTTGGCAAGGCGTCTTATGAAAGTTCAAAGCTGTATGTAATTCATGGTTCTTACAACAGCTTTTGGCTTTAAAGTCTCGCCAGTGTGTCTTAAAGCCCTTTGGTATTTAACCTACGTATGAAAGAAACAACTTACCTTTATGCTAAATATTTATGTATCTCTGGTAAGGATTATGTAATGTGTGTGTGTGTGTGTGAAACACCGCCACAAACATCACACAGAGATTCAAACTGTTATCCCGTAAACACACAAACATGACAACCTTACATACAGGGACAGGTTATAGACGCCGATGATTAGCCTCATTAGCCTTTTCGGTTAGCTAAGAAGAAAGCAGCGCTTTGGAAACGGTACGCTTGAACTAACGCACTGCATAAATAAGTAACACGACTGACAGTGGACACCGTGACAGATCTTTGGTAGCAACTTTACAAAGTTGTGAGTTCAAAAAGAAAAAAAAACAAGCCAGGTCGTCGCGCTGTTCAACTGCCGTTAGATAAACTCACCTTAACGGCGGACTCCTTGGAAACTTTTATTTCTCTCTCTCGAAACAGAAACTCCAGTTTTTTTTTCTCCTTCAGGGACGATATCAATTACACATAAACGAGTCTGAAGAAGGGGGGTGTTGTTTGATCTTGACAAGCGGATAACATATCCTCTGCGTGGCCAATCAGAGAGCTGCAATCGTCTGCTCTAACCAATAGACGACAAGCGGAGGCGGGACACGAGCAGTTTTGATTTCAGACAGAGAAAAAAAAGTTTCCTGAAACTTGAACGTTAACATGTGACCACAGAAGGCTGTCAGGTGATCTGAGTAAAGAACAGCCCTGTATGATACCTGTCTAAATGCCTCACATACCTGAGAACTAGCTGGTCTCTTTTCCCATGTAACCCTTACGGATTACAATAGTGTTAGAAAGTTGACAGTGTTTGCACTGTGTGGTGGTAGTATGTAAGTATAATAAGGAAAATGCACTTATTATATTCAGAGTAAAAGTAAATGCAAATACATATATATATTTAGATAACATTAGATTTATTAGTAATGAGAAGCAGGAACAATTTAATGTTTTTTTGGCATTTTGTATGAAAAATGGCTGATTATTCTGTCTGTTTATTAGATTAATCCACTAATTGTTTCAGGTCTCTTTGCAGAAACTGATGGGTAGTTTACTTTATAGCAATGCATCATATTTTACAACTCTTCGTAAAGTTCAGCTAAATTTGTATTTAAGTAGAGCTCTTGTTACCACTGACTGTGCTAGTGGATAAAAGTTTTTTGAGGTTTCAAGTGAAATCAAAAGGTAAAAGACAGAGACAGAGACAAATGCCTTTTAGAGGCATCTGTTAAGAAGCCTGTATTTATTACAAAACTTTCGCTTGGAACAATCAATATGAACACAGCTTATACAGAAGGTGAAGATACTATTTCACACAGTGAGGCATAGTAGGAAACATTTTCTGTAAATCACATCACTGGATGAAGCGCAGCTTTTCTTCCAGCAGATGGAGGTATTAACACATCTCCCCCACTCTGCCCTCTCCTCCTCTCCTTTCTCCCTTTTGATTTCTGTTGATGTTGTTGGTTTCTCTTCTCTCGGCCTGCACTCAGCAGGCATTTAAGAGACAATCCTGTCCTGCTTCCTGTCCTGCTTTTTTTTTCATTTATTCATTACAGAACAAGAGCATGTTCTGCATCTTTCACATCCTCTTTAATATACATTTTAGGGTCAGTTTACCCATAAAGTAACACTTAAAAATTAGAAATAAAAAATTTGAAATAACATTTTAATATTGAGCCAGTGGTGTCAGTTGTAGGTGCAGAAGTTATTCTAAAAGTTATTCTTATACTATTGGATCATGATTACTGATGTATTTGTAAAATATTTACCACTTTGTTTTACTATTGCGTAGGTTAATCTATAACAGTGCAACAAATCATATTTCAAATGTTGCTCATATCTTCTGTGTGTATCTTGATTATCAAAGTATCAAATATTAGAGCTAAAGAAGATATAGTGGAGTAAAAAGTACAAATGTCCCATTAAATTGTAGTGGAATAGAGAGTAGCATAAAATTGAGGGGCTTTTTTTCCCTTGATTTGTTTCCCTGCAACACATGAGTTGCATTTCTACATAATTTAGATTGAAAGATAAAAAGGGAGCGTAGGAGGCAAAGTGGGCACAACAGGAATGTTTCTACCTGCCCCGTATGACTGTATGTTATGTACAGAAAAGTCACATTTTTCAGCTTATCTTAAATTCTGTCATAAATGTATTTTTTTTAAACAGTGACTTTTTTAACAACCCTCTCACTCTCTACAAGAACCTCTTTTCCATCCTCTCTCTGCTCTCGTGTCACCTCTCTCTTTTTCCTTGTGAGGAGGTCATACGCCACTACACTTCCCACCACCACGAAACTGAATGCCAGAATCACAAATCCCAGTCCGAGTAAGTGCGAAGTTCCTCCTGTAGACTGGTTCAGTTGGTCCCACAGGCCCACGGCTACACAGCTAAAGCCGATAAGAGTTTTCCAAAAGCAAAAGGCCAGCATACAGGATCCACAGGACATTTCAGCACCCCCGGTCACCACAGTAATGCCCGCCACTGATGTGATCCCTCCTGGTAAGGTCACTGTCTGAGAGTTAGGGTTGTAGGTGACAGTAGAAGAGATGTCCGATAGAGCTGAAGGATCAAGTATCTCCTTCTTGGTTGTCATGGTTGGTATTAATTCCTTTGTCAGATAGCCAAATGTGAATTTTGCAGGCACTGCAGCTTCTTCCTCTTTGTTACACCTACATCACGACACAGAGTGTTGATTAAGGAAATATCGATAAATACTCATATTACAACAATTTATATATATATATATATACTTAACTGGGAAATCAAGACACTACTGATAAATTTAGAAAAACAAAAATGTATTTCACCTTAAAAATCATAGCATTGCTTACCTCAGTGTTGAATCAGAAGCTTAGATTTCAGCAGAAATTGTGACAAGTGGTGGTCCTATGAATTCACAAATGTGATTTTTTTGTTCCCTGTGAGTGAAAACCTTAAGGTGCTGCTCACTTTCTCTCTGGATAATGGGTGTAGAAATGGGAGCCGGTCACCCAAGTGCTGTTACCTTTATCAAATACGTCACAACTTGAGGCCTTGCAAGATGGTGGACACAATTGTCAAGATTGTTGTCATTTGTTTGTTCCCCTCTTTCCTTGTGTTCAGTAGGAAGTTCTCATCTGTCATTAAGCGTCATTATAACCCATTACCAGATATTTATCTAGGAGCAACTCCCTTCCTCTTTTCCTCTCTCTTTCAGTCCAAAGATTTGAGTGTTGTTCCACCAAGACATTGTTTGGGCTGTGAAAGGGCTTTTCTTTTTTAAACGTTTTTCCTGTTAAGATTCCTCAAGTCATTGGTAGTGAGGTGCATATTATTGCTTATTATTAGTGCTCTTACTTGTAATACACTGGGACCTGAGGTGTACTGATAAACTTTGAGACTATCTTTAAATATGATTAGGAAACGTGCACCTTGAACTGTCTATTTTAAATGATTTCCCTCTCATCACATTCACTCAGAAAATTAACCATTAATTATTACACAGAGTTACTTGAAGTAATACATTAATGAATGGGCCTAATCTGATGTGTTGATGCTGACTGAAGCACATTTGCAGTATATATGTCAGTGCTGACGTTTCAGGTCAGGTAATAGGCTATAATGCTACCCTGCCAACTGGGATGCCGCCAGAGGTGAGTTGCAATCCTATTGCAGATATTTTTAGAATTGTTGACTTTTACAATAGATAAACTTTCACCTATTACTACACAGTTTTTTTCTGTATTATACATTACTGCCTTCAGAAGAAATATATATCGTATTTAGGCCTGCAAAGCAACGCAAGAGTTACAAAAGAGACATTATTATCATTCCTTTATCAAATCTCATACACTCTCAGAGTGTCATTATTGTGCTTAAATGCCAGACATTCACATTACATGAGTCCTCATCCTCTCCACAAGTAGAAAAACATTTCAAAGTCCTTGCTTGCTCCAGCTCTAGCAATTAGTTCAGCCTAGGGTATAGGTCAGATGTCAGGGATTGTTTTGTGGAGTAATTCTATTGGCCATGGTGCTCACAGGATGAAGATGATGATAATTGGCTAAGTGTTGGATTGGGTGGGACAGGGCGGGGCGTGAGTAATCCAATAAAATAGACTCAGTGAGCATATTTATGGAGCAAAGAAAATCCTCTGGCAAAAGTTAGACATGAACGATAATCAAAGAGCGTCACCCCCACCACCATGCTAAGTTAATCCGAAACCGTTAGTTAGTTGTTACAATCAAGTTAAATTTCAGTCTAATCAAAGCAGACACAGAGACAACAGCCTGATGATGTAAACGTGTCAACCAAAGTATCATGAAGTGAGTTTGATATGCTACCTACTGTGACCCCTGCTGTAAGGTGATGGGTAAGGTGATACGGTAAAATACCCAAAGGACTGGGACTGAATTACAAGGGACTGGGTAGAAAAGTTTGTACCAGTGAAAATGAAGGCGGAGTAATTGATGTGTATGTTTGTATTGGCGTGTAAAACAAAACACAAAAGGAAAGAGTCGAGTCTAAGACAGACGAGTCAGTCAAAGGAGCGTAACATCATAGCTTACATAGGACAGGAAGGAGGTCATGCACAGAGAAGGCCACCAGTAATCATGATGAGAGGGGCGTAGGTGGGATTGGAGGTAGAGGGAGTTAAACTGCCTAGACATATGGTAGTCTGGAATTAGACGTTAGTGGTCAACTAAACCCACTGAAAGGCCACTACTGAAATAGCAGACGTACTGCTGGATAACCTAAAGCTAGCTTTGAAATCCTACCTGAGGCCATGTTCACAGTTTCCCTCAACATTCTGCTAATCTGTTTGACCAGTTTACCAAACTAGTGTTTAAGTTTTTATGATTCATGGCACTCAAATATTTCACAAAGCTGTAACCACAAATATACTGTGAAATTGAACCTCCGTTAAATGATTAATATTGCATAATTAAATAAGATTGTTAAGAAAACACCCTTAGACATACCAGTATGAATAATTTAATGTAAGAATGAATTCAATGTGGTCATATACAGTAGATCTTTCCAGACCCAATAAAGGAAATTAGGATCCATGGGTTCATTTCAGTCAAAAGCTCAGCCACCTTAAATCCCGTATTAACAGAATTAACTCAGTCATCTACTGTTGGAGTGTTTCCCCTGCCCTCTTATCTCACTCTGTCTTACTATCGACACTTAATTCTCCAGCCATCATCTCCCGACTCAACACACAGGTAAGATTTCTCTGCGTTTTCTATCATCCTGACAATGTTATTTACTGAGTAATGTTAATAATTTCAAGTTTTCATAAGTAGATTGTATCACATTTATAAATTATGTTTCTTTTACACTTGCAGGGTGCTGTTTGGCCTCTAACATCAAAAGAAGAGGTCAAGCCAGTGAACAAGAATATATTTTGGACAAAGGAGACGGTCAAGCGCCATAGAAGGGGAAAGCTTCTGAAGAACTTCCCGAGGAGTTTGACAGAACTGACATATTAACTAAGGCACTAAAATCAACTACCATGGGAAATGCCACCAGTAGCGCGTTATCAAAGGAGATCCTGGAGGACCTCAAGCTCAGCACCATATTCACTGAACATGAGATCTCCCAGTGGTATGAGAACTTTCAGAAGCAGTGCCCAACAGGACGCATAACTCCAGAAGAGTTTGAGCAGATCTACTCCCGCTTCTTCCCTGAAAGTGACGCCAAGAGCTACGCACGACATGTGTTTCGCTCCTTTGACACCAACGATGACGGCACTTTGGACTTCAAGGAGTACATCATTGCTCTGCACATGACCTCCACTGGGAAGACTACCCGAAAACTGGAATGGGCCTTCTCGCTGTTTGATGTAGACAAGAACGGATACATCAACAAGACAGAAGTGACAGAGATCTGCCAGGTGAGAGTGATTCATGAGGTGGTGTTTAAAACATAACAACAACAACTTAACCATGGTTCTGGTAAGACAAAAAGCAGTTAATGTTATTCACAGTTTCTACAGTGTGGTAATATATCCTGCTCGAAAAATTTCTTCCATTCCTTTTCTTTTTTATTTCTAAACATGTATCTTATACTGGCTTTTTACTATTCTCTCAAAAGTTATCTGAGATAGTTATGGTGGAGTAATAGAAAATCAAAAAATCAAAAACAGTATTCACTTGAGGGTAAAAGAAATATATTTTGTTTGATAATTATACCATAACAATAATAATTATCTACTTATAGTAGATCATATCGGATAGTTTCAGAATCTAAGCTATCCTCTTGCTCACGTTCCTCAGGGAAAGGCTTTATTTAAACTGTCAAAACTACATTAGGAGGAAAATATCACAGGAAGAACTGACATTGTAATCCAACACAATAACCTTACATTTTTAACACTATATTTCAAAGCTTACAAGGTTCATTTTTCTTGAATTTTCTCTGTCAGTGGTTCAATTCTGTGGCGTTAACTTTGAGGCTTGTAGAATTATTGTTGGACTCTTACTTTGTCCATCGCCCTTAAGGATCATTAAGATGTGTTGCTATTTGTTGGAAAGTGGCCATCCCTCTCATGGTATGTAGGTCTCAGTCCTAATTGCCTGCCCAATTAGCCATCTTATTTGAGCCTCAAACTCCTGATAATCTCTGTGATTACAGGTTTAGCTATCAGACAATGTAGGCACTCCTAGTCTTAAGCAAGGCTACTCTTAAACTGAACTTCCAATAGAGAGTCTCATCACCCCTGAGTCTAATCCATGTTTCTATTATTCATGAAGCTTTTGACTGTATACCATACTGCAGAATAATTGTTAGTCATTGTTTTCATATGATCAAAACTCAGTGTGACGGAGGCAGTAATTTTTCTTATCTTTTGTTATAAGACAAATGAAATAGAATTGTAAGAGGTTTAGAGAGATCATCCAAGATTCCAGCTGGCACTGTAATGGGATTTAATTCTTGGCCAACTGGCCAGTGTCCATATGCATCATGTTTACAACCACTGCGCAAAATAGTTGAATTTTAAAGCCCTGCTAGAGATTCAAAAACATACAACACAATTAGATTGTTCCTAATCTGTAAAACACTCTACAGGTAGGGAAAAAAAAACAGATCAGCTATACGCACAGGAACTGCAGAACAATTTTGAAAGAGCTGGTCTGTTCCAGATGTGACGTAGGAAACATAAGTGTGAAATAGCCAAAATTTGGGCAGAAACAGCAAAAATTCAGTCATCCAGACATCCAGTCTTGTATAGCATACTACACTGGTAGGCCAGACAAGGGTACAAACAGGGTCAAGCATACTTCAATTGGTGGTAAGCAGCTGCTTCTCACTGCTTGGTTTTATTTTTATATACCTGACTACAACCTCACAGCTTTGTTTTCTACATGCTGACAGTTAATTCTGTAGAGACCACAATATCTGAGGGGCAAGATGGAGGGAGAGTCCAGAGAGAAAAGAGATGACATCTTGGTGTTTGGCCTGTTGCCTGAGTCTTGGCACTAATCCATGTTAATCTAGGTGTCTTAAATGTGGGAGATGAGTTCTTCCCCTCTAAGTGGGACACACACTTAAAGGCCTGAACCTAAAGTGCACAGTCATTTACAATCTGTTGGACTCTAAGTGGCCCTTTGCGGATTAACTATCTCTGAAAAATGACACACAGGCCTGAATGTGGAGAGGCTACTTGATGTGGTTGTATTCAGCCAAATTTCACAGAGCAGACAGTGAGTATTCAGGGAGGAGACTAGAGTCATGGGGAGAAATTACTGGCTTGTAGCTTCTCTCTAAACGTCATGTTGTTTCACATCGGAGCCTCGACAAACCACACGTACACACAAGACACTAATTAACTTAAGAGAGCTGTGCGCTTACTCACTTGTTCTACAGGCCACATGCTTCTTAACTTGTACACATTTGTTTTATGTGCTGAGTTGACGTTATCACCCATCTTATACCCAACCCCCTCTCAGGCCATATTTAAGCTGATCCCCAAGGAGGAGCAGAGCAAGCTACCAGAGGATGAGAACACACCCGAGAAGAGAGCCGACAAGCTGTGGTCTTACTTTGAAAAGAAAGACAATGGTAATGGAAACAACACACATACGACACATGTAAACACATAATATCCCCACAGAGCATGACAGGCCGTTGTGTTCTTATCACTATGTACTTACATTAGAGAGATAAAATCAGTGTAAGCTCTTACTACCTTTCCTCAGCAGCTGTTCCCACATCCTGTAGCGAAGATTACATTTTACAATCAGCTGTTTGGCTTAACAATAATACAAGCAATCAATCCACCTGGGGACACATCCCCAGTTACAGCATCTCTTGTGTAATGCAAGCTGTATTCTGTATGTTCCAGCCATGGACCACAAAATCTTAAGCGACTCCACTGAATTGCATGCTACTGTCACACACACACACACACACACACACACACACACACACACACACACACACACACACACACACACACACACAC
>JBBMJY010000025.1:9320468-9462000 GCA_037833715.1 Toxotes lorentzi | reverse complement strand
ACACACACACACACACACACACACACACACACACACACACACACACACACACACACGCACACACACACACACACACAGCTGATATTCAACCTCATGTTTGCCCCACACTCCTTGCTGTATGTCTTGTTTACTTCCCACTGTAAAATCTTTTTGTTCTTTCCTTTTTCTTTACAGAGCGACTGGCTGAGGGAGAGTTCATCAAAGGAGTGATTGAAAATGAGAATGCAATGCGTCTTATCCACTATGAACCGATCACACAGTAAAGCCAGTCCTACTCACCCCTTCTTCTTCTTCCTCTCAGTAGGTTCTTTCCATACTTTTAAAACTTTTTTTCCTTCGTCCTCTAAAACCCACATATATTTTCTCTCCCCTCCTCTTTAATCCACTCAGCTCCTCTGTGTAAATACGCTTTTCAGCAGTGTCTTTGTTCCAACTAACTTTTCAGTCATTTTCCTTTGTGTGGCATTATTTTACTAATGTTTATCAAGAAATTTATATCAAATAGAGTCTTATAGAGGCAAATTATGGCATCGTGTTTCAAAATGTGTACAGACAAAAAGAATAAGATAGGATGACTATTAAAAATACACAATATATACATATACTTATGTTCTATTGTTAGCCTTTTAAGTGGTTCAAGTAACATTCTGGCTCTAGAGAAAGTGGTTGTTAATGGCAGTTATATAAGTATCATACCAGATTGTTAGCTTAAAGCTTTTTTACAATTAAAATGTCTTAATAGCAGCTGTAGCTCAAATGTGTTGTACTCTTATTGCTGTACAGTAAATTAAAGGTTTTCTCATACATGTGTGCTTTGAAAGTCAATTTATTTCTCTCTCTCACAGAACAATAAATTCTTCTTTGACCTAGAAACATGCTGTGTAATAAAATACGGGTGGTTGACAAAAATGCAGCTTTAGGTCCTCAGTTTTTCAGCTGTATTTATCTCAGACAGTAAATCCAGGATTATCCCAAATGAGTAACCTACAGACATCTGAGGTAAATTTAAGTACATTTATTTAACTTTAGAAATAATTTCCTATATAATTTGAAGAGAAACATATTAAGTAATATCCATTATTAGCCATGATTTCCCTGAAAGTGTGATGTTTTCATGGTGCAGATTGTTCAAATATGTGTGTTTGTAGTCTGTGGGTGTGCGTGCTTGCATTTCCGTCCAACTTTCATCCTGACCCCCAACAACCTGCCCCCCTCCCCTCCACCCCTCTCCCTATCCATCTCCATCCCTTCACATGCCTTCCATCCCTCCTCACTCTGTTCCTCTTTCTTTCCATCCAACTCGGGATTACTGGTTTACACATAATCTTCTGTTCAACATCAGAGAGCAGACTTTTCAAAATCTCTGTAATCTTTCTATCTCTATGTGTCTGTCTTATGGGTTTGTCTGTGCGTCTGCACAGAGACTGTGTTTGTTGTAGCTTCTGGTATTCATGCATTGAACTGAAATGTTGTATCTGTCAAAAGTTTGTCACAGAGAGAGAAGACTTTATATTGAGAACATTGTATATATATTGTATATTTACCATTAAGGACAGGCTGCTCTGTTGGGGATCAACAGGAAAAGAAACATCCATCCTGTTTTTGAAAAGATCACTGAGATGACTGTCATCCTGATATGTTGCAAGATAATATATAAACAATAAAATAGCACATAAACAATAAAATATAGAGACAAACATAGAGACGATTTACTTTCCTACCATGAGGCACTGAGAAATACCCAGAAAACATGCACTCTTGCATGTTAGTGTGGCCTATACATACAATGTAGTCTTTACATTTTGATCTGTGGAGTTCATTGGCCTTCAAGCCTGGTTGGTATGTCCAAAGTTCACTGAAAATCAAAGTGGAAGAAAAGAAAAACAAGATCTTCTCCAGCACGGTGACGGCGTCTTTCCTTTTTCAGTTTTTCAGCCCTTTTAGTTGATGGATGTAACTGACTCCCTAACACGGTGAATCAACTCGGTCCATGGCCTCATCCATCTCATCCATCTCTCTCTCACAGTCTTCACACCCCTCTGGCCCACAGCCGCCCACCAAAACCAGCGTTGGTACATCCCCATTTCCCATTCCAACCATGCTGCCATTCGGGGCCCACGCAACATCAATCATGCCGTCTGGGCACTGCAAAAGGCCACTGACAGAGTAGAGCCCTCCCCCTGGAACAACCTCATCATAGGATGGGGCATGACTGGCGGCTCTCGCCTCCTCCAATCGTAGCCTCTGTTTGCGACGAAGCTCTATGATGGTCTTTGTGTAGGAGTTGAGTGTGACCACAGCTGCCCCCATACAGCAACTGAAGGACACCCAGGCAAGACTAGTAACAGAGGATAAGATAATAATTAGGAGAAAAGAGAAGCAGTGCAAACAACTGGTGTTTTATACAGACGTTAACAATACAGGCTGTCATGCTAATGGACAGACACCTACGCAAATGACCAGCCGTAGTCCCAGGACTGAGGCCTCCAGTCTTTGGGGCCCACAATGACTGTCATCTGAAACACTGTGGTATACATCATATGGGCTACCATCCCAAGAAGACCTACATGTGAGGTGAAAGCAACAACAAAAAAAGAGACATAAAAAGAAAACTGTCAGCCAAGTGAAAGAAAATCAGAGGTTACCAAGAAAAAAGTAGAGATTACCAAGAAAATCATAGGTGAGGGGAGAGATCGAGGATTTCTGTGCTTATATGGAAGAGGAAGTGATGATGAAATAATAAAATAAAAAAAAGATTGAGGGATACACTGTGTCTCACCTGATAGCACAGTACAGATAGCTGCATAGGCATTGATTTTTAGTGAATGCATCTCTTTATGAGAGCACAAAACTTCTAACCACATCAGTAAGAAGCCCATCCCCAGCAGGCCAATGTATGTAAACTCTGAAATCACTGACAGCCAGAGCACACCTGCAACACGTACAAACATACACGCAATGGATACACACACATCCATTCAGAAAACTGTATTAATATTGTAACCATTCATTTAATTCCAATATTTACAGGTTTACAAAGAAATGTACATTTTTCAGTAGAAGTAGTTGAGTAGTAGTTGATACACAACTCACCTTGTGTTTCCCCTGGAGTTAACTCTATAAAGCTGCGACACTTCTCCCCTGCCAACAACATTTACAAAGTTGAAGACAAAAGATTTGAAGAGGATGGGAAACGTCACATTTTGTGAATAAATAGTTTGAATAAATAGCATTTGTGTGTATGTAAGGCTAAAACCTAAAAGTGCATTTATTGGCCTGAAGGGTTCATTTCTATTGTGGCCAGGTTCAAGTAAGCCACTTTATGTGTGACTGGACATGTGTTTGGGGTCTCACCATCACTGTGTTTCTCACAGCTTTCCCAGAAGCCAGTGTGGAAGTATCTGAATGCAAACTTGTCTTCCCCCGTCTCCCAGATATAGTGCACAGCGTTGGCCAGCTGCCTCTGTCTGATCTTGGCCAGCTCCTCTCTCCTGGCTGGAGACAGTGTGCGGTTGAAGGGGTTCTGGGTGGGACTCTCTGTGTGACAACACAAGAAGATGAAGCTGAGAAGAACATTTTGCTTGCATATATATGTATAAAACTTTTTATAACATGCACTGGTTGGAGGGCCAGTCACCAGATCTTCAAAGCTCTCTAGACCTGTGAAGACAAACACAATCATACTCACACTCATGGGAAATCTACATTCTCTAAACCTGTCCAGACTTGCATTTCCTCTGAATGAGGGAGGCAACAGACAGAAGAAAAACCATGCAAATATCAAACAAACACAGGACACACATCCTGTGAGATGCCAGCACTGATAACTGATCCACTCTGAGAAAAATCCAAAACACAGACTGTAAATGCATGTGCAGGCAAGCAGATACACAAACACACAGAGGTGCGTACCGTAAATGCACTCTTAATTCATAACAATCTTAACAGTTTGATGACTCAGTTTTTTCCTTTGTCAAAAACGTAATACACCAAAAGTCTGGAATAGAGTATGTACTGGAAAAGAGTATGTACATTATAATGAGAGAGTGAATCAAAAAGGGGGCACAAAACATCTGCAGGACTGTTAATCACCCCCTGGTCTTAAACATAACATGTCACTGTGTTTTGTAATCGCACGCAGCTTTGTCAGTCAGCACTTTGTCATCCCAAATGTGTACTGGTAAATCAGGTTTAGGAGTATAAGGGACTGTTAAAACCACCACTGTGCATAAAGGTAGATCTTTTTTGTGCAAGTAAACAAAGTACATGTAGTGATCAAAGTTGATTCCTTTATGCAGTAAGAGCTGTTAATCTCAGTGTGGATTAAGCATATCTGTTGAAAAAAAGACCAGGGAGCAGGCAGTGTAACCCTCTCCTCCATGGATGAATATACCTTTGGGAACCATCCTCACCCTCTACAGATTAATACTAAGCCATAATTAAATTCACTGTCACACTAAGATATAGGTAAAAAGAGATTAAAAAACATCATAACCAAGCGCACACCAATCATTTTGTAACAGGGGAGAAGCCTGTCAGTTTATCCAGTCAGATTAGTTCTAGGTACTGATTGTTATGCAGCGTGCAAAGATCAAAAATTCAATACTCGTAATCAGGTTCAAAAGGCAAAGCCAAAATTTTTGCTAAAGTCAACATCAGAAAGCTGCATTTTGGAAGACTTATGATATATTATAGTAAACAATAACAAATTGATCACACACACACAAAAAAAAAACCACAATGTAGACACACTTTGTAACAGTTTGCCTCAAGGATGGTGTGAATTCTCTAGACAGTAATTTAAAATTGGATAGAAACATTTCTGTCCAAGGGGCATCATATTAATTGAGCATGAGGGTTCATTCTTAAACTAGGAAAAAGTCATACTTCATAAGCAGATTAAAATTTAGTCAGCAATGAGCAAACTCCATCTGCTTTACACCAAGAAGCAGCTTACATTTACATTACATTATATTTTGCCCAATTCTGTGCTGTTGGAGTGAGAATTAGCAATTAGGCCACTGGAAATAACAAGGGTCACATTTCTTAAAGCATATTAAAACAGTGAGGCTAAAACAATGATCCTGCTGAGAGTGTATGTCTGAAAAAGAGTAACCTTTGGCTGACTATTACGAAAGTCTAATGCTGAGAGAACCTCACGACTGTTGACGTAAGGTAGGATGAATCCATGAACTCATGCTGTGAATAACAAATTGTTACATGACCATGAACATGTGGAAACAGAATTTGAGATTAGTCACCGAAAAACTTTTTCCCACTCATCAGATGTCAGGTTCGAGTGTAGTTACGTCTTGTACCCTATATCCACTCGTTCTTGGTCGACAGGAGGGAAACTTGGTGTTGTTTTCTTTTGCTTTAGGCCAACTCAAAGCTTAGAGCTCTGAGTGCTATTTGTCAGTGAGCTGTGTGTGCTTTACTTGAGTATTTCCATTTTACACAACTTTATACTTCAACTTCTTTAAATTTCAAGGTTGACAATTGTACTTTTACTCCACTAAATTTATTTAAAAGCTATTGTAAATATACAGTATAGTTACTGGGTAACTTTACGGATTAATATTTTACACTAAAAACATAAGTAAAAACATAAGATCATCTTAGAAAACTTGATGCCTAGGAGTAAGTTAAAGATAAGATTTCACCTAAAAAAGACTCTGCAGCATGGCTATTTATGAGATAAAGTGATTTTGTCCATTTCAACTGCTCATTTTAAAGTTTAGCTGAACAGTAATTAAACCTCTGCATCCTGTCTGCATTCATAAAGTCTCTGCTGAGACACAAATAACTAAAAATCAGAAGGGAGCTGCTTGCATAAATAAATGTATTAAAATATATCTATGTGCACAGATTTGTGTCCAAGGGCCAATGATAATAGTAAAAGAGCAGTCTAAGTTACAGTAAACTTAAAAGAAAGAATAAAGATAAACAGTAAACCATTAGAAAGCACAATAAAGACACACAAAAACACTTTTTGATGTGGAGAAGTAGCATCTCAGTACCTGTGGTGTAAGGCTCGCTGTTGTTCTGACCACAGTTCTTCATTTTGACGGGCGACAGGCAGAGGGGCTTGACCACTTTGTGAGTGCCCTCACACCAGTAGGAGGTGCAGAGAGCCAGGATGGAGAGGGCCAGAGCCAGAGTGGTCAAGGTCAGGGACAGCAGGGAGCGAGAGCGACGGGACAGATGCTCCAGCATGGCCACGAAGGAGCAGAGGGAGGCAGGGGAATGTTTCGAAAGAGAGCGGAGGGGATAAAGTAAGGCAAAGAGGGAGCAAAAGGGGGAGACTGAATGTGCAAATAAGACAAACGGGACAGAGGGTATGAATACAGTCACAGATTGAGTCAGAAGGGAAGGACAGATGCTTTGGGGTGGTTTTAAGAGGTGATGAGCTGCCAGGTTTAAATGGAAAGCAAAGATAAATGTGACGTAACAGTACAGACCGAAGATAAGAAAACAAAGCTGACAAAGAGATACTGTAAAGTTGGAGTGATTAAAAGAAAGGGAGGGAGGGAGCAGGACAAGATGCTCTGAAGCTGATACACGTGGGAAAGGACAGATGGAAGAAAAAAATGAACAAGAGAGGATTGAGGTAGAAGAGCGTTCACAAGAGGTGAGAAGAGTGGGATGCAAGGATGTAAGAACGTGCCGAAACAGCATAAAGTCGTTTAAAAATGCTACAGTTTATCATTGAATGTTGTGTATCTAAAGAGGAAATAGAGGACATCCTCAAATGGAATTTGTCACCTAACAAGAAAGTCAAATTAAATGGTTGAATGGAGCACTCGAAGGCTAAAACCGAGGTGTCCATGTGGTGACGTGTAATTTTGTTAAATGTTCCTTGGGTCAGAAGGAGCCATTACACCGTCTGAGGTCACATAAGTTCCCCTGTTTATAAGGAGGGGTTATGGAGGAATAAGTAATGAGTGCTGTCCGGTGACCCACGCTAATGTCTTCCTACTTCCTGATTAACACACTCAGGCCTGACCCTGCCACTCATTATCAGCTCCACAGCTGGATCCTAAATAGAAGACAAGATGGAGGGGAGCAAAAACAAGAGATTACTTTTTTGATGAAATTATGGATAAACCACAGATCTAAATGAAATTTTTGCAAGTAATCCCTGATAATCTGCTTTAATCTACTTGTTTTAGGTGTATCTCAGTGTGAAGTGCACTCTGACCATATCTGCTGTCACCCTCTCTCTCAGCTCACAGCCTCTGAAATACAACAGAACACAGATTAAACCAGTTGAATTTGGCCCAGTCACTGATCTACATAAGAGCCCACTCATGGCGCTTTCTGCTATCTGAATATTGACAATAAGTAAAAATACACCAACATAATTAATAAGGGCTTCTTAAATGTCTGCAACATGTGCTTGCTGGAATGTATGCACTTTAAATATACATACGTGTATATTACTGATATTCTAATGCTGGTTTCTCTTCATTTTAACTGTAAACGGAATAGTAACTGAATTGCTTCTTCTTTCTGGTTGTAGGTAAAGTAAAAGCATGGGGACTGCTCTGTCTCTCTGTCTTTCAGAACATTAAAACTTTAGTCTTGGTTGTGTGATCATACTAATAAAATACTGAACATACAGTCTGTCCAATATAAACTGGATGCAGGCAAATCCACTCAAGATTTTGCGAGAATTACCAACATCTAGGATGAAGACCATGAGATTACTAGTTATTTTAGCCTTGGAACTTGGAAATTCATACTTCGACAGAAACTGAATTATGTTAACTTTAACTTAAGATTGCGGTTTGTTTTTCAGATGGGTTTGTCAGACAGAAAACTGGGCACACACCATTTGTCTCTTGCATTCGCAAGTAAAATATCTCAAAACTGTATTATGAACAGTGAAATTTTTATATTTATTCATACATATATCCAAATGAAGCAAGAAAAACATAAAATCTTCACTTTTGAGAAGCTGGAACAACTATTTTGTTTTTTTTTCTTTTAAAAAAAGTTACCAAAAGAATTATTAAAACAGTAGTTCTGATTATTGACTATTCATTTCAGCTCTAGTAATATTAAAATAATCAGTGGCAGGTACCTACCAAAGTACCCCTGTGGCACATCAGGTCAGAAAAACAACACTTCCATTCCTTGCAGTCCTCTGAACCTACAGTCCTCGGATATCTCTGCCTCACTCAAGAGCCCTTCATCAAAAAGCTCATTAAGGATTTGCTTTTAGTTGCTCCACCTTGAACAGATTCTCCGTGTCACTACCCCCTTCATCTTTCCCCTCTGTATGTGTCACCAGTCTTCCTCCTCCGGGATGAGCATCAGTGACCCTTACCTCTCCAGCTGCACTCGCCCTTTTAATCCTCCTGGCCAATAGTCAGATGGAGATGCAAGACTGGTGGAGCAACTGAGAGTCTGTCTCCACTCCACTCTACTCTCTTTTCTGTCTTTCTTGGGAATTTATGTCACAAACCCATCCTGAATCATGTAATCCCTCTAAGTCCATCTGTTACTGCAGTGCCCCCTCCCTTCCTACGTCTGTCCCTTTTCAGAGGTGATTCCATATCAACTTCCTGAAACCTTTATGAATGCTTTATGTTCATTACAACTTTGTCTTTCACCTGATATGTAATTATTACACTAAGAGGGAGGATAAAACTGTGAGTCAACATCCACGTGAATGGACTCACGCTTGTGCTTTTCATCTAATCAGCACCAGCACTGTGCAAAGCCAAATCCTGTGCCCACAAGTTAAGTGTTTATTTTTGGGTGCCAAATGTGACACCTAAATAGAAAGAGATTGTGGAAAAAGCTTTACATTGTGACAATAATTTATTTACAATATGTATGTACATAAAACCTGAAAAACAACAAATGGCAAAGATGCAAAGATAACATTGTGTGCATGTTTGGGGGATGAATTAAAGAAAGGTGAGGTCAGAAAATCAGGAGTTGTAGAAAAGGAGTTTAACCCCAGGCTTGAGATTTACAGTAATGTAGAACCAGCTTGCCATCGCTACCAAAACACTGAAAGAGAGAAAAAGAGAGATAAGCAAAGACTTAAAGGTAAATATCAAATCAAACACTCAGACACAGAAATTATGTTTCAATGTAGTTTCAAAATTACTTGACTGATGAACTCTTTCAAATGTTCACTGTCTAAATTTACCACCCTTAAAAAAAGACAAATTTTATGAGACAAAAGTAGTGTGAGCAGTGGGATGACCAAATGGGCACGGTGAAATCTGGACTTTGAGTTCTTTGCTGTTACTTATCAAGACATTAATCAGTGGCCAAGGATTTTGGCATGTGTCACATGGAGCTTCCAATTTATTGCCCCCTCTGCTGGTCAGTGTACAGTATGGCCCCTTCACTTCGATGTGAAAGATTCCATTCTATATCACAGTATAACTGTAAAGACAGTTATACTGTGTTTAAATACCCCAAATCTCTTCCCTGCTGAAGCCTGACAAGGCCTACATTTATGGTTAGAACATGTATGTATCTCATGTCACCTATAAAAGAGAGAAGATACCTTCTTGTTAAGAATGACCTTATTACCAAGTAACATACACATTGAAGCAAAGAACAGTCTTAGACAATTTGACTGAAAAGGTGAAGAGAGTTTGAGTCACTTAAAGAAAATACACCCCCCCCAAAAAATTCATGTTCTTGTTGCAAATAGTTTAGCAAACATGAATAAAACCATATTTTGGTCATACATGTTGCAGTTTTATCTGGAGACATGGTTTATATTTGTGTAGCAATTCAAATATCCAGTTACTAGCTTCTCTGAGCTTTAAACCGCATCTTATTTTCTTCATGAGTGAATGGATCTGGAATGGAACATGTATTTGTTAATGATGCAGTTAGCTCAGACAAAAAAGCTCTGAAAAAGTTAATAAGTGGATTTTGGAGTTCAAGATTGTTTACTAACACATAGTGTTCCCATGAAAATCCATCCTTCCATTTTCTACACCGCTTATCCTTTTAAGGGTCGCAGCGGGCGTGAGGAAATCCCAGCCAACTTTGGGCGAGAGGCAGGGTCGCCAGTCTATCAGAGGGCTGACATATAGAGACAAGCAACCATAAACACTCACATTTAATTTAGAGTAGCCAATTAACCTAACTGCGAAGCCAGCGTACCCGGAGGGAACCCACGCAGACACAGGGAGAACATGTAAACTCAATACAGAAAAGCCCCAGCAAGTTGATTCGAACCTAGAGCCGTCTTGCTGTGAGGCAACAGTGCTAAGCACTGCACCACCATGCCATGTTTCATTTGTGTTTGGGTTAAGGAAAATAAGCTGTGTACAATCACCGGGTATTAAAGCAGGTGCTTAAATGTACTCACATCAAAGAGAACACCTACTTCTTGATCAGGCGAGGGGGCAAAAGACTGGTTAACATATATGAACTGAAAGGAAAAAAAACAATCCAGTTATGTGTAAAGACTTGAAAGACATGGAGGCCTCTGTCATGATTTTCAGACATAAACAAACCAGAAAACAAACGTATCTCTTACCAGTTGTTCGCTAGCATCAAGTTTGAGGAAACGAGAGATGAACTGAGACAGAGACTGTACTGTCCTCCCCCTGTCTACTGCCCACTTCTTTGTTTTCATTATAGGAGTGTCTCCCACTGCCTTCAACAGCACATCAACTATGAAATGAGGAAAATGAAAGTGAAACTGTTGCTGTCACCCAGCAAATCTATAGTTAGCATTTTTAAGTGGTATATAAACATTTACTGTTTGAAAGACATTACAATGTAGTTACAAGCAGATTCAAGTGTTTATTGGTGTATTTGACGCATTAGTGCAGTGACAAACATTGTTCATTAATAAACACTTGTAATGTCCTTACATTTGCTTACAACCATATTATAGGGCGTTGTATATTTTATATAAGTGCTAAAGACAGGGACTTACAGTAAAGTGTTGCTGAAATTATATATATATATAAAAGAGAGGTTAAACTTTTTGGTCCTTACAAACTTAAGTACCAAAACGTTAAACCAGATATTTCCAGTATAGTGATAGTTTAACCGTTTCAAGCTAACTTAGCCAAATATAACTTCTTCTCAGGTGCAAGATATGAAGTTACGACTTTGACTTATAAGCGTCAACGATAGCTTATAAATTAGGAAACAGGCAGACTCTCTGTAGCAATATGCAACCTATAAGGCAAAATACTGCCTTCATAAATATTAGCGTTAGCTTTAGCCATACCCCAAACCGGTAGTGCCACATGTTAAGAAGCTAAATGTTTATTGGTTGGACTGAAACAAAACAGCCACTCTATTGGCCAAAATGTCTGTCAATTGCTTCTGACGTAACATACCATGAATATTTCTATAGCATCAGCAACAGTCACTGTAAACACGTGATTAACTCTGATATATTACGCTTTCTTACTTTTTTTCTTCTCTTCGTTTGTCGTCGAGTCGTCTGACGGTGGCTGTGGCTCATCTTTCTGTGGTTCTGTCGGGGACTCTGCGCTGTCAGACATCTTCAGGTGGGCACTTCAGGTTGGCTTGTGCTTCTGAGGCGACTCGCGACGACCTCTGGCTGCTATTGGTTCAGAGACATATCAATCTCAACAACACTTAATCCTATTGGTTTATACCCCTCTGGAAAGGTGGTGCTTGGACGTTTTCTTGTTGGCTACATGCTAGGTTAGTTATTATTTTTGACTTTGGGATGTATTTGTAAATAACGCAGTTGTTTCTTGACGAATTCAGACGTTAACATCGTATTTCGTTAATCTTGTGATATCCAATATTAAATGAATTTTATGCAACCTTTTAAGTGAAATAGGTAAATTTTCTGTTGGTTTCCAATTACACAGGGGGCGTCACATGGGAAATAATACTTCTACCTGACAGTTGAACTTTCTACACTCTCCTCACACTTGGACCATTCAAGCAGGAACAGTAAGTCAACTTTATTATGTTTAAGTTTATTCACATGACGTGGTATGATCGCAGCTTTCTCCAATTCATTTGTGTTTAGCTATGAAAATGGTTTCATCGTTAACAACAGGGTGCAGCACCATGGAGGAAATATTTCTTACAAGGAAGAAAACTGCTTTCCTCCTTAGGTATACACAGAATGCACCATTGTTAAAAACAAGTACTTGGAAGTTCGTGTTCACTGTCAAAGCTACAATCATCCTTTGCCAAATAATGCTCAAACAGCAATAAGTGGCCACTGATTTTCAAACCTGACATTCAAGGCTTATTTCTCCAAGTGTTATTCTTCACCTCAGAGCTATTTTGATGTTCAGTGGGACATCATTCCTCAGAAAATGTTCGTTGCATTTCTCTAATGATGGTGAAACAAAACATGTTACACAATTTCATGTATGTTTTGAATACAACTTGTTCTTTTCTGTTGTGTTTTCTGTGACCTTGCTCTTTCAGTGGCGAACATCGGCAGGCTCTCCACCAAGGATGCAGTGCTCTTTCTGTGTGACATGCAAGAGAAGTTCAGACCCAACATCTTCCAGTTCACCAACATTGTCAGCAATGCGGCCAGACTGCTCCAGGTTGGTTACAGTCGCCATCACACAGCTGTCTCAGTGTCCCTCAGTCGTACCAGTTATCAGCTTGTAAGTATTTATTAATTTAACAGATTGGATTACATCTGCCTGCTCTCTCCTCTGGCTCACAGGCAAGTCGTGTTCTGGGCATTCCCCCCATCTTGACAGAGCAGTACCCTAAAGGTTTGGGTCCCACAGTGCCGGAGCTGGGAGCAGGAGACCTGACAGCTCATTCTAAAACTTCATTCACCATGATGATAGAGGAAGTGGAGAAAGAGCTGCAGGCCCTTGGAAACCCCAAACAGGCTATACTGTGTGGAATAGAGGCACACGCTTGTATTGCAGTAAGACCATATCATTGTTTGTGCAGTTTAGAATTACATTATAATTAAACACATTATATCCTTCTCTACGTTGTAAAAGACAATGTACAACTGGAAGCTAAATGTACTCAGTATCTGAGCTTTTCTACAGTTTTAAAAGGAAGCATCATGTGTCTTATATATTCTTGCATGAAATCCTAATATAAAAGATTAAACTTTTACATTAGTGTTGCAAGTCAAAAAGGGAGGAGAGGGAGAGAAAGTGATACACTATGCTCCTTCAAAGTCTTCACTACATATATTGTATGAGTCTGAACAGATATGGTTGTAAACTTGTCTGGTTGGAGAAGGCATAGCCTGGTATGCCACAGAGCTTCCACAGCTGTATTTAATGAATGATGAGTTATGTGGAAAAACGTCTCCCTCAGACCTCTGCTCTTTGTTTTTTCCTTAGTGCACAACTTTTGACCTGCTTGAAAAGGGAATGGAGGTTCACATTGTGGCTGATGCCGTCTCATCCCGAAGGTATCTGTGCTGCTTTTTTTTTTTTGTTTGTTTTACAACACTCCCATCACCTTTATTAAATATATTTTTTCCTTTGTGTGTAAACTGTAGATGTGTATGTGTTCATACAGACTTTTGTGTTTCCTCCACAGCCAGACAGACCGTTTGTTTGCCTTGTCCCGACTGAAGCAGAGCGGAGCTTACCTCACCACCACAGAGGCTGTTCTGCTGCAGCTGGTCCAAGACGCCAAACACCCCAACTTCAAGGAGGTGCTCACTGCAGCTGCTCCCTTCACACTCATGATTTGCTTTTCTTTGTTTAGATGTGTCTGAAATGTATGCCTGACAGTATAAATCAAACAAAAACAAATATGGCCCCATACTGCTGTTAAAAACAGTTATGCAAATAAATGTCCAGTCTGCAGCTGCAGTTTCAGGGCTGCCAAAAACACACTGCCTACATCACTGACACTGTTGACCAGTTACAGGTAACTGTATACTATGGTGCAGTGATCACACCCAAATGCTGTCATTTTTTTTTGTGTGTAAAGCTATCATCTTGCAAACATACCAAAACTGATTCTTAGTATACTGCCAGTCTGAGCAATTAAAGTCACTAACATGTGTTTTATCAACTTTACTGGCAGATCCAGAAGCTCTTGGCCCACCCGTCCCCTGACACCGGCCTCCTTGCCTTCTTCAGCGCTCTGTAGGGAGATCATCACCTGTCATTCTGTTTCATAAAAACTGTATAGGACTTTCACGACTTCCAACATACTGATAAACTGATCCAATAAAGTGATGCTGCTACTTTGAATTTGTACTGTTGTGCTTTTGTGTTTATGTTTCTGAATGAAACCCTCATGCCTTGAGTGACACAGTGAGGGTTTGGACCATCATAGTTGGAAAATGTGGATGAAACTTATAGGTTATTTTTTCTGTATTGATAACCTGACATGCCCACAACTTGAGAAAATGCTGGTGAAAGGTTGAAGAGGTGGGACCAGCTCACAGAGGCGGGCTTCGAAGAGTGATGTCAAGGAGGGGGAGGAGTGAGTTACGTCATTCTGGTAAAGTCAGAAAGGGAGGGGAGGGAGACAGGGAGGGAGAGAAAAAGGAAGCTCTCCGATAAGTTTTTGTGTATATTTCTCAAAAGTTACACAAACTTTCACAAGCCAGGGGTATGATTGGAGGCCTTGTCGGGTCCAGCATGCTGAAGAGAGAGATCTGAAGAGGAGGACGGACACCAGTTTGTCTGCAGTTGCGTACAGCAGATGACAACATCAAATATTAACACTTTCTAAGGCCTTGGGCCTCGAGTGACTACAGAGTGGTAAGCAAGTTATTCTACTTCCACAGAAAATACCAGATGTAGATCAAATTGGCACACTTAACTGTAGACACATTCATGCAATGTCTTTGCTTGTGAATGGATAAATTCCAGAGCCGCACAAAGTGTCTTGTGTCTAAACTTGTTGACACTGGCTGGACGTACAGGAACAGAACAGTAGACAGTTTTATATTACAGGCAGAGGGGAGTCTACTACGGCATCACTCAGTTTTGTTTAGTTTTTTTTTGTCCATGTTGAAAGTAAACAAAAAGTAAAAAGACATCTTGATCCAGTACCTGATCTTCTGATCCCCCAGAACCCGGACACAGAAAAAGAGAGACAATGTCCTCTGACTTGGACTCTAGTTTAACCAGTATTGACTGGCTGCCTCAGCTGGGAATCAGCAGCCTGCGCTCTGGGAAAGAGAGAGGAGGAGGAGGAGCGGAGAGAGACAAGAAGAAAGACAGAGGGAGGGAGAGAGGAGACTTCCTACCCTCTGTGCAGGACCCCTCCCCTTCTAACTCTAAAGGGAAACCCCCTCACAGCTATGCCACTCTCATTGCCATGGCAATAGCAGCTGCACCAGAGAGGAAGTTGAGCTTGAATGACATCTACACCTGGATCAGTAACACTTTCCCGTACTACAGCCGAGCAGGCCGTGGATGGAAGGTATGCTTTAACGTAGAACAACATATTGTCAACGTGCGAGAATAGTTTAAGTTTGTTACTGATGTATAAACATGTTGAGGTTGGTTTTGTGACTGGTCCCCTAATTTTAATAATATTTGCATCTCCGGCTGGTTCCGGACTGATTTGTTTTATTATGTACCATGTATCATTTACAGAACTCCATTCGGCACAATCTGTCTCTCAATAAATGCTTCAGGAAAGTTCCTCGGCCACAGAACGACCCTGGCAAGGTGAATTACTTTTCATATATTTGTGTTGTGTGCATATATGTACTTTTGTTAGAATTTGCATCATATGAGATGGAGAGACGATTGCTTACGAGAGCATAAAGCTACTTGTACTGCATTTGCAGGGCTCCTATTGGACGATGGATGGACCTGCAGAGGTGAATCAAGTGAGGCCACCGAAACGTCCCTATCCACAGGAGGAAGAGAACAGGCAGGATGTACGTGGTTCAAGTTCAAGTTAACCATCAAAGACATTTTTTGCTTTTTTTTTTTTTGCCCAGAGTTTGAGATCTCTGTTTTTGAGATTTCTGCCTTCAGGCCTAAACAATGAGCGGATACAGTTACATTTTTCAAAATCAACATGTCTTTCCAGTAGTAGTGGGCTCTGGATCTTCTACAGGACATGCTGTCAAAGTTTCTCTTAGGAACTACTTTCTGTGAAAGAAATCATCTCTATGCAAACAGTTGATAATGTGTTCTATGGACTATCTGCTCTTCACCTGCACTGTAATGGGGGTGGAGGCAGATGTCTGTTAGATGTTGTTAGTTTGTGAACATGTTATTTGGGTGAACTGACACTAGCTGAGTAAACTTTTTAATGAGTGTTTTAGACATTCTTGTGTTGCTACTTTTACTTCATTAGGATTTCACTATTTTTCCCACAACTCTTTCTTCCTGTCACAGGTTCTTGATGTACCTGGGATACAAGCGGACAGAGGACCCTCCCCTCACCAACCACAAGCGACCTCCCACACAGACCACCAGCTTCTAAACACCGAGCGTCTGGGAGCCATCGAGCAACAATCACCCCAGTCTGCCTCGCTCTCTCCTCCCCCGTGCAAGGTGGACCCACTTCCCTTATTATTTCCCTCTACCAAGTTTGCTGAAGGTTAACAGCATACCGATGAATTATCTTGTCTTTTACCTTCACAGCAACAGTCACCCTACATGCCAAACCCTGTCTCCAGTCTCCCTGTCCCTCATCCACCTGTCTCTCCTACTCCTGCTGTTCCGTCTTTCTCTGTTGCCGCCCTGTCCTTTCCTACTATTTCAGGACCCGTACCTGTCCCCACTTTCTCCTGTGCTCCTAGTACAACGCTTGTACCTGTTTGCACTGTGTCAGGCCCCACTCACTCTTCTGCATCTGTTGTTGCCCCTCCCGTTGTCTCATTAAACTCTTCAACTGATCCTCCACTGCGTTTCACCTTCGATGAGCTGAATTTACCAGACTTGTATGCATCTTTCAAGTCTCTCTTCAAGACCATGCGTGAGAGGGGAGGCTCACAGTGTAAGTACAATGCATGTGTAGGTGTGTTTTGTGTGCGTTCACTTTATTTACTTATTTACTTTAAGTTACACACTACACACACACAACGGCCTGGATGAATAACCTGTCTTTTCTTTCAGCGGATGTTGCTCCCCTGGCTCTCCCAAACAATGACGCTACCCCACTACACACTCCAACTCTGCTACCAATGTCTCCTCACCCTGCACCTCCTGCACCATCTGCACCAGCTGCACCAGCTGCACACCCTCCTTCACAATACAGTGAGTCTAACATTATCTTATCAACCCAGAAATGCTTGAATCATACTAAAACCAGCAACATAGCACAAGAACATTCACTGCTTTCTAAAGTTACCTTCCTCCCTTCTCCTTTAGCAGTGCCACCTGACTGGTTCAGTAACCAAGATTCTCTGAAGGAGAGCTTCCGTATTGCCAGCAATCTAGACTGGGCAAACATAGACCTCTCTGGTCACCCAGGTCTGTGCTCTTTACCACGGTCTTATTTAAAGGGTCATTTCATTGAAATCACAAGATAACCCATTTTCTCACTTTGATTTTCATCTGCTGAGGTTTTGGGATATCTGTCTCTAAGTGACAGCCCTTTCAATCCCAGGCCAACCCTTTGAAAATGAAGACACATTTAATGTGAATGTGGGTTTGCCTAAAAAATGCATTTTATTAGAATTATAAAATGCGTGTGTGATAGCTCAGGACAGGAACGCAACTAATGAGCGTAATCTGTACTATGATCTTACAACAGCCTCATAACTAATAACAGAAGATTCATAAAGATTCACTCAAAGTAACATTTACTAATCTACAGAACACTGTAAACAGTTTTCATATGTCTGTGAATGTTTTGTTATTTCCCAAGCAAAAAGACCAAACGCTTTCTGGTGCGGTGACCACCATTAATATTGTTTCACATTTGCCTGTATGTTGGGTTGGAGGGAGAAATCTCAATAGATAAACCCCAAGAGTATTTCCATGGGTAGACACTAGAATTGAAGTTACAAAATGTTTTTATCATTATTAATGCAATTATGCAACAACTTTTACAAATTGTTGAGACCTTTGCAAAATGATAGAAATGTGGAGTAATGTTATGTCCTATATGTTTGAAGGGCTCTGGCTCTTTTGATGACTTTATTGTGGAGCATTTAAGACTCAAACCCTTCATGCTTTGATTAGCCTGTCTGCAAAATCTCCCTCATTTTCTGTTTCCAGACCTGCTGGAGAGCATGCGGCAGGCAGAGCTCTGCGACTGGGCCCTGGACCCAGTGCTCTTCACGTCCCTCTGTGATTCTCTGAACCGATTCTTCACTCAGAAAGGCATGATCACCTCTGGGAATAACTCCCCTCTAGCCCTCGGTGCACCGCACTCCTTACAAGGCCCACCATTCACCTCCAATCCCACTCCAACCCTTGCCAGCCTCACTCACCCCTCGCCCCTCCCCTACTCTCCCGCAGTTCCCCCCGCCAACGGAGCACAGCCGCCCAGGAGGGTTCTGCACATGCAGGGACCAGGCCTTCAAAGACCACAGCTAACACAGCCCGCAAACACCGGTAAGAACTGGAAATCATTTTCATTAGTAGTTGTTCTCTTTTTAACTTTTATGGCAACTTAATTCAGCAGGGCTTGTGGAAGACTCTTAAAGGCCAGTTTCACCTTTTTCAAATCTGTTTGAGAACAATACTGGCTGTTCCAAATGCATATTAGCTATGGCTGAACTAAATGCATTTTTACATTGAACAAGGGTTGCTGACTTGGTCCCCTGTCATTAAAAAGATATTAGGAAAGGATCTTCCTAATATCACAGCCAGTATGAATAGCAGGGGTTAGAAATGTGACTGTTCTATGTAAGATACATTTGAAAAAATGTGAACCTAATCTTTATGTTGAATAGTCTGACCGTTGTAAAGGAGAAGTTAGTAAAATAGAAAAAAAAGTCGAATAGTCTTTCACTTCCTCTTACTCGTAGACTAACTTAGTCTGTGTTTTTCTTTCTGTTTCAGCAGCGATGCCGCCTCAGTCTGCGACACCACGACAGCGCCCTCCATTAAAGAATCTGCACAGCAACAGCGAAGAGATCCAGGATGACTTTGACTGGGATTCTCTTGTTTGACTCTCACCGTCTGCATGGAGAAACAACCAAAACAGAACTTTACAGAGAAATGGGACTCTTTACAGCCATGCACACTAAACTCCATGCAGAGGCTGCCTCACTGGTGTGCAGATTTGGGATCCAGTGATATCACATACGACTGAATGCTGTATTTCAAGGCTGAAATAGTTGTTTCTTCACTTGTGTTCTAATTCATATGCTGTAATAACTTTTGTTTAGCTTACCTTCTGCAGGGTATTGTTTTCCAGTGAACTATACTTTTGTAAACATGTTCACCAAAGAAAATAAAGCATACATTTGTTTTTCTTGTCACAATTTTGTACACTGCGGCAGTAAAAAGAAAAAAAAAAAACATATGGGACATAGACTTAAGCATGAACTACATAAACTACAGAGCAAGCATGAGACAAGCCAAACACGTCCTGTGTTTTTGTTTTATTTCATAAATTTCTTTTGATTTTTTTTTCCATTTTACTTTTCAAATGTGAATGTTCACAGTCAACACCACACAAAATTCAACCTTACCCGATAAAAGAGATATTTTTCTTGTTGATATAAAATAATAAATTCATCAAACTAAATTAAAAGAACAGCATGGAGCATGTTGTCAAGTCCCTGTTTTCTTTTTCTTTCATTCATTGAAATAATTGTCTTTTTTTTTCTTTGTTGTTAAGAAGCATCAGTAGCTCTCCCTCCCCAAAGGAAAGAGGGCTGACACACGGACAGTGGTGATCTGGGACACCTGTGCGCGAGGGATCCCGTGTGAAATGTGTGGGAAAAGAAAAACAACAACTAATGTTTCTGATTAACGGAGAAAAAAAAAAGTGTGAAATAAGATTGGCAGAGAAGTGTGTAACCCTTATAATACCTCATTTGAAATCCCAACATTACATAGTATTAATACAAGTGACAATTTTTAAAAACAAAAATAATGGATGTCATTCCTTCCTTTCTGAGTCACTGAAAAAAGATCGGACACAGGAAAACAAATGGAGACATATTGATACATATACACAGAAACAGGCATCTGCAATATTGCATACTTGCACACTCACAAATGAGCATTCATGGTCTCATTCACACATACACACATTCAGCAATCATCCCATCATTTTCCCCATCAAACCACAGATGTCAGAGCTCTCTTTAGTTTTCAGGAAGAAAAAAAAAGAAAATAAGCATTTGATTTAAATGGCATCATCATGTTTGATTTTCCTTGTTTATTTGTTCCCAAAAATTGGAAAAAAATAAATTACATTTAACATTAAATTAAATTAAAAGTGAAATAATGAAACAATTTGACCACATTGTGCCTGAAATGTTAATGCAGGTTTTTTCAGTCCATATCTCAGTCTGGAGTTCATTAAAAATCATCCTTCATGCACTCGTTTCACTTCAGTGATTCAGTGTTTTTCATCCTAGAGGGAAAAAAAGAGGAAGAGGCAGGTACAACAGTTTCTTTTTTCAGTTTGTTAGTGGCTATGTCCCCTCTCCCTCCGTCTCTCTCTCTCAGTGCAGTAATATTAGAACAGAGTGACACTACTGAAAAAGCCCCCTGCTCTCACAGACTTACCTTCATCTCAGACAGGACTGAAAAAAAAAAACAAAAAAAAAAAACACACAACATGAAGAACGATACAGAACAGGATTAAAACAAAATAAATAGATCTCTATTTCCCACCCAAAAAAAACCCATACTGAAATGAAAGGAACTAAATGTGGAAAATCATTCTGAAATGAAATAATGCTTTCAAAGGAAAAGAAACTGAATTTTTGATTTTTTGTTTTTTTTCTTTAAATATAGAGATGTAGACATTTTTCTTTTTGGACACAAATTGTGTTGAAAGGGGGATGAATGAAGGGGGCAGCAGGTACGACAGAGGAGGCTGAAACAGGTGAAGGAGTGGTGGCACTTCCTCAAAGGAGAAAAGGGTTGGTGCTTGCTCCCGTCGTTCCCCCACCTCCCACTGATCCTCCTGCCCCCATCACTCCTCCTGTTCCAGCGGGCCCACCCAAAATCAGCTGAGGAGGTGCTGCACCTCCGGGCCCCAACAGAGCCGAGCCTGGGGGAGCCATAGGGGAGAGGCCGCTGTAGGGCATTGCCATGGGGCTGGCCTGCATCATGGCCATGCCCATTCCTGGAGCCCCCATACCCACACTCATTGCCCCTATGCCCATTCCTGGTTGCACCATGCCCAGCATGGGATTGGGAGGCACAGGACTGGTGCGGAGGCTACTCAGGCCAAGCGATGAGGGCTGAGGTGAGATGGAGGTCATGGGCGGGGCCACGCCGAACGGGTTGGAGGAGGCAGGTGTTGGGGAAACCCCCCTGCTGGAGATGGTGCTGCCTGGAGTCACTGCCATGCCAGGAGCAGGAGATGAGCCTGAGGGTCAGAGGTGAGGGTTAACAACAAAGGAAAACAAACCTTTCACTACACAAGTCAAAATACCAGATTTTTGCCAACATTATACATAAACAAATATTTGTCATGGGATACTTAGATATATAGATGTTCTTTTTTCCAGTTATTTAGTGGAACATCAGCTTTACACCCATTTAATTTTTAAGCTTTTTTCTAGCTACAAGCCAATTTTTGAGAGGTACTGTTTTTACACGTATAGCTGCCTCACTGTTTCCTAGGTACATCACAGCACAGTTGTTTGGAATGGTATTTCCCATTATTTCTTTGATGGTTGCTTTCACGTTGTCCCAGAAAGGGTTTAGTTTAGTATAACTTCAGAAAACATGAGTATGTTTTGCCCCCAGGTCACCACAGAGAATTCAACACAGTTGTTGGTGGATAATTGCCTGCTTTTGATTTGGAGTGTTCAGAGGAACCAAGTTTTTTTTCCAGTTAAACTCTCCCATCACGAGTTAATGGTAGTATATTGTGGTTCGAGACATTTAATTGGAACTATTTAGAAAGTATTTTAACCAGATGGTCTTTTTCTGCCAGTTGCATTTCAATGTTTTTAGTTATGAATATGAAGTTGATGATGGTATCTTACCCTGCATACATTATGTGGACCTACCTAATAATGCCAAATACTTTCCACAAATAGGGAAAGACCGATCTCATCTTTTGGTTTACAAAAGTCTTGTTACACACAATTGATGCGATAGTTGTGACTAACCTGTGTTCTGAAGGAAGGGGTTGTGCGCTGAAGAGGAAGAGATGGAGGGAGGTGGTGGCTGTTTGGGTTTGGGTTTAGATGACACCAGGGAATCGAGATCCACCAGTGCTGCATTGGGGCCAAGGAAGGACTCAGGAGTTTTACGAACAGGGAGTGAAGAACCGAGAGACGACAGGTCAAAGGGCACCGGTGAGCCTGTGCCGTCACAGCCTGTTGCTGAGGACCCTCGTCGATCTGGCTCTCCTGGGGGGGGCAGAAATTGAAAATCAGCCACTGAAAGAAAAGCGTTGACTAATAAATACAACATCAAACAGCATTACAACAAATACTGGAGGAGGATGAAATGTAGGACAAGACAACTGTTCTGTGTGCATGCACTTGACAGATCTGTAGCTCTATGTGTTAACTATGAAAATGGACCAGTACCTCGGTGTTTGTGAGTCCATGTAGCTTTAAGTGTCAATGTACCTGTGCCGTTAGTGTGTTTGGCGGTGCCACTCCAGATGTCGGAGGTGATAGGGTCAGAGGCAGGGACAGGCCCGTCCCTTGCCCAGGGGTCTACTGGCCCCCCCGAGGAGGAAGTGCTGGGAGGCACTGGGGGGCCCCAGGGGTCGGCACTTGGGGGGGTCACAGCTACACGGGAGGGGAGGAGACGCAGGGGAGGGGAGGGTTAACACAACACCTTACAGGTACAATTCACAATAAGGAGGGAGCAGGAAACTGGGCTGGGTTCCAACAGTGACGTTTCTCTCCTTAACCTCTGCAATACCACTGATTGGACAAATAAGGACAGCTGAAGGTAGATTTTCTGTGTCTGTCCACCATGTTACTTTAACCTATTTAATATCTGAAGCTCAGTGGAGGTAAAGGAGAGATAATAAGCAACTACCCCATACATTAAAAAGGTACAAAAGGGCAAGAGAAGCGAGAGCTCTGGTTGAGACACAGCCACAGTCAATCCTGAGTAGAAACAAGAGGATAAAAATCCCTGGTTTAGACACAGAGGGAGAATGGATTTAGCATGCTTGCTTTCTTCATTACAAACTGAAAGCATGTGAGTGGACGAGAAGATATGACAGCATGGTAGCATGACAGAACATGTAACAGGGCTGTTGTGTAGACAAGAAATGGAGCGGTGGTGTGAAGAGGAGTACAAGTCAAGAGGTCTTCAGATCCTCTTTCATCCACAGAGCAGGACACGGTTCTCTCTAGATACTCAGTCATGAGGACATTCCCACTAACCTTACTGGCTACAGAGGCAATGCGTGACCAGCGTTGTAGCTGCGTACCTGAGCTTCCCCAGGGGTCAACGTTGTTAACTTTGCTGGACGTCTCTCCCCAGGGGTCTGGAGGAGGGGCTATAGTGGGTGGGGCTCCCCCACCCCAGGGGTCAGAGCTTGTAGGAGATGTGGGTGATGCCACCCCCCATGGGTCTGAGGGTGCCGCACCCCACGGGCCAGAAGCAGCAGGGGCAGAAACTGTGGGTGGAGGCGAGGGGCCAGCAGAGCCAACAGTGGCAGCAGTAGGGCCCCCCCAGGGGTCCGCGGCACTTAGCTCCATCAGAGTGCTCTGAACAAGAGAATTTATTATGGATTACAACATAGAACTGACTTCAGGAACACATTTGAGGACACACTTACCTCACATACTGAGATTAGTTAAGACTATTTAAACAGAAATTGCACAAAAGTGAGAAGAGGAACTGGAGAGAAATATAGACAATCTATCTGATGTGACAAACGTCCACATCAAACAGATGACAAATCGCAATTCATTTTTGAGAAACTTTCAGATGGTAAGGTCAGGATCTGGAAATCAATGGCATGAATCCATGAACCCAACCTGCCTTGTCTCAACAGTCCAGGGTGGTGGTGGTGTAATTGTGGGGGAAATGTTTTCTTGGCTCACCTTAACACCAGTAAAACATTACTTGAATGCCACACCACTCTGAACACAAATTATTCAACGTGAACCCCAACTTGGATGGGACGGTTACATTGAGACAGGTTTTACATAGGAATGAGGGGGGTGCAATACATTTTAATCTCTTCTAAATTGGACATGTGAGTAATTTGTACAAAGCCCACACCAGTCAAAATTCAGTATCCAATTTATTTTACTGAACATGTTTTTGTTACTGATGTATCACCACTACCATGTGAAACCTTTATGATTAAAGTTCAAATCTGTGGGTGACTTCAATGTGACAGCTTTAAATAACCACTAACGCAGTGCTCAAGTGCACATGTTCACAGAATTAGAAGAACTGAGAGAGAGACAGTGAGAGACACAGTTACAGGAAGTAAAGAGTGATAGATATACAGATATATTTGAAACACACCTCCTCTGACTTCGGTTTCTCCCTCTTGCTCTCTTCGATGGCCATCTGCAGTCTCAGGTCATCGCCTCTGCGCAATCGCTCCTCCTGCCAATCACACACACCGTGATGTCAGCAACCTGAGACGCACAACCTCAGAAAGCACAACACAGGTACAGATTTAGGATCAGTTTACCATTCCACAAATCTGGATCAGTGGGAATGGAAACTGAAAACTCGACCTTCAGGCATTATCTACAGTCAAAAGAGTTCTTGTACATTTTCATGCAGTTTTACACAGAATATAAGCTCAATCCGAACTGGTGTCACAAGGCCACCTAAAATAAAATTAAGAACTCCACAGCATAAACAAAATACTGAGGTTTGAATCCAGTCTTTGAGCTGCACGCAGTGGACATTCTTTATCATCTAGCCTACCTGGAGCATAAGAAGTTACACCAAAAAAAAAAAAAAAAGGTGGAAATGGACCGGCCTTTACATTACAAATGCCCATCAATAAAAAAATTCCTACCATGATACAGATCTTGCAGATCGACTTGGGACATTCCAACCTAATTCTTATTTTATCCTACCTCATTATAAGGAAGACTGACAATCCAACAGCAGTGCATTAACTAATCCATGAGGAAACAGGCTTTGTCTGCCAAAGAACTGAACACGTCTTATGCTTCATCTAAGGCTTCTAAGATGCCTTTAAGTAAGAATAACAATGGCATTATCCCTTAAAGACCTGCATTAGTTTATGGACTAAACAAGTCAAGCGATGCAGTAGGTACAGGACTGTAACCACTTGCACACAACAAGCTCATTAAACACAGCACGAGAAAGTTACAACAAGAGGAGACAGGTATAACAGGTAAGGAAAAGAGTGTATTTCATAGACTACAGATGAATGCATGCTATCAGAGAGGGTAACAAGGAGGAAAGAATCATCAACGCTTATAAACCACTCCATGTTTAATTATGATAAATATTTGCCAATGCCATGCAAATTCAACATTTAAATTAGAGTTCATTTATTTTCTGGGTGCTCACTTTTGTGCCGTTTTAATACATCTTGACAAGGATTTGAAAAGTACTTTTTTATGAGCACAAGCACTACTAAAGAATGTGATGCTATAGAGCAAAGTAAATTATCTCATCAGTATGACTGTAAATTTGTCTCTTAAGGAAAATCACACATGATATGAGCAGAAATTCCTTTTCTTGATTGATCAATATGTCTTTGAGAAATTCCAATCAAGAGAAACACAGATAGTTGATGACTGGCTGGCCAGTCAGCTGGGCACACTTTCTGCCCCTGACCTTTTGGTGCATCTCTTTGCTGAGAGTGATTGCATAGCGGAGTTCTGCGTCCTCCAGAGGGTCCGTGCTAGTCTGAGAGAGGTCAGGGGGTTACATGATGAGATTAAATCTAGGTGTATGTAGTGAATAATATCAGTAATATCCCTCTGTGTACACAGGTGCTGCAACACAACATAGCTCTGAGTGCCACTGGTAGGCTACTTTGTGTTACCTGCTCTGCCTCTTCTTTACTCATCGCCAAAGCCAGCTGGAGCTGCAGGTCTTCCTCTCCAGTGCTCTGTGGCCAAGCCTGCTCAGGATCTGCCCCTCCAGAGTGGGAGCCCAATGACAGGCTGCCCCCCAGGCTTGGTGCTGAGGGAGCTGAGGAGGCTAGAACAGAAACAAATATGCACACACACAGATGAGAGCTTGTTAACTAGGTTAACTGCTCTGAACTGAAGGCCCCTTTATGCTTTTGTGAGCCCACAGGTTTTTCAAAGCGTAAAACTGTAACTCTGACTGAATCTGCTTAAACAGCGGTTACAGTAGTCATCTCACCACTGGAGGTCTGTGCCATCTTCTCTTTGGTTTTGAGGGCATGGATCCTCTCCTCTCTTAGTCTCTCCTCATCTTTCAGCAGTGTCACCAACTGTTTGGCTTTCTCTCGCACATTAACCCCCTAGAAAAATAAAGGTACAAGCACACAATTAACATTACCATTTTTAATGTTAAATATTACACAAATATAAAATGAGTTACTAATGCAGTTGGTTACACTGTACACCTTATTGTTAGTGTAACTGCTTATTAACACATCAGAGTTTCAGCTATCAACAACCCAAAAAAAACTTTTACAGCTGGCTTTGTATGTTTGCACAAGAGATCAGAAACTCATTGTAAAATGTCCTTGAATAAACCACAAGCGGGATGTTTGACAAAGCGTGCCTACATTCCACAAATGTGGACCTTAGTCACTAATCAGTTTAACTTTCTATACAGCTTTGTGGGCATGGGTGTGTTAGTGTACCTGGTCTTTGCCATCCCTGTCTATGTACTGGAAATCCTTGAGGGTCTGGACTGCGTATATGTTCTCTCGGCACTGTTGGGCAACACGTTCTGAGCCAGTCTTGATCAGGTACTCCATAAGAGTCATAGCCTGGTGAAAATACAAATCACAGCCACATCCACATCTCCACATCTATTCACACTCAAATGCACAGACAGCTAGTGTTGTAGTGAATCACAAAATTAGTCGTAATGTGAAAAACAGAAATAATATGGCAGACAACAAATATATTCCCAACTTCAACACACACACACACACACCTTGTACACATGTCTCCAGTTCTTGCCGTGGTCATTGAGGCGCTTCCACACCATGCTCATGATTTCCGAGAAGGCCACAACATTGTAGGTCAGATCAGCAATCTCTGACATCAGGGAGCTGCTGGGACCCCATGGATCATTGGACGTCGCCTCTCTAACCTGGACAACAACACAGCAGGGGACAAAGTTTAATTATCTTTTATCAAACCCGTCTGTGATAAGAATTCTGAGCCATCACTTTGTGACAAAATTAGTCACGACACAAGCTCAAGAGAGGCAGAATAACGAATGGATAATATCATTAGATTAGTTCATACTGCATATAACAAGGGGAAAGAGTGAGGAGGTTGCTTCAAAGAAATATTAGATTATCAGCAGCTTCATGCTAAGCTTTTCTTTAGTGTTCAGTGTGCCTGTTTATGTCTACTTTTGTTTTTGTTCTGACCCTGGCCCTGTTCTGACCCTGGCCCTCCCCTGTCTGCATTAGAGGAAAAGATGTAGAAACAGTGACTTCTTATAAGTTCCTGGGCGTTCATCTGGACAATAAACTGGAGTGGTCCACAAACACTGATGCTGTCTACAGGAAGGCCATGAGTAGACTTCACTTCCTGAGGAGACCCAGGTCCTTCAGTGTTTGCAGAAGGATGCTCCACATGTTCTACCAGTATGTTATGACGAGCACCATCTCCTTTGCTGTGGTGTGCTGGGGTGCTGGCGTTTAAGCAAAGGATGCCAACAGACTGGACAAACTCATTAAAAAGGCGGGGTCTGTTGTTGGCTTTAAACTTGGCGAGGGACAGAATGCTGTCAAAGCTGAGGACAATCATGGACAGTCCCTCCCACCCGCTCCATAAAACTGTGAACAATCTGAGAAGCAGCTTCAGCAACTGACTCTTGCTACCACGCTGCTCTAAGGAACGCTACAGGAAGTCATTCCTGCCGTACACCATCAGACTCTATAATTCATCTGTATCTGTCAGTGCTGTGCTCACAAACCTGGACTAATGCATCATCTAAGGTGCGCTATAAATCTCAGTTACATTAACTGTATATGTATGTGCAATTGTCTGCTGCTATGTGTGTATGTATGTATGTATATAAGACCCCCTCCTGTATACTGTATACTGTATTTCTTTTCCATGTTTATTTTTCCTATATATAGTGTATTTATTGTTCCTCGTGACTGCTGCTACAACAGAATTTCCCCACAGGGATTAATAAAGTAACTCTTAATCTTAATCTTAAATCTACTGTCATTTGCTTTGTTCAAACACATACGTCACGTGCCCAGATTACACAGTTACACAGTTACTATGTTGTAACTGAAATGCCACTGTCAATTCAACTCTTCAGATATACAATCACATGCGCACCAGCAGCCAGTTATATTTGTTTTATTAGCAACCAACACAAAATATGATTTATATACAGGGTCATGAATGAACCTTCATGCTCATCATAAATATATTATTTTTGAAAATACAGGTCTTCTTTCAGCTCCTCTGTACACTATCATCCTTACGATCCCACACAGCTCATGCTTGCTAATCGCAGTGTTACAAAAAGCTCATTCATAATATGAAAACAGAAAGACGGTGTTGCATTATCATGATTAGTTGGATTAGGCTGATATGATTTAATCTGGTCTGCCGTGGCTGTGACTGTCTTCAGATCACCTGTAATCCATTCTGCTTATACTAAAATTTAATAATATAGTGTATCATATCTATATACTAAGCCCAGGACCTTATTCACAGTTTCTGCCCACACAGTATGAGACAACAACTTCATCACATCCCTCAAACAGCACTGCTTCTCTGCTGCAACAAAACCACACTGCCACAACACAACGGATTAAACAGAATTGTAAAACTGCATGTTTGTACAGTATACAAATTAATTAAGCAAGTTCAAGTGCATTTTAATCGTCCCTTTGCATCAAATAGAGGTCCTGTCCTGAGACATGTGCATCTTCAGCTGTTTCTGATTGTATGTGAGGTGTGTGTTTTAGCACCAATGTAGTGAAATGCTCTGTACAATATGTGCACTAGACAAATAAAGGTAATTCTGAATCTGATTCTTCACACATATATATTGATGTCTTGAATCCTATTGAAAAACACACCTAACTGCAAGAGAAAAATACTGCAGTTCTTAGAAGTTCTTTTATTTCTTGTGCAATGTCCTTGGCTGACTGGAATTTAGCCCTGGCTTCCTTGGCTGACCGAGACGTGATTTCCCTAACAAAGTCTCAAGTTAAACTTTTCCTCATACCTGCTCATTAACATTCTGACCTTTCTCGGTGCCCGTCTGTTTTCCTCTCCCTCTATTTTCCACAGTCAACTTTTTTGTTGCATGCATGCACACACTCATAGACCCATGTAACGCAACTCATACATACACCCATGCACGCACACGCATGGCCCATACACGTGCTATGGAAGTCAGTTCTTCACTGACACTCTGTCTCCATCAGAGCGGTCTTCTTTTGTCATTCTCCCTTTCCTTCCTCTCTTTCTTTGGCATCCTCTTCGTGTCCATGGCGACGACTAAGATCAGCGCCTACTCTTGAAATCTGCGACAGAGCACACTGATCCCTGAGTGGCTTGTTTTCTTCTTTTAGATCTGACAAGAAAGAGAATTCAGAAGTTTAAGGAATATTTATATGAGGAGCAAGTGCCAATGTAAGACAGAAAAATGGCACAGTGTGAAAGACCATCCCTTACCTGTAGCTGAGTCTGTCTGCTGGCTTTTCTTCTCACCTTCCTCCTCTTCCTCCCCAGAGGAGGACTCCTCTTTATCCACAGAGGTCATATCTAGGGAGGCCAGATGGGCCTGGGCCATCCTCTGGACAGCTGGAAATATAAATCAATATAAAAAACAGAGGACTGATTTCACACATAAAGATCAGTTTACCCCTTTAATGGGCATAACAGATGGATGAATGGATGGGTAGGTGAACAGATTTAAGTTGATACATTTCATTTAGGCTTTGATGATATGTGTGTGAGGATATCTGGCATTCTCACTTATCAAGTAAAGAGATTGTTACTATTATATAAAAGTGTGCAGGTATGTTGTCATGATGATGTAACATCGTATATATCACACAGATAAGATTTCAGGAAATACTGCAGATATTATGAGAAACAACAGTCATGACTGCTTGGGTATAATCCACAGTTCCCAAAAAACAGAAGATAAACAATAATATATTATATTTCTGTGCCAAATAGTAATATTTTAGTGTTACTCTGAATGTATCTGATAGTGTGTGTGAGACCATGTTGCAGCTGTGTGCCCATCCTATAATCCATGATGATCCAGAACAGACTCACAGCTGTCCCTGCTCCTAATCTCACATAACACACACATTCACACACACAGCGACACACACAGAGACACACACCTCTCACTGTGTTTTTCGGATATGCTTGTATTCCAAACAGATAGAGACCACATGGCAGGTGAAGAATTAGGTCTTTTTTTTTTTTTTTAAGTAAAACACAAATGTGAAACAGAAACACTCGAGATAGAGAACTTGCCTTTAAGTGAGGGCGGCTGGTAGGTTGACGCGTGGACCAGTTTGGCTTTCAAGGCTCCATTTTCTCCCAGAACCCACTGTAGAGGTGAAACATCCAAATCATGGTTTACAGATCATGGATATGTGCACAATACTTGTTTTAGATGCAGCACTAATTCCAAGGAGAACTGGCTTTTGTTGTGCACCCACTCTCTCTCATCCCACTTCATATACTACTGCTTCCAAAATGAATTTCTAGCATTTCCATGAATAGTATTCTGCAGTCCCCACAGAGCAAACCTGAGAGTGCTGCAATGGCTTTCTGTAAATACATACTCAAAACACACCAACATGTCATTGCATTATGTTCTTATGTATCGAGACAACTGATAATGAAAGAACTGGTATCTCTTCCTCCTCTAAAATCACTGAACTTTCACTGAGAAGTAGCTCACACCAGCTGATCTACCTGATGTGGGCCGCTGTCCTCCTCTGGTGAGGGTGGATCTGTCAATCTGAAGAGTGTAGCTGGTGTCGGCCTCCGACGTCGAATCTTTTTATAGAGAGAGAGAGAGAGAGAGAGAGAGAGAGAGAGAGAGAAAGAGAGAGAGAGACTCACCATGCTGTGTGAGAGTTTGCATCCATTTGTTTGGGTTATGCAAATCCCTCAGATATCTGGTTAGCAGATACAATGCCCCAGCTGTGCAGTTATCAACAATCTTGTCATTTTTGACGTTGTGTTGACTGAGGATTTTTTTTTTATGACAACTATGCATTGGATTACATAACAACACTCAAAAGATTGTTGTCCAGATTGTACCTGAATGAGGATTACATCTTGTCATAGATGGCGGCTGGATTATTTAAATTCTCTTACTATTTCACTGCATGTTCCCATCACTTGGTTGTAATCGTTGAGATTTTTCAATTCTGCTGTCTGCTGTGTTGTTTTACCATGAGATGCATGTCGACTTCTAGTCACCACCTCTAGAACAGATTGACGTCATAAAGCCGAATAATTGCTCTCTTGCCTTCAGTGATTGGATGGTGGGTTGAGCCTGTTTCACAATTTACATGTTGGTATTCTGTCTGTCTGTTTTGTACTCTTTGAAATGATCTCATAATAAAAAAGGCAGAAATGGACATCTTTCAGTCTTTTGAAAGACGTTATTGCAGCTACCGCACACAACTCGTGCTATGCTTTTCTGCTGCTGTTGAACAGAACTTGATGTCTCCACTCAGGTCACACACAGTGGGCTCAAAAATTCACACTCTAAATCTGAATTCCTGCAGATTCATCATCTTCCTTTATTGTATGCGTGAAGCGGAGTGAGTCACAGCAACCAAAGGTTATGCAACTGATGAAATGCAGCTTCAATATCACAAATCAGTTTCAGTCTGCTATGATAAAACTGTTGCACAACACAGCTTTACAATGATATGGAATGTCAAATGAACACATTCAAATTGATTCATTCCAGTTCCATCTATTCTGAATTTGAGGCCATTTTACAGAGTTCTGTAAAAGTTCTAACGTTTCTGTTGTGGAAAGAAAACACATACATTTACTCACTTACTGTACTTACTGTACTTAAGTAACTTAAGGAGCTCCATCTCAACTAATATTTAAGTACTCCTTATATATCAGGGCATCAATAATAATCCAACAATATAATAATATAGCACTGTCAGAGGCAGTTCTGCACAGTTTGAGTTCTTTTACTTTTACTTTTTATGTTACTTTTATTTTTAATAGCAAGATTTTGTTGCCAGTACTTCTTTACTTCTACTTAGGTAACATTTTTGAATGCAGTAATATTTATTTTACTTAAGCAATGATTAGAATATTTCTTCCTGTGATATTTCAAAATATGTGTTCATAAACCTAGCAAGGACTCATTTTAAGTTCACTTCAAAAACATCTGACTCTGAGGCCTGCAGTCGTTTATTAAGGTGTGTCAGTCTGGTGTGTGAAGACAAACTATTAGACAACATAGTTTGTTTAGAGATGTACACAGGTCAGAATATCACACAAAATCATTAAATAAACAGTTAATACCATGATTTTATGATAACATTTGTTAGAGAAGACAAGTCAAGACTGTGGATATTGGCTATAAGGGATCCAATATCAATGGCTGACTGTTTCTGAACTCACGTGTGAGGTCAGTGAAAGTGTTATTTTCACCTGTTTTTATGGTTTAAGTCCATAGCCCAACCTTGGATTATTCATATTAAATAAACACAACCATAAAACACATTTTTCTGGCTAACAGTAAATAAAAGTGTTATGATACATGCACTATATTCATCACTCTCTCTATTTTGTGACATGTTATGTTGATAAGATTGTTGTGAGATACGAGTGGCTGCCAAGCCAATCACAGCTGAGAGTGTAGGCATGAAATGTGTGGGCAGCTTTCACTTTGGAGTAATTCTTAGTGCTTCTGCCTCCCTCTCTGTGCTGGACTCATGCATATTCATCATTCACTCACCAGAATTAAATATGCTGCCAATTAAAATATGAATTACAAGGGATCCAATTAGAGGTTTAATCTTTGTCAATTTGAAAACCAAAATGCCGTAATCTAACAAACACAAGCAGGTTTTCACAAACAGACAGACACACAATCACAAACGCACATCTCTCAGGAAAAAGCATGTGTAGTCGAAAGGACTACACCGAAGGTTAAGCACCTGTCTGAAAGGCTTTTCAGACACAATGACATTTTTGTTAACACTGCAGTCTGAAGGTTAAGCACCTGCAGAGAACATAGTATTTTCATTAGGGCCTTGTTGTGTACGTCTGAAATGCCTGTAAATATCAGTGGTAGCTCAGTGTGGCTGCACTGGAAGACTGATTTGATTTGTCATCGATTTGTTTCGCATTTTTCAGAGCATGCTGCTGGCTGGCAGCAGATTCATATCCCTGGTTTTGTAAGGAAGATTGTTATTTTAGAACACTATACTTATTGTTCCTCTTCTTGTAGAAGAAGATCAATAAGTAAGTATAATTAAGTATGTATTATGTGGGCATAGAAAGCGTATGTGAGCAGTAAGTTACTTATTAAAGCAGAAATTAGTTATTACTGGGGATATGCTTTGATTTTTAGTTTTGCTTGGGATAATAGCACACAAAGATCAAATGAGACATGCCTTTGAGACGAATTTGGAAAAAAAAATACATATATTTGACTTTTCCAAAAATTAAAGTAGGTTATTTTTCCAAGTTAAGGGATAACAGAAACACTTTTAGGTTTGAGTTCATGACCATGACAGCTAGCCTCAAACTGTCCAAAAATGTGTTAACAAAGCCAGAAAGGTCATTTCATGTTTGGTGCAACCAGTCACACAACAACATGGCAGTGAGAGCGAGGACAGCTGGGCCAGACTCTTTTCGTCAACTGTGCATGTCTGATGTGTTTATAAAATTTTCTGCTCTGATTTTCAGCAGTTTTTAGATCCGGTTTTAAGAACTATCCAGCTAAATTAGAAATATAGTAAATCCAACCATGCGGTAGTAGCACTGCCACAGAAACTGCCAGAATGAGGAATCTAAGCAGCACAGGACCTCACTATGGTGCTCGCATAGTAAATCATTAATCCCCCAACTCATTTTTGGTATGTAGGATGACCTTCACGGTTACCTAACATTCAACTTCAGTGCATTAATCTGGATGTTTATAATGCATAATTACATCACTGGGTGGGCACAGTGTCCTAAAGAGCCCTTTACACAGAAATAACCCATCCACTTAACAATCAAGACCACACAGTGAAAGCATAAGTCCTTTGTTGTGTTCATGCAACGCTTTCAATTTATTCTGTGAATAATCCTGTGTAGAGCTTGATTTGACCATGGCACATTAAAGAAGATAAATTGAAACCCAATACTGACCTTTTGTTTTCCAGTGGCGAAAATCTAAAAATAGCTGATTTTAACCTTTACTCAGCCAGATGACTTGACCGGAAACACAATCTTGTTGCAGTAATAGCAACTGGGCACACACACAAACACACACACACACATTTGAAAATGCAAACTTCCCATTGCAAAATGCTACATTCAGCTGGAATGACTGTGTCTTCTTCAGAGGAAAGCACATGCATTTTTTCCTCCTACCTTCTACTGTTTCCAGTTTCAAAGACTGATAATCAAACCAATACTCTGTCCCACTTTGTGTACAAGAATAATGTCTTAACAGTGGCAGAAGGGAGAATGCTAGGTTTGTTGAATAAGACTCTTCTAGAGTTTAGAGCTCTTGGCTGTGCTGTGGTGAAAATTTGTTCTTGGTATTAGTAGTCTTTGCCCTTGATTCAGGCCTCAGTCATCCACAGCTAATCTTTTTGGTTTTAATCAGTCATCTCCTTGGCTGATGAGTTTTCTCTCTTTCCTTTTCTTACTTGCCTTCTGTCAGTTATCTTTCTTTTTTTCCCGCTTCCTGCTGTCAGCTCAACACGTTTTATTGGTTCTTTCCCACTCTTTCTACTTATCTCTCTGCCTGTCTCTTTTTCCGTGCACCTGTTGGCCATTTCAATGCAAATGTTGTGACTGTGTTTTGGAAATGTTGTACACAAGTACTTGGTTGGCCTTAATGTAAGGGCCCATATAGGTTTCTGTTTGCTGGTCCCAGCTCACACAGGCTTCATTCAATCTCATTATATCCATGGTGGAAGATAATCTTACTAGGTCTTGAGTCAGCACACTGCCAGAGCATTTCAGGGGAAAAAAAACTGACTTAGCTCATGTTCCCACATGAACCTGTCAATGAACATTTAAGGAACTGGGATTTATGTGAGAAAGGGTCTTAACAGAAAGATAGTGGAGGTAATGTGCGATGCTAGCACTGTGAACATTTCCTGGATAATTTATTAAAGCCTAGTAACTAATTACCATAAGAATCAGAGTTTTGTTGTTTTGTTTTTTTTAAAGTCAAACAGAAGTGTTTCTGTAGGAATGTGTTCATATTTTCATGAAATCAGACCAGTGGGGTTGAAAAGCAACTGAAGAAGTGACTCTGCACTGGGAGGGCTAAAGAAAGTAGTCCAAAACCCTAGAGACTCCTAGTTGGGCTGTAAACAACAGATGTGAGAGAAATATTTGAGTGCCTTGACATTATTGATTTATTAGTTGTTTTTTTTACAGTCCAGTCTGAGACAAGCCTTCCAAACCGATGCCCCATAAAATTTTTCAAATCCTCTACTGGGGAGAAATAAGGATTTCTGTCATTGCACTACGTCGCCAATGAGATTCCCCTCTAGGGAGCAGCCATTAAAACATGAATGTCCTTTGTCTTGAAAGCAGAAGAAAGAGATACTGGATCACTTTGCTGTCATTTGCTGGTGGGGGGACTGTATTCAAACGTTATCTCAATGTTACCTTGATGACCTTTGTGGGCTCTTAGCATTGCCAGACTTGATAGCTACTCTGCATCCATACTGCACAGGCCAACATTATTCCTGTTCACACTGCACTATTTCACTAACATAGTTTCTGTCTGTCCATGTCAGCACCTTTACCTGCTTTTGCTTTGGGATGATTCAGCATAAGCGACAGAAAACTGACTTGTGCTTTATTTATTTTACAGCATGCACTCACCACCTCTTTCTACTATAAGACAAGCAGACCTTCCGCATTTTGTTTTACAGATGTGGTGTGGGCATTACTACTCATGGACATAATCTGATTTTTAATATTACTAGCAGTGCTTTATCCCTGGCTTCCTCTTTCTCCTCCTCCTCCTCCTCCTCATCTTTCTCCTCCTCCTTCACTTATTTTGAAGGACAGAGATGCCTCATCACTTTTAAGGGCTCCAAAAACTGAGGCTGCACAGCTCAGCTTAATCCCACTGGTGCCCACGGAGTAATATGCAACATCAAAATACAGAGTTCTGCAAAGTCGTGCTAGACTGGTTATATAACTGTCTGTCAACCTCAGTGGCAAGGCCTGATGCTTCAGATGCCACATCGGAGGGCAACACTCACTTCTGGGTACTTACAAGTCATGGTTAAACTTGGAGGCAAGCATGTTTCATATTTTAAACCAATGCTTTTACCAATATCAACTGTCCATCAACCAAAAATGTCCGAGAAATGAACCTGACATTCTGCACTTTTGGTTCTGCACGTTATCATATAAAAGTGTGTTTGTGTGTTTGGATATGATTTTTTAGGCTGCACAAAAAAAAAAAACACACACACACATACACATAAGCAAACTGCTGAACTTCAATTAGGTTTAGTATGTGACCCAGGTTTGACCTCATTCTACACACACACGCACGCACACGCACACACCCCACCGCCACAACCACAATCACTCACCCATGCAGGCTACACATAACACTGCACTCCCTCGCTCTCACCATCTCCACCTGTCGCGGGTCCAGCTGGGTGGCCACGGAGGAAGGCACGGAGAACTGGATCTTCCTCCTCGCATCCTTATCTGCGTCTCTCTCCATCACCTCCGTCTCTGCGGGCAGCAGCGGGTCCATGGCATCCAGCCTGTCACCTCCACAGCCAGGCGCACAGATGTCCAACTAAAAGTCCAAGCGGAGTCACTTACGATTTAACTGCCTGTGTAAACTGAACGACTCCTCTAACGCCACGAACTACGTAGTAAGTAGGTTTATTTTAAAATCATTTAGCTGGAAGTGACCAGCGGTATCCTTCTGTCCCAGCAGATCTCTTTGGACTCTTGAGTTGCGTTTGTCAGCTTTGCCTGCTCCCTCCTCTCTCTGACACTCCCCCCTCCCTTTCTCGCTCTCTCTCTCTCAAACACACACACACTGTTCGTTTATGTCTCTTGCTGCCACTGTGTCTCTACAGACCCGTGTTATGTGACGAGGAAGGGAGAGCGGTGAAGGTGGGGAGAAGACGCTGAAGGTTGATGCTTTCACTTGCTGTCGGAACCTTTTTCTGCAGCTGCGATTCAAACGTGACCCAGAAAGCAGTTTCCCTTGAGATGAGCTGAAAATAAGACGTTTCTAAAACTGTGGAGATGTCTTCAGTGTCACACAAGTTCAGTACCCTTTTCTGTGAATTCTGAACATATTCATAATGACAATTTATTGTAAGGAGAGTTTATTTTTAAAAAGTACAAACTCCACAATGGTCTGTAAAATAAGTGATATTTAAGACAATTCTTTAAATAAATAAATAAATAGACATTGGAGGCCAAAGCCAGTAAAACTGAACCAACTATAACCAAGTGTTATAGTAAGGAGTAGAAATATCAAGAAACATCACTGCTACTATAAGTGTCACTCTTTCCAGTGACTATCTAGGCTATCCGATATATATTGTAGATATATAAGAGGTAGTCAGCTGGGAAATTCATTGCCATGGAAACAGTTTCTCTTCACAGAGTTGAGTGTTGGCAGTGCAGTAAAGGTAGTGCGTATGCTTGATGAATGCTTAAGGGTAAGTTTGAGGAGAGAGGAGAGACAGTTGGAGTAAGAGTGAACTGAGGCATATGCAAAAATATAACCAGACATGATAGAGACACCGAGAAGAGATTAAGGGAAAGATTATGTTCTCTATATATATGTAGGTTAACAGTGTGGTGACAACAATGCATTAGTCTGACAGGCCAGATAGGCTTCCCTATGAATCCTCGCCACAATGACACACGAATAACGGCTTCATAATTTAAAAGATAAGAACTAACAGAGTAAAGAAGGAGAGACAGGGGAAGGAGAAGGGAGTTCTTGAGGAGTAGGAGCTTCACGCTTTTTTATCAGGCTAATTCTTCGTTTTCCTCGAGGCACTGTAAATGCTTCCTTTCAGCTCTTATACAGTAAGTTCAGAGAAGCAGCAGACCATCCTCTAACCAACGGTTCCCATGTTTTGATCCCAGTTCCCGTCGAGCTCACTGGTTCACCCTGCACTGAAGTGAACTTGAGAAAGGCTCTGGATCTCTGCCAGCTCCAGGTAGAGTTGCTGCTGACAGCAAACTCAGATCTGCTGGGAGAGGTCTTTAAATGAAAAGTAAAACTTCCACCCCGGACATTAGAGCACAGGCCATCTGTGGCTCAGTTCACTTTCAGTTCAACAGTTGACGTTGAAAAATGAACATATGGGTTTTTTTCTGTGCATTTGCAGCACTGTGCATCAAGGTGTGATATGCAGCTACTAATGTTTGAAACAGAGGAAATGCTTTCAATGAGTAAGGGAGAGGACGTTTGTTTAATGCAAATACACAACATCCTCTGCCACAATCAATCACTCAGATAGCATTTAAATGCATAGAATGGCAGAGAAATAATCTATAGGACTGAAATATTATGACCACAAATGATAAATGTAATGTACCCATTAGTGTTACTATCAATGATGCGGTGAACTTTGCTGTGTGCCAGTGTCATATGTCTTTCCACCACGAGGGGGCGCCAGTGTGCAATACTCAGTATCTAATGTATTAAACAGTATCTAAAAAATAAAAAAAAATCTGAAAAATGACTGGCATTTGTATGAACTCAGCAAAAATCAATGATTAATAACTTCAGAGGATGATGGAATCTGAATGTTCTGGGGAGTGATATATAATTAACACGTTTTGTTTTGTTCTCAAAAATTCCAGATAATGCATTCGATCCTGAGTGAAAGTATGAACCCTTCAGGTAATTTGAACCAGCCCACTCAAGTTAAACAGGCTGGACTAAATTTTTTTGCATTTGATAAAGATAGATCTAACTGTTCAAATGAAAAGAGCATAATAATCTAAAGGCCTCTGTGTGTATTTGGAAGATGGACACATTTGCACTTTGTTAGCACACTCTCATTACTAGAAAGTAAAAAAAAAATCCTCACTCCATATCTTATTATATATTGAGTGAAAGGAATGACCCCACTTTCTTTATTTTATTTTTCAGACATGCACCAGCTCTTGGTATCCAGTAGATGTCACCCACATGTCATATGAGAAAGCACACAAACTGAGAGCGGCTGCTCCTGTGTCAACTCAACCTCACAAATGACTGTATGGAGAACAGCTTCTTTAAAGGTCACTTATAAAAACCCAACACTTAAGAGTTATGAGATAAAGTTTAAATAAAGTTTTTAACTACAAAACTCATCTTGACCTTTTACACTTAAATTAAAAAAAAAAACCTAAAGCCAACATGAGTACAACAATACAATAAACCAGATTTCTCTAGGTTTTAGTTTCAGCATTTATTTTGGCCACAATAGTATCGGATTCACACAGAGCTGTGGAAAGAATTGTATTATGGTTATTAGCACAGATCACAGTGATATATAAAACATCAAAATTATAGAACAAAATCATCAGGACTGAATCATTATTCTACAGGGAAACAGATCTTCAGTTCCTTATTTTATCAAATGTCTGTGTGATGCGCAGTAATGAGGCATTTAATGTATGAAATGGGAAATGCTAACTTTTGTGCATTTTATGTAATTATTCTAAAAAGGTTATTAATACACTGTGTAGGAACATAAACTGAAATGTATGTTTCCTGAAAATGATAAAGGATTTCAGTGTTTTTAACTAAAAGGCTGATTTACAGAGGTCAAAAAAGATGGAGTTGTTCTTTATATCTGTGTCCCTCAGGATAATGAACAACACCGGGGCACCGTGTTGCGGTGTGCCCCTGGCTTTAGGTCTTCATCAGAGGATGGGAGTGGGCAGCCATGACCAGAAACACTGTCACTCAAGCATTTTGGTTGTTTCACTGAAAACAAAGAAATTGTGCAGGGACAGTGGTCAGTAAACTGCGGCCAAATGGTAATGATGAGCCTGCTCCCTCTTCCCCTCCATCTCCATCACTCTTATTCCTCTCTCTCTCTCTCTCTCTCTCTCTCCCTTTCTATTTCTTGTCTTGCCCCATCTTCTGGCCCCTCTCTGCAATCTGTGCCTCTGCCACCTTTGGCACCAGCCCGCCCACAGGCACCTGTGCCAAGCCTGGCAACCCAAACCAAGACGCTCTGCTTAGCTCAGTTCAAATGACTCGTTTAGGCAATTGCACCCTGACTCTGATCTTTATGGCGGGTCCCTTATTTATCCCAGGCCTTTGTGTGGACCTAGTAGTGTTATCTGTCCATTTCTTGTTGTTAGAAACTTGGCCTTATGTTATTTTTGTAGGGATTCATAGCGTTTAGTTGCTGCTTTAAGCCTGTTTATCTCTAAAGCGTTTAATTAATTTTCCCATAGGGCTTATGTAGGTTATTCATAGGTTTATGAGTGTTTTTTTTTTATTATCCAACAAAATCATTAGCCTATGAGTAATCCCATAACAATACAATTGGAGGATTCTCGTTTTTGCTGTAGCCTAAAATTTGTATGATATCATTGTAAAATGTATTATTATAAGATTACTATAATTATCTCTCATAAGGGGATTGTTTTCCTAAACCTTCTATATGAGATTAACCCCGTTTTTTCCCGAAGATGGAGGCTAACAGAAGCGGTTTGAATCCAGTGCGTTTTTTTGTGCCATTCACTCCTTATTCCATTTTCTCTTTCAGCTCAGTGACAGATGGCGAGTCCCTCTCCCCCAGGGGAAGCCAGTCTCTGTGAATGCGGCCGCATGTCAATCACCGGCTCTCATGTGATGGCTCTTGCCAATGACGTGCCAGCCATATGGGCCTGGCATCAGAGCTGGTATGTAACCCACCCAGTCCTGCCTCTGAGGTGCCACACGGCTCCCTCCACGCGTTTGGGCTGGGGATAGCAGCAGCAGCAGCAGCAGCAGCAGCAGCAGCAGCAAAAGACAGACAGAGCAGGGTGGCAGGAGAGGAGAGAGAGGTGTGAGAGCAGAACACAGCGCCTCGCCTGCACAAGCATCCGTGCAGGGCGTGTGGATGCGATGCCCACCCGGAGAGAGATGGTGTAAACAAACCCGGTTCGCCCCGTCACTGAGCCCCACCACGGAGGTAGGCTATGCACATTTCCAATCAGTTTTAGAACATCAGATCTAGATCTAGGTTTGTTACTTGTCTTTGTGTTAATGCCTGTTGTGCGGTGAAGGGGAAATTAGTGTGTCAGTAACAGAGATAATTTTATGCATTAAATCAGTCTTAGAATAAGGGGATATATCTCCCCACTCTCTTCTGTCTTTTTTTTCAAATGCGACGTGATCAGATCAGGTTTTTAACCTCTTCAGGCTCTTCATCGCTGGTCTTATTGAAGATATTGATCCACCTACGTTTAATTTGATAGATTTCGTTTCAGTAAAGCCATAAATTCACATTCATCCCTATATTTGCCATTTTCACTGTATTAGGACTGTACGAGGACTGGAGACTTATTATATTATATTATATGTTGTGTGTGTGTGTGTGTGTGTGTGTGTGTGTGTGTGTGTGTGTGTGTGTGTGTGTGTGTTCCTGCACGACGCGCTTCAGAGCACTGTGGGGGTAGAATTCTCCGTAGAGATACAGGCTAATTGACAAGGTATTGGTTGGCATTAATTACATTGTGCTTACACGATTAGAAAAAAAATACGTCCTTGGACTCCACACGCACAGCTGAGCTCAGAATACTAGGAAAAAATGTGAAGATTTTAATGGGATTATACCTTTTTATCTTTTATATTGTTTTCAAATTTCGCTTAAATAAATAATTGGTTTATTTGGCCTGAATTACGGGTCGATGTGAGACCATGAATCTAGAGGGAGAAACACTTCCAGTAAATAAGCTTGCAAATAAATTCTAAGGTTAAGAAATGAAATAAAAATGACCTTTTAAATATATAACTAATCTATAACTCATCTGTATCTGTCAGTGCTGTGCTCACAAACCCGGACTAACGCATCATCTAAGGTGCGCTATAAATCTCAGTTACATTAACTGTATATGTATGTGCAATTGTCTGCTGCTATGTGTGTATGTATGTGTATATAAGACCCCCTCCTGTATATATTGTATTTCTTTTCCATGTTTATTTTTCCTATATATAGTGTATTTATTGTTCCTCGTGACTGCTGCTACAACCGAATTTCCCCACGGCGATAATTGAAGTAACTCTTTATCTTAATCTTAATCATAATGTCATTTGTGCTGCAGAGATACACAGGATACACTTAAGTCAAGGAAATATGGGGGATGTGGGTGTGAAAGAGAGAAGTAAAGCCAGATAAGCACATACACTCAGATAAGACACTCAACCTTGATTTCTGCCTCTGAATAGTTGTGGACGATGTTCTTTACTTGTCGCCGTAGCGATGAGGTCGACATGGCAACGGTCTGACCACCGAGTTCTGCTGCAATCTGAATAGCAGATAGAGAAGAGTTAAAGTATAGTTAATAAAATACCGCCATGGGGCAAAGAACATTTTTATTTACTACAGACACAAATGAATAAGAGTTAGTAGAAGAAAGAAAGAAGATTAAGAGTTAATAAGACTGAGAAGATGTATCCAAGTACAAGAGTCTGAATGGCAGAGGGGAGACCTTGAGAAGAACAATCAGAGTGTGAAAGATGGCGTTTACACCAGAAATAAATTTTGAATTATGTGACTGCTGGTATAACCAGAAGGCGAAAGATGTCATGCACACCTGTTAGACGAGAACGATGCAGAATAAGGGTCTCTCCTCTTGGTGTCTTTTGTTTTTCTGTCTTGCGCACCACTCATTCACGGCGTGCTTTGTCTCAGTTTGTCTGGTTCTTCCCGTGGCAACATTGGGTCTCAAAACCACAGGCGTAGAGAGATGAAAACTATGGTGCAAGATTGAGATCAACATTAAGAATAAACACATAGTGACTTTGCTTGCATCACAACAGTCAAGCTAAAACTTATGCTAGAACTAATTCCAAAGTAACCATTATAAAATAAGGACAAAGAAGATATTCAGAAACAAAAATCACATGATTTGTTGCTGATCCACACAAGGTTGATAGTTAAGGATACAACTTATTAGTTATATGCTTTATCTTACTTATCAAAGTCAAGGCTCTTAGGCCCAGAACATAAATTAATGATAAAATAAGTGCAATTTTACTTTTTAAGGAATCAACAGGTTGTTTGAACCAACTATACCAAAACCAATAAGAGCCAGAAAAAAAGAACCTTGTGCTGTTTCTCATACTTCAAAAAATAACCTCATTTGACAAACCTAAACTATAGCAGTGGGTTCAGCTTAGTTGGGATCCAAGTATTTTAGGAATAAGACACATGGCTCACACCCTCAATGACACATTTTACTATGTCAAACTCAGTGATAAGTCAGTCAGTACTTCCATATTTTCAAAACATTTAGCCAACTTCTGATTCTATGCAGAGTAAACAGTAATACTAAAGAATTATTGCTTTTTTCTGAACAGAAACATGATAACGTATTCACTTACTTAATTCCAAGTAATACTGTTCCTCATCATTCCTATCAACTATTATCTTGAATTAATATTACCAGGCTGAAAAACCTATTAGCCCTCAATGAGACTGAGAGTTTATGAATATGGACAAGTAAAAACACTGTATTACAAGGTTGATGAGAGAAAGGTTTCAGCTAACAGAAAGTATGACAATATAAAAACAGTATGCACAAGGGCATCTCGGAACATAAAGTCTTGAAGCAGCCAGTCTACTGCAGAAAAATACCATGCAGTTTTACTCCTGTCAGTTATAAACAAGAGGCTGAGTGTAAAGTGAGCATGTTATCGGCAAAACTTGATTACTGACAAGTGGGAAAAACATTGTCTGGTGCAATAACCAGTGGTTTCTGTTATGGCACACTTGTGCCTGTGTCTGAATTTGTCAGAGATATCATGGACTCATCCTGTCTCCTGCTGGTGGAGTGCTGCTGACCACATCCATCATTTTACTGCCACAATCTGCATATTCAGTACACAAATGTTCATCTTTTCGATTGCATTAAGGAGAAAAGAGGAGGTTGTTGGAGGAAGTTCAACAAAGGGCATTTAACATAATCTCAAAAAGTAGTGCCCGGCCACTCCCTTAACTGCCATCTCTCAAGAAACACACAGACAAAGGCACAATTTTGTGCTACATAAAATGATGAACCCATCCCATCCACTGCATGACCATGTCCCTCCAACCAGGGACATGAGCACTGGCTGGCAACTGAGTTAAAGTTTTGCTCTCCCCATCCACCCAGCAGTCCTTCCTGAATAAGGGAAGAACACAGACTGACCTCTGCACCATGCACTGTGATAGGTATAAAATTATTATTGTATAATGATTATTTGAATTTTTTTTTGAAAATTTTATAAGCGTAAGACGGCAGCTAACAATTATTTTCATTATCGATTATTTTCTTGAATAATCAATCAGTCATTTATCTACGGAAAAATCCCCATCACATTCATTCTAAAAGCCTAAGGTGTCATTTTTAAACTTCTCCTTTTGTCAGATCAACTGTCTAAACCCTAAAGATATTTAGTTTACTGCTAAAAGTAAGTAACCAAAAAATAATTAGCAAGCTAAGCTTGGGGACTGCTTTCAGCAACCACAATTAAATATATTTACATATTAACAAAAATGATGCATTTTAAACAATATGTTCAAATGGATATGACTATTTGTTTTGTTTTAAATCTATTTTGATAAACTAGCAGTGTGACAAAGGCCACAGGTGTCTTGTGCTTAAAGTGATCTAAATTAGCCTGACACATATAGCTGGCATAGATTTGTAGGTCAGACAAATATGAGACCATGTTGCATAACTGAACATAAGGTAACCATTGCAAAAGTCAGTTCAGGAACTCCTGAAGCTCTGGACCAAAGTTCAGACACGCCAACTAGTCTTTGATAAGGGACATAACACACCTATTATATATCAGGCTTCTCATTGATTCATATCTCTGCAATCTCGGACACCATGAGGAAAAAAACTTAGAAAACAAATGTTTAAATGTCTGAAACAAGTGAGAGAAAGAAAAAAAAAGCTTCATAGGCTTCTATGACAGACTGGTGCCTTACTGCGATCAGCACACAGCTAGCTAAGGTCGCGTTAAATGGCCTGTTGCATCCAATAATTAAAGACCAGTAAATCGCAATAACAGCTATGTTACAGTAGGCAGCCTCTACTAGGTGGTTCTACATAAATCAACAACGAAGCAAAGAGTTGGATTTAAACCTAAGATAACTTATCCCTCATATCACTTGCATACAGTTGACGTTGCACAGCAAAACGAAGAAGTTTTCCCCACACCCAGACAGCCTGCAAACAGATAACGTTAACAATCGTTGCACAGACACACAACTGCAGCTTTCCCTGTCACACCTACCAAGTTAGCTAGCTATCGTAGTGCTAGCAACCAAACAGTCCAACGTTAGCTTTGCTAGCTAACCAGCAACTGTAAACTGACGCTGGTAGAGTGGGTTAACAGGTATCCCCACACTATACAACAGTGTCCAGAAAAGTATATCTGTGTCACAAAGTCCATATGCGAATGACAAGTTCAGGAACACTTAATAAAGCCAGTTATCCAACTAACGTTAGCTGTCATTTGATGCTGTTAGCTTACATTAGCAAATAACTCTCCCATTCTCACCTAAGCTAATCGAAACAGTTGCCCAGCACTTTGCCACCGGGGTCTGGGTAAAGTTTAAACAGGGGTGCAGAAGATTGTAGCTGAGTAAGAATGAGCGGACAAACAGCAGTCCCCGCCAGAGCACCGAATCCCACCGGACTAGAAACTAAGGTTAAGGTTACCTGCCAGTTTGACTGATGGGAGAAATCACTTACTGCTGCTAGGAAATGTTAGCCAGCTAGCAGTTAGCCAGCTAGCTTCTGCTAGTTCGCAACTGGCAACAGGGCTGCTACACTGTACACGCCTTACCGAGGACACATCCTACTTCAGGGCATTGCGGAATATACACATTCAAATCACAGGCCAAAGTGCCAAAAAATGTTGACAACACACCACAATAAATAACAAAGTAAAGTGTACTGACCCTGCTGTAGCTTGCCTGTACGAGGAGATGGCCGAATTTCCGCTTCCGTTCTCGGTTACAGGAAAGACCGCACCCCCCTTAGCTTTGTTTCCCAGGGATGGTAGCAGGAGAATCATGAATAATTAATTGACTTTTTTTAACAGCCAGAATTAAAGTCCCGAATAAAAAGATACACAAAACTATGCTTTATTAATGTTCAAAGCCTTACAGGGACAGCGTAACCTTTTGATCGATTTTTAAATTATGCAAATTATGTCATGTAGGCGGAAGAAATCACATTATGTTTCGAGCTAATGTGAAAAGTGGTGGAAAGTACCAAAGAACATTTACTCAAATATTCCACTTAAGAATAGTTTTTCGGTACTTTTACTTTTCAACTTGTTTTCAATTTAGCGTCAGTTATTCTTTTACTCCACTACATTTCAGAGGGACTTTTTACTCCACTACATTTATCTGACAAGCCTACTAGTTACCTTAGTTGTTAAGTAAAGAATCGGAGATGATGACGATGATGATGATGGACAATGTTTAAAATCCTCAAATAGTAACTGCAATGAAATTATTATTAATAATAATAATAATAATAATAATAATAATAATAATAATAATATTAAAAGCTTAAAAAAATGTTCCTTACCTGTTATTACATCTAGTGGACCCAGGTCAAAGCATATCGTTCATTGCAACATAGTTTGTTTTTTAATTTAAACTTTACTCGTTGTTCAAATGGTGCCCAAAATGAAAAAGAGACATCACTTTGACTGTCATCATCATAATCACGATCATTCGGAATATGTGAATGGGTTTTAAACTTGAGCTGAGGCAAACAGTTGTAAATACTTTGACTCTCTTTTAATATTAAGAATGATGTACTTCACATTTCGATTTAAGCTTGCGGAACCCCCACAAAGTCACAAAAAGCACCCCCTAAACTTCACTGATAAATCACGTAATGTAACGCATCACACCAGACTGACCACAGAGAGGCATCCTTGAGCTAACTCTACCATCAAGTGAAACCAGAACAGCTTCGTTCAGAGTAGCCTGTCTGTGGATCCATAAATAATACATGGTAAGCCCCTTAGATCAGAACAACACAGTAACAGCTGGCACGCATGTGTGTTACAAGCTCCCCTTTTATCCCGCATCTCTTTATCCTTTTATCTTTGACTTCTCTCCTGGGAGGAGGGGACTGAAGAAAGCATTGCTGCATGACTCAGGCAAACTATATAACTGTAATGGACTGTTGCACTGCTGTGGAAACACTAATCTCATGAAGATAAACAAACAAAAAAAAATTCAGGCGATTATAACAAGCATAAAAGTTATTTTCACAGGTGCTGTTCCACTGTTATGTCACAGAGGATCTTTACACAGTATTTCCTTCATGCTTGCTGCCCCTAACCTGTTAGAAGAGTATATTTTAAACACTGCGACTGTGCTTTGAAACCATTTGAAAACCATTTGAAACCAAACCAAGTATTACAACCAATCTGAGAAATTTAAATTGCAACATGAAAGCAGTGTTTGTGAATCTCTAAGTAAGTCAATAAATTACTGTTGTTTAACATTGTGTAAGAGACATTCATTAGTTTTTCCCAAGATAAAAATTTTGATATAAGCTTAAGAAAGTGTCCCTTTGGGTATAAGTTTTACAAGAATACAAAAATTAAATCTGGCACAGTGGCACAAAGATTATGATATGAGGTATTAGGTCTCTTTGCATCCTACACTACTTACCTTGACATTGTAATTTGTAGGCAAGTGTTGTGAAATACACAAGAAAATCTCTAGAATACCAAGTTAACCCTCTGAGACTCACTGAAACTTAAAAAAAAAAAAATCATTTCCAAACCATTGGAGTGCCTCATCTTCTTTTGAAATTCGTGGTGTTTTTTCCCATTGCACCATTCAGCATGTACTATCAGCATTCCTGTGTGCATAGTATCTACGTTTTGTATAGGTGTGCATCTTGAGTACGGTATTTGTGAATGAAAGTGGCTCTCTTTTGGCATCAACTCACTGAAAGCAATGAAAGTAATGCTTTGGTAGTGTAGTGGCAAAGCTGGTTGTCACAGCAGGGGCCAACAGACCCTATGGTGCAAGCACAAACATGGAAATACATATTGGTCATTGACGGCCTCAGCATGGCAGTGGTAGTAACCGGAGAGGCGACAAGCCGTTGTGATAGCAGCTGGTGTTTGTGTTACATAATGTACAGCCATCGAAGCAGTGGCAATAATAGTCCTGTAGTATGTAATACTTGGGAAAACTATCTGAGTGGAGAAAAAGAGGAGGACTGTGTCAAAGCCATGGGAGGTGGAGAAGTGGTCTGACCTGCAGCTGGTGATAAGTAGGAAACAGAGCTGGCATGTAGACAGCAAGTACAGAATGAAGCTATTTTGTAAGGCAAGGTTTCAGCTGTTAGCTATGTCAGTGTGTGATGATAGGCAATAACATGCAGTTGGAAAGAGATAAAGGGAGATTTTATGATGAGAGTGGAAGTTTTCATCTGCTCATGATATAAAACCTTGAGGACTTTCTGCATTGTAGAGGCAAGTGACTAGATAGTCTCATGGGGAAATGAAAGGGATTTGAAATATTTCATTATTTTTATTCATTATTATTATGTTATTACTATTTTTGCCTCCTGCAGAGTTAGACAAGAATGAAGGACATATAGAAAGAGTGGACGGTGATAAGGAACAATAAAAGGGACCACGGGCGTGCTTAAGTATACCCTGTAATCCCAGCAAGATTCAGGGATCAGGGATACAACTCGTTGTCCTATTCCGATCATTCCGGCATACCTGTTGATTAAATGAAGAATCCTACACTGTGGGGGGAATTCACTGACTCAGACTGACTGAGAGGGTGAGAAAGAGAGTGAGACATGGAAAGAGAAGGGGGGGGTGGGGGGGGTGGGGGGGGGGGTTTGGGGACAAAGTGAGTGATAGCTGAGGAGAGGGGAGGCAGGAGAGTGACGGGTTAATGTGGTCAGGTGGAACAATAACGCTTCTGTGTAGTGAGAGAGAGGAGTAGAGGAACACATGAGTGGGGGGGTTAAAATGCCTTGTAGCTGGTTCATGAATATTTGCCAGCACAACAGGGAAGAGGCTGGGAGAGAGAGTTGGCACAAGAGTAGGAAAAGAGAGGGAGAGAGTTCAGTGTGTGTCGTGTCTCCTGGGGAGAAGCACACAGTCAATATCCAGGTCTCCAGTAAACATTTATGACCCTCCTCTATAAAGCTGCTGTGCTACTGCATGGACCCACGGAGCAAAGGCAAACACATTATCTTCAATTCTAATTTAATTATCTAGTCTTGTGTGGACACACACAAAATCTCCAGCATATTACAGTAGCTAGTTGCACTGACAGCAGTTTGCAAGGACTTTAAGTCTTTCTTTAGATGCTGAAAAGAGTCAAGACAAAGTGACCAGAGATCAACCAACTGAACAGAAAATGACAGTAAGTATTGCACTTTTTTCCTGTGAAGATATATGCAGCATCAAACCTTTACATGTACACTTACAGTAACTTAGGAGGTTAAGTCATGTTTAAAAAGTCATCATACTGTGCTGCAACAAACACACAAAATCAATGGCAACAAAACACATAAGTGCAATAACTCTCTGTATGTACACATGGTTGGGTGTTTTATAGACGATCTCACAAATGTGCTTTTGCAACTATATGATGCGATGACACGCAGGCATGGCACAAATGCATCATTGGCTTTTTATTGCAAAATTGTTCTGCGGCTGCAAAGGTTTGATAGACAACATTGTTGAAAGGATTTTCAGCTTGTAACACTGAGCACTTGCATTGGACTTCAAATTTGTTAATGATGCTAGCTCCGGCAGAGCCCTCATTAAAATCGCAGATCACTTTTTTGTTTATGCCAAGAGCCATTAACTGATAAGGGTTTAATCAATAATCACCTCAGCTTGCAAGGACATGGCAAATATCAGGATGCTCCTGATGCAACAGATGTTTTAGATGCATGTGCAGTGATTTATGTGTCAGAGCCACTAAATCAAACCTTAAACCATGACCTGGATAAAACTCCAGCTGCAAGCAACTCTCAAAATGTGAGAAATCATATTCATTTCATTTGGCATGAGTGGAATGAAGAGCAGCTGAAGAATGTAATAATGTGATAACTATAACCCGTGTTAACAACTCTGTGAACAAAACCCAACTGAGGTTTGAATTCAGGACTTTAACAGTGCTTTGAGCTGAAACGTGTGAAAAACCATGCACAGCTATACACAGACAACATATCTATGTCTGTAATGTTTTTAGTTTTATCAATGTGCATGTAAGGTGATATATTACTATAGGGTTTCTAGTAGGAACATTATGTCCCCCAATTTTACTTTCTGTGCATTTGGGAACTGTTCTCTCTCTCATAATAAACTCAATGCCTAAAAAGGTGACCTTTTGCAGATGTAAACTGGAGCCTGCTGGTGATTCCATTTATTCATCACTGATCTTGAAGCAGCCCATCATCAGCTCTGCATAAAATACAGCTGTCTTGGTAATATCTGTGCCAAGCAGCACTCTTGGACTGGTTGAAACCTGTAGTCTTATTTTTGGCTGCACATCAGATCCATTTGTTTGTCACACAGCGACTCAACTCAAAACTGAGATCCATCCATTTTTTAAACTTCTGGCGTGGCATTACTCAGATGTACAGAAATAAATCTTAAGTGTCTCAAATGTCACCATTTGATCTCTTATCACCAACAGAGATTTATTAGTGATTGGAAAATTTCAATGACCATAATCAAACTTTTTAATCTAGTACAAACCACAGAAATGAATAGACACAATAACTATGAGAAATGATTACAATTGTCAGCCAGACCTTAACATCAGTAATCTAATCAAAAGAGAAGGTGCCCACCAAGCTCAGTTATGCAACACGGGGAAGGTCAAAAGTAAAAACGTGTTATCCTCCTGCAATCGCTTTATCTTTTGTGTTAAGCTGTGTGTCGTAACTGTTCACACCCTTCCTAATTTGCTAGGGCATGTGGAGGGGGATCTACTTCAAAAGAGAATGAAGGTGGAAATTGAATGACAGCGCCAAATGTTCTGATCAAACCAATAAGACGTCACATTGATGTCTGAAGTTTATCCTGTCCATAGGACAATGGAGATCAAGCCAAATCAGCAGACAGCAATGACATAACCTCATATGTTCCCCTAATTTCTGCCAAATGCATGCTGAGATAGCACAAGCTTCTTCAACTCTGAGCAGGATTGAATGAACAAAGAAGTGAATGAAAACAACAAAACCACTTGAGCCTCATGAGAGTGGTATTTGTAACACACTACTGTTGCAACTAATGAGATACTTGAGATTTAAAGTTAAAGGTCCTCTTTACGCAATGAGCCATGTCACAGGTTCAGGTAACACATCAGTATGTGGAGCCTCAGCTTCAGATTCATTCAGTGAATCTATCATCAACATCAACATGTGTCACTCAAACTGTGGATCATCATATGTAGACACTGAATATAGATTTGTGCATGTATGTGTGCTCTACAGGCTGCAGCAGCTCAGGAACTAGATGAGCTATGTTTCCTGTCAGCACAGTCCATGACCAGTCTGAAAGTATCCAAACACTTCCAGGTGGTCAAGCTCCTGGGAGAGGGATCCTATGGAAAGGTCATGTTGGCTGTGCACAGAAAGAGAGGTTAGTGGTTATCTGGACAGGCTGAGGGTTTTATGTCTCAATTCAAATAAAAGTGTGGGGAATTTCCATTCAAACTTCCTAATGATAGTTCGTTTAATTAAGCGTTTTGATTACACTTCTGAACTCCGACTGCCAAGTCTGAAACAGGTGAAATGGTATATCTCCACGGCAGCACATTTATCTCAGGCTCATATTTCTTCCTAATGAAGAAACTACCCATGTTGTGTTGGGTCAGTGCTGCAGTAACGTGAGGACAGATCTGTCTTTTGATAGTATTCACTTAACCTTTTGCGCTTCTGTTGCTGTAATGAAGTTCTTTGCCACATTCTCTGGGATAGAGTTGCTGCATCTGGGGTATAGCTGTGAAATACAGTCGCCCCAAAGGGGAAGTTATATTTGTTCACAGTGTCAATGAACGCTCACATTCCATCAATGATGACAAATGTTTCTCAAAATCTGACCAGAGCTGACCAGATATTGTAGTAATCAACACATTTCATCTTGCTCCATTCCTCTCAGGAACTCCTATGGCTCTGAAATTCTTCCCTCGTCAGTCTACCTCCCTCACCTCTTTCCTGCGTGAATACAATCTCTCCCTTTCTTACTGCACCCATCCTTCTCTCACTCGGGCTCTTGGCATCTTCTTTTCCACACCCACCTACTATGTGTTTGCCCAGCAAGCTGGACTGTACGGTGACCTCTACAGTGTAATAGTGTCAGAGGTCAGTGTTTTTTTGTGGCATGAAATGTGTTGTTAATGCCCCGTATGACGTGGCCAGCCTAACAAACTATGAAGCGGAGAGGACAGTTCTTCTGGTTTCAGCAGAACAAAAGCTCACATGACAAAAGCTCTGTTTCCTGCTAATATGCAACAGCAGATACTTTTATAAAGAAATGTACTACCACCCACATTATGTTTTCCATCAACATAAGGTGGAAACGTATGACTGTTTCTTGCAAGTCAACATGGATGCTGATAATGAAAGTTTTTGCAAAATGTTTAAGCAGAAAGTATTTCATCCGGTTTCCCCACAGTATCTGCTTTTGCAATACAACATACACCTGTGGAAACTAAAGAATGTTAACACTTTTGGGGTTACGTCACGGCACTTTAACACCGAAAAGGTCAGAGTTGGCTTAAAGCCAGAGAAAGAACTTGTTTGCTTTACCATTATTTAACCAAAACCACAATCTTTCTTAACATTAATCGAAGTAGTTTTATTGTGTAAAGAAAGTAGAACTTCCTTTTCTGGAAAATGTTGCCTGCGAACACAGTCGAGGCAAAACTATTAAGCAGCGTATAAATGTAACCTCAAGGAGACATGATTGTAGATTGACACACCAATTTCAGTCAAATGCAACGCTGCATGCATTCCATGGAAAATGTAACTGCTGATCCAGTGCTTTTGAGCTTTCATTTCTGTCAGCAAAAACTTGAGACGTGCTTGATAATGGCTTCCAGCTCACCCTCTTCTGTGTTTGTGTGACTGCCAGTAACATAATAGAGTACTGATAAGAGTAAGGGCACCCTGCTCTCACTGAATGAAGATGGAGTACATGAAGTAAAGCATGGATTTCCAAGAGCGTCACCAACCATTTCGGTGACGCAGGGTTTGCTTGTCTTCGTGCCAACAATGTAGTGTTCTAACCAGAGTGTGTTTAGAGTGTGTTTTTTGATTTTGAGGCACCACTGATCCAGACTGTCTGTCTGTTCTAGGTTGGGGTGGATGAGGAGTGTGTCCAGAGGGTGATGTCCCAGCTGAGTGGTGCTGTTACACACCTACACTCCCTGGGCTTCGTCCACCGTGACATCAAACCTGAGAATATCTTCCTTTGTGACAGTTCCTGCCGCTGGGTTAAACTGGGTGACTTTGGCCTTGCCCGGGCCATTGGCTCCGCTGTTCGAGCTGTCTGGTACGAGTCGCCCTTCTGTACTCCTGAAGTGGAGCCAGCTAAGGAGATGGAAAGCAGGCAGTACGATGGGACTGAAGAGGAGATGGAGGACATCTGGATAACAGTGGAGCCCTGTATTGACAGCTGGGCCCTTGGTGTACTCGTCTACTGCCTATTAACTGGATGCTTCCCCTGGGAAGAGAGCACCCATGATGACCGTGGCTACCGCAGATACAAGGAGTGGTTTAACCGTGAGGCGGAAAAGGAGAAGAAGATCAGAGATGTTGAGTGGAGGGGTAAGGAGGACATTGACAGTTACACAATCACAGAGGAAAACCAAAGAGACAACCCTCCTCCTTCACAGTTTGAGGGCCTCAGCCCACTTGTGATGACTCTTTTCAAGGAGCTGCTCCACCCTGAGCCCAAACAGCGTGGAAACCCGGAGGAGATCCTGAGCTACCTGGGAGGGCCGTGGCTGATGGAGACAGAGAGAGAGGAGCAGAGGAAAGCAGAGGAGGCAGAGAAGGAGGCCAGGAAAATAAGAGAGGGAGGAGGAGTGGAGGAAGAGCTGGTGAGGGAGGGAAAAGGGGAGAGATAAGCTTTGTCTTTGTACAATTGTTTCTAGACATTTCTGACAATGGGAAAAATATTGTTGCAATGTATTTTTGTGTGTAAATATAGACTTTACTGTAAACGGTACTGTATTTTTCCATATTTTTATAAATATCTTTACTAAAGTTACCACTTCCATTGTTGCATATATTCCAGTGTGCGTGTGTATGTTTGCGTGTCTAAATGAGAAGAGTCTATAGATAATACAAGGAAACCTGTATTGGAATTGTTGCCTAAAGAAAATAAACTCCTTGTGTTTACATTAACTTCTCGTGACATTTACACATACACATTAAATCAAGTCCAGTCAAGTGGAATTCATCTATAAAGTGAAAAACTGCAAATGTGTCTTTTATTGCTTTTTGATAAAAAGCATTTTTGAGTGAAACAGCTTGCTGCAGCACTACACCAAAACACTAGATTGTCTCTCCAGTCCTACAGCATTGTCACTGCAAACCCCTACTCAAACCTAACAAAACACTCAGGAGACATTTTAATCTGCTGAAAAAAACAAAAAACAAAAAAAAAAAAAACAATTTGGGGTTTGGAAGTTGTTGGGAATGACTTAATTTAAGAATAAATATATAACCTTAACATTTTAACAAGTAAATTAATAAACGTAACACATAAATTAGTAATTCTGTAAACAAGAAGCCATAAATATAGAATTACAGGTTTGAAAGGTCACATATAAATGAGACACATTAAGTTGGTGTACAGCATGTTCTCTTCTAACATGGCTTGATTAGTCTTTTTATTCAACACTTTAATTTATAAGGAAGGACTACTACCAACAAATGTTTGACCTCCTACTTTCTGGAGGGACAACAGCATGCAGCCAAGAAACATTTATCAATGACATACAAACATTTGTAACTGAAAAACTGTGATATGACCCTCTTCTGAACCAGACAACCAGTTTTTTTTTTTTTTTCATTTTTTACTTTTAGTACTGATTTTGTTTTATAAATGATTCAGTAAAAATACATTATGTATAAACAACTTATGTAACCTTTCTAAGAGACCTTAGAAAATTATACCTATGGGTGGAAAGAAGTGACATCTTTGACTTGGTGAAGCAACAGGTGCTGCAGAACAGAAGAAGCACATCTAAAATTGGACTGAACAATACAACCTGATAGTGTTATGAATGTGATCTTCCAAGTCTGCGTGATGCAAACCCCAGGCATACTACCTGCAGCAGCAGAGACATGATATTCACTTTCACTTCCTGCCTGTTTGATTCTGATGCTGAAGGACCTATATCAAAACATATTATAAATGATTGACTGATGTTCTGACAGTAAAACAACTTCAAGTGAGATCTACAGACATGGCAGGTTGATCCCCATGCTGTTCGTGGGGACTGTTGGCCTACATCTGTCACAGAGGACGATTACTGTTTGAAAAATCACCTGCGTTCCTGTTTCAGTGCCCTCAGAAGAATGCACTGGTATTGCTAATGGCCACTTTGACCACTGAATCATTCTATGTTTGCAACTGTATGTCACTGCAAATGCAAAGAACTTGGCATCACCTAAATTATAAAAAATTTTTACTTTGCTACACATTAGATATATTCAGGCTCGGTTCCACCATAATACACTGGCACAGCACAAAAATAAGTTCTCTGTTTCAACTTTCACATTGCAGCATGCATGAGATCTCAGTTTCAGTTTGGAGTGGATCCCTGTTGGTAGCAAGCTGCTAATGTGCAGTGCGAGTGTGTGTGTGTGCCAGTAGGGTCTGTGCTAACCCCTGCTAAGGGCCACTCCAGTTGGATTTATAAATAGACCCCCAAATCCATCTATTTACACACCATGCACATCATCACCTCTCTCTGACTATCTGCACTCCACAGACCTCCAAAGGTAAAAGTCAGGCTGCTTTGGCCCCCACAGGCCTGTAACAGCACAATCTGATGGAACACTGTGACCCATCTTGCCCGTTAACTCCCTCGTCTCTGCTCTCTTTTTATCTCTAGCCCTCTTGGCGATTACTTTTCCCTTTTTCCTATCATGCCACTGGAGCCTTGTCATTCCCTTTCATCTTTGCTTCTATGGTCGCATGTACTTTGTGCACCCTTCTAGGCCTGACTCCCTCACTCCCTGGACCTCTTTCTTCTCTGATCACTGCAACCAACCAACAACTGCCAGCCTTCTTACGCTGGATCCAATAGTGTGTTTACGTTAAAACATTTGATATCTCCTTTGGTAACGGCCTTTTGGGATGCGCTGTTTTCCGGGAAACATAGGAACAAGGCTCATGTGACATTCAGGTGGGGAGTTAATGGAGGACCACAGCCTGACAAATGGAGACACATGGTGCGGACCACAGAGACAATAGAGTGCCAACACAAAGATGCTGTTCGAGGTGCAAATCTATTGGAAGTCCATGAGGACAGATAGCAGGGATGATGAAAACAGGAGAAACAAGGGCAGCTATACATGTGGACTGCTTGTCCTTACAAAAAGCCAGCGCATGCAATGACATTGAGATGTAGCTCATTTTAAGTCATGAATATATTTCGAAGTCGCAAAACGACTTTAAGTGTTTGTGAGGAGAAAAGACACAACTTCTAATTTAAAAACCGAAGATGCTCGGATTTAGATTTATAATGCCAACAAGATTCAGATTTCATGCTACCAGTATTGGATGAAGTTCACTGTAGTGCAAAAGCTCAAACATTATCAGGGTCCTCATTCACTGTCTTCAAAGCATCTTCTGGTTTTACATCTTGCATCTTACATCACAGTTAACTTTTTCTGTCTTTAGAACAGAGTTCCTTCAACACAGGTAGACAGAAGCCATTGAAACAGCCAGCTGGAAAATGGCATTAGTTGTAACTGATATTTAGACAGATATCTGGTAAAAGATGCCACAGGTCATGTATCCCAAGAAGGAAGCCAAACACTTGGGTCATCATGGCTTGATATTTCCCCTACCCCCTCAACTTCTTCTGCCACATTGCTACTTGTTAAGGTTTGGCTACTTTAATTGCTTAAACAGGTTCACTGGAAGAGCCTTGAATTATCACTTTTGCACAGCATAAAGCACTGATGACCAACACTGGATCTAGTTTACAATATGCCATGAGTGAGCGTTTCCAGAGATTTGCAATGTGCTAATGGGAGAGTTCAGCTGTGTGTGTATTCATGTATAGGAAACACAGCAGTACGTGAAAAATGTATTAGCTGGTTGACATGCAGAGAACTTGAGTGAGGGAGGAGTGGTGAGGTGAAAAGGAGGTCAGTGAGAGAGAGTATGCATTTCAGAGCTGGCATGCCTCATGCAGGGCCTTCCAACTAATAAACAAGTTAAGAGATTATCATGTGTTTACTATCTGGCATGTTTGCCTTAACCATTCTGCGTTGCTTTCTGTCTCGCCCAACACGGAGCTTCTTTCCTCCTCTCTTGTCTTTCTTCTCTTTCCTCATCTCTGGCTCTCTCGGCTCTACTTTCTCCTCATGCCGGTCCCGCGTGGGCAGACTGGAAGGTTGATGTGTTCACAGGATTGATCGTCCTTCTTGGCTCCTCTCCTCCTCTCTTTTGCTTACACTGCCTTCATCTGTCAAGCTGTCATCGGCCTCGCCCAGTCGACCTTGTTAGGGCCACCCCACAGGCACTCTCTCTGGAGTCCGTGTAGCCCCGATATGTCAAGGGGATGATGAGTGTCTCCCTCTTGAACTGACTAGGCCTGTCATACAGTGAGCCAGTGAGAGTTCTGTTGTCTGTGACCTCACAGGCATGTTTAGCAATTATTTATATTAGTCAAGTCCATGGAAGCCGATACAGAGTCAGGTTTCCTCCCAGAGCAGCTATAATGGTCCCAATGAAAAGTATCATTTTAACGTTTTAAAGAGCCTCTGAGACAAAGGGTCAGGAACCACGGCCTTGATAGTCACTTTCATCTTTGTGCAGACGACCACTTATTATTTGAAGAGTAACAGATAACAAATATTCACTGTGCAATGTTCATTTCTAGTCTCTTCAGGAACGGGACAATTTTCTATTCATCTAACAAAACAGGGGAATAGACTGAGCTGGTGATGGACTATAAGAAGTGAATTACAAACCTTCTTGGGAGCCACGTGGTGATTTTTTGATGTTTTGTTTTGTTTTTGTTTTTTCTAAGCAGATCAGCTGAGCAGATATTTCTGTAGAAAAATGTACTCTTGTAAAGTTAGAACTTACAGTTGTTTGGATTTGCTTATTTTACAAATATCTTACTGAAGGCATCACTTGTTATGGATAAATACAGATGCTAAAACCACACAATTATGGTCTTTTTTCAGTTGTCCCTATAAAGGCAGTCTATGGCTGTTATGGAGATTTTAAATCATACATATTCAGAATGTGCAACACATTACTTGTTGGGGAAGTGAAACATGTTTGTAACATCTGACTGTCATTGTTTTTGCAAAGTAACCCTAGCTTGACATTTTCTTGGCCTAAAATTCACTACTTCTGTGTAGTGCACCTACAGCAAACCAAAGCCGGTTAACTCAGCTGACAGTATTGACTGGTCTATAATTTCAGTACCTTTGCCTGAGTGACTGCTGGGCACATGGATCACTGTCTGTGTGCGCTGCTCCACCTGCTGGTTGTTTTATGCAGTGCAAAAGTCGGAGCTGAGGCCCTCTGTTGAGCGGTAGGATGCCTCTGTTAATTTGTGTCCTTTAGCTGCATACTAAATTGATGAGGTTTAGAAAACTTCCTATAAAGATTCCTATAACAATGGTAGGACATTTACTCAGACAATACCTCCAACATACATATCTACTGTTACTTCTCAATTTATGAAATTGAATCATACTTTAATCCAAACATAGTTAGAGAGTCCTGTGCCTCTTGTGTGCCTCTACTGACGTTATGTAGCCTGTTCAATGAACGAGAAGAACTGCTCTACTTTTTTTGTGGATGTTGACAGTCTGAGTATTTTGTTTTTTGTGGTGATGAGACACCAAGAGACACAAAGACACAGGACACTGAAACTGTATATGTGTCTAATAAAATGTCTTCTCAAGACGACCATAAAAAAGATGTGTGTGAGCCAAAGGGAAAAACTCTTCAGATGAAGGAGATCGGTTTGTATCTTCAAGCTAAATTTTTACCAGACTGGGACAAAAAAAAAACAAAAAAAAGCAGTGAAAAGCAAGAAAACCATGATCGGAAGGAGGACTGGGGGGAGGAGGAGGAGGGGGGAAGAGGAGAGGGAAGGAGGGGAAAGAGGAGAAGACAAAAGATTCATAAAACTAAAGCAGTTGCGGACGACAGCAAAAGTTGTGAGTACGAGTTAATTATGCTTCTTTTTCACCTGATTTTGACTCATACTGTAGAAAATACACAGAGGTATTAATAGAAGTAAATCTTCTTTAGATCAGATGTAAACATAAAAAGTAAGAGTGAGCACTTGGCTCATTAACTGATTCACTTGAGACTTTTAGTTATGTCATGTGTGGTTGCATGCGGAGTTCAGTAGGTTCAAGCCGTGGAAAACATGTCACTCTCATAAACAAATCAACAGAGGCATGCACCGAGCTAAATCAGGACAAATGTTTAATGTTCAGTAATTCGCAGATGTCTGACTCTGGGATTATCACTGTGGAAAAGACACAACTTGTGTTAAAAGTGTCATGCTCAGATTGGTTAATGATGATCGTCCGCTTGGAAAGCAGCGATATTTTCTATGAAAAGAAAGCTAGAAAAGAATGTGCGACTGTAACAGAGGAGGGGTGGAGGGGTGCTCAAATGGGGCACAAAAAACACATTCTTTTGAGAGAACTCACATCTTGGACTCCAAAGTTATACTGACACATCACAAGAGGAATGATGGAGGGTGGGAGTGGAGAGAGGGAAGGAGAAAGGGAAAGAAAGGGACACAGGGAAAGAAGAAAAAAAAACATTTTCAGAGGCAGAAAGAAAAATGCTTTTTAAAGTGTCAGTTTAACTAAATTTTCTTTAGTTGTCCTGCCACTACTTTATGTAGCTGTTTACATGCAGTCCAATAATTACCAGAAAGTACCGCAGAGCGTGTTATTCCACAGCAAAATGACATCAGGCACTCTTCTATAACGATGACAGCTTGTCTGTTACCCAAAACATAGCACTACGCTGTGTTTTAGCTGGAGAGAAACTGTAAGGAAAACATTACAGTGGCCCGGATTGTTGGGAGCATTTATATGCAAGGGGATTAAAGGAAACATAAACAGCTCAAAAATCTTGAGAGAGGATATTGAACAGTTCCACTCTGTGAAATCATCCTGACTCTTTTCCTCTTTGGTTTCCTCCAGCTCGTAAAGTGTACCTCTTACAAGTTGAAGGAATGGGCAGCCTTCCAGTGGTCCTGCTCCTCTGCAGTTTCCACGGTAACGCTGCCAAACAGAACACACAAATCATCTTGTTTAATTATGGTTGAGTCGCTGTGTGTTTGTTTTTATGCTGCGAAACACTCCCCTCATGTGGTTTCTGTTCCACAGTGCTCACAGCTGTAGCCCAAACCCCGCAGTCTGGTAACGCTCTTCTCTTTATAAGTCACACTTCAGATCAGGACAAGTTGTGTTGCATGACATCTGTCAGTCTGTGAGTCACTGACGTGGGTCACTGGTAAGATGTTTTTCCCAGCCTGATTATGTTTTCTTTCCTTGTTTCTAGAGAGCAGTGAGGCACCTGGAGGCGTCCTGCCAGCCAGTGAGTGACTGTAGATTGCAGATGACCTCTGAACTGAAACGCAGGAGGCTCCACGAGCTCTGGACGTGAATACCTTTTGCAAGCTTTTGTCTGCCTCATCTTGATGTTGTTGGTGACATGCATCTCCTGTCTCTGCAGACTGTAGGGAGGAGATGTATCCTTGCACCAGGATGTACTCAGTTCACAAGCCCATCAAGAGATGTATTGGTGGTCTTTGTTTCTACAGGTGATCTGCAAATTTACAGTTCACAGAAATGAAACTTTAATTTAGAAATTCACCAGCAGAATGGCTCGCTTTCATAGGTGAGCAGCAAAGATCTCAGTATCCCACATGGAAAAAAAAGGCCCCAGTCAGTATTTTATTAGAGAGAGATCATATATTACTGCACAAAGGTGTAAGCAGGGTGTTAATGTTGTATCTACTTTATGTATTGCTGGTCAGTTTGATCTTAGATATTATTCATAGTTTACAAGTTGATCTTTTCTTGTATATAAAATCTTAGTTTGCAAATGAACTACAGACATCATAGAAATTTAGTGGAGCTGAAGTATAACGTGCAGAAAACTGGAACTACTTTGAGTAGTTCCAGTACCTCGAAACTGTAACTATATATAGTACTTGTGTAAATGTACTTAGTTACATTCAGCTGCTGGCAAAGCTCAGTCTTAATAGGTTTTAGCCACTGTAGTTACACCAGGTTTGTATCCCCACAGCTCTAACACAACACAGAATACTCATGTTTTATCCTGTTTCTGATGCAGCCTCCCTCGTGTCTACGTGATCAACAAAGAGATCTGCATGAGGACTGTGTGCCAACAGGATGAGTATCTGAAAGGTGAGACAGTCAAAGTGCATAACAAGCACTGTGATGTCAGGCTGCATGATCATACATTTGAAGAGATCTGCCTATCTTTTGTACACTACAGCTGAACTGTGCAGAGAGTTGTCTGGGTGGCCTAGACGCATTGAGAGATCATCTAATAGGAAAGGCTGTCTCAGTCGCAGTCGCCGTAGCAACACCAAAACCTGGGAAAACAAGGCCTGATGGGCCCATGATGCCGATGTGACCACCGGTGAGGATGGAGCCCCTTAGAGACAGAAACCTGGGGCGCTGTTATAAAAACTGCCCATAACACCATAAATCCATTGCTCAACACCTGGGGGTTTCTTTCTTTCTCTTAAAAACACACACACACACACGTGTGCTGAGTCATATCTAAGTTTATATATTAGTCTTTTAACTGTGTGTGAATACTGAAGGTGTGCTCATTTCATCTGTGTGTTGTTGGACACAGATCATGTCTTCCATGGTTTACGATCCATTTAAGGTACTGTAGTAATGGGCCTATAGCAGCACTGAGTCGTTTCATTGTACAAAGAAAGACCCACTCTGTTGTGGATTGGAAAGTACTCACTGACAATCCAGTATAATGTGCACTATTGTATCCAATAAAACACATTTATTCATGAGTTCATTTGTTTATTGATTTGCTCTCTTTTGTGTTCTTAAGTCAAGAGGAAAAAAAACAACAATGGTCATTAAGTGATATCTTTATGTTTTTCTTTGCATATTCAATGCCATATACTTTTCCATACACATATACAGTTTGAATAACAAGTAACATTTTGGAGAAATGCATATAATTTGAACAGTAAACAAACACCAACAAACATCGTTGGGGCTTTACACTCACACACTCGGTGTGTTACAGCCAACATCCATCATCACACCGCTTGTCACTGCACACCTGTCACAACACATGTGCATGTGACATCAGCGTAACATGACCCATCTCTTGGTACATAACAACATCACGACAAAATACTGCATCAAACACAGACTAACTTGGTCCCACGTTGCATTTGTTAGCATCAGAACACCATTAATAACATCAGATCTTAACATGGAATTGAAGTTCACAGTTAAAACGTGTTTGTACACTACAACATGCTGTGGTTGAGTTCTACAACCTGCTCACCTTCTCATGAAGAATTAAGGTGAACATGCTCTCCCCAGACTCACGGGATGGTGCAAAAACAGACCTATTCACTGAGGAGGAAAGAGGCCACAACCTAAATGACTCACCAGTCACAGCTTTAACAGCTGTGCTGAGCAGAGATGACATGACATGGACTAAATCATCTCTATTTCCCCTTGAGGCAAAGATTAAAGCACTTGATGCCTCACTTTCCTTTGCTAAGACCCTATCGCACCCAACATTCCTACTTCCCTGTCTCTTTGTTCTGATTTACAGTTTAAAACAATTCACACAATGATCAGGACCCATCCCAAGCGAAACATGTGATCAACAGCTGCATCTAAATTTGACATCTCCTCTTGTAAAATGATGCTATAGAGTCACAAGAGTCCACTAGAGAGTGCTAGAGAGCACATCTACTCTGTAAATCAGTTACATCTTAACAAGTTTCTTTCAAGTAAAATCATTTTGTGGTAAACTTCGCAATAACCTAAATCTATTATTAGACAATCCCTGCGTTTAATGCAGACTATGCATTACTAACTACAAAGACAGACTAGACTGTCAGTCAGTGCATATCGTCAGTCCCACTGCTGGAGACTTGAAATAACCTACAGTAGATACAGGTGACAACACCAATGGCAATACTTACAAACTACTGACAATATATACATTTAAAATAAATATTCTCTGTACATAAAATTCATTCGTTATTATATTTTACTAGTTTTCTTCACCAGATGTTTTCGATTATATCTCCCTTGATCATATTCCTACTATGTATACTCTACGATAGAAATTAGCTAATAAAACATTGTAGGGAGGAGGAGAAGGGCAAAGGCAGGATTCAAGCAGGAAAATGGAAACTAAAGAGCTACACTGGATACACAGGAGAGAGGAAAGAAGAGCCCAAAGAACGACGATGGAAGGTGATGGCCAACAGTTCTAAATGTTTCTAATTAAGACTGCGCTTTGAGGTCTGGGTGTATCTCAAATCAACAAATCAGAACAAAGGACATGAGAAACTCAACTAAGATATAAATGAACTAGTACAGGGGGTTAACCCTGCTTGGCAGGGAGAGATACGGGACCCCATAATGGGGAAAACAAACTTGCAAAAAGTGCTGCATAAATTTACAGAGAGATGAGGGAGGAAAGAGAGTGAATCTCTCCTCACTTCGGGGATACAGAGTCAAAGTCTCCCCAGAGGTCAGAGCTGGATGTGGTGGTGGGGTTGAACGGAGACACTGAGTTGGAGTTACTGGAGTCCAGATCTAGCAAACAACCTGGTGTTTAAAGAATAAAACAAAACAGAAACACCATGAACCTCTGAAAAAATGAGACGCAGATTTCTGATGTGATTATTTGTTTCTAAACAGTCAAGAATGCAGCTATTTTTGGCAGGAATTCCAGAAATGTCTTGTAAATTCCACTGATAAACAACAACTCTGAAGACTGAAGAGTGTATTTTGTTAAAGGGTCCGTTCACTAAAATGAGAAATCATTTTTTAAGATTTTCCACTTACTCCGGTGGTATCTAGCCATGCAGATAGTTTCAGTTTTATGTGCTGAGGTTTTGAGAAGTCAGCTGCTGAAACCTCTGCCACCACCCAAACATGTGTTCATTTGTGTTGCTTCAAGCACTGAAAAGTTACATTTGAAACTCTTTTCTTTTTCTCTGGATAATCCGCATACCTTTTTAACAGTTTTATTTGGGAACATTACTTTGTTAGAGAGTAGGTCCAGGGAAAACAGCCTGTGTAACATTCTGAGAAATCAGGACATCATTTGTGCAAAGACAAACTGCTGCTGAACTTTTCAAATGTTTTTCAATGCTCTGAGCACCACGACCTAAATTAACCTCCATTGTTTTCAGATGGTTACAAAAATCTCACAGAAAGGCTGCTCAAAACACACGACATGAAACCGAAAGTGTGTTCAGTAGTAGTAGGGGTATGTAGAACATTTCATGTGATCTGAAGTGCAGTTATACTACAGAGGGCCAGAGAGGGCAGGGGCACCAATACAACTGGGGTCTATCAGTCATACTTTGGCTTGTATTCCTATAGGTCAGCATAACACTGCACTCACCACCTTCATTGTAAAGACTGTGGATACAAGTGCTCTACTGGAAACAGGTTTACAACAGACCCCGATGGGGCCAAGGAAATACAAGCTTTCACCAACGAAACAACTTTCCTCTGTTTCATATTGGCCGTTTATGTGAACTTTCACTCTGCATAACTCTTGAGGTGCCACAGTCAGGTCACATTTCATGTTTCACTGTAAATGAAACAACTGTGCCCTTCTTGAACAGCTGCAGGTTAAACGTGGAAGTAAAGCAGAGAGATACTGGGGTAGGGGTTTTTTTACACTTCCAAAAAACTGCTTTTAACAACTCAGCTAAGATTGGGCTGAGCCATGTCCAGCAGTACACTCAGGTATGCTGTCTCTGAGTACAATGTCATGTTTACCCATGGATGTGATGGCCAAAAATACGACAATTTTACTCCACATTTTGTTTTTGTATTACCACAAGGAATACATTTTGTGATCTTAAAATATCACTTGCTTTTTGAGATCACAAAAATAATAGTCAAATATTTTCATTCTACTCCTTAATCTTTACATACTATTATGTAAGAAGCTATCAAATAGCTTTGTTTTGATTTTGGAATGATTGTTGTTGTGATTTCAGGAAACTACAGCTGGTAATGAACAAAATCTATCCTTTATTATAATTTTTACTTAACTAAGTTCTGTTTTATCTTTCATTGAGCTTTTAAGAGACGTCTTTGCATAAGTTTCCTTCTTCACCTGCACAAGCTATTGTTTACTTTGGATTCATAATATCTGAGTATATGTAGAAAAACATACAAGAGAGACTGTAATTAGGTGCAAGATAACTAGAGTTTTCTGTACTGTGGGGTTATAATTACCTGTGTCACTTCCTCCAGCAGATGGTTGTGTATTATGATTGGTAGATCTGGATGAAGGTGGTGGGGCTAGCTTGCCCCCAGGAGGAGGTGGAAGGAGCCCAATACCACCTGAACTCTGCGGACGAGACCTGTCCTTCTTTTTTGATTGCTAGAGAAGGTACAACCAGGAGAAAGAAAACTGGGTGAGCATGCATGGGCTTATACAGGTTTGCACTTTAATAATTCTTGAATATCATGAATTATTTCACAGTTGTCACTTTGCATGGATTCATTTGTTAAAGCAGGAGAATACCTTTGGTGGTTCAGTCATCAAAAGCAACAAAGACATATTTCTGCATTGCTATACTACTGCATAAGATTTAGCACCAAACTGAAAGCAATTTTGCTATTCTATAACCTCTCGCCTTATAAGCATTGAATTTTTATGAAAATAAAGTCACCCCAATATTGAGAGTAATGGTCTGTCCTTCTTTGAAGCCCAGGTCCAGTTTCGGTGTGGAGTCTGGAGCCTGCGCCTGCTTGGTAAGTTCATTTTCCTGTTTCACCCACCTGGAAAAAACAGGGCGTAAGACAAACATGCAGAAAGATCAAACATAGCTGAAAAACAAGACAAAATGCATTCACTACTAAACGAGTTATGGTTCATGACACACTAAGAAGCAGCTGCATACTTAAAGTGGTCCTGAAGTGCAACATTGAAGTCAAAGGCATCACCTCGGTCTCCAAATCCAATGCCTATGAACGCACTGCGGCCTATGAGAGAAATGTAGACAGCAAACAAGATAGCGTTCAGAAAAATCATGGCAAATCTCCATCCTTCTCATCCATTTCAATCCTCTCCATTATCAGCACATTTACAAAACATTTATGGCTTAGCAACAAATAGTTCACCCACCGTTGTCATCCTGGATGCGGAGCACAAAGTAACGGCTTGAGTCACTAACTGTTTCCACTGCAATGCCAGGGTACTCCTCCACTGGTGCCTGGGCAAACAATTCCCCTGTAGAATCGAACAAAAGGAACACCTTTATTATATTTTTGGATAATGGTCCAGAGGCAAAGTGGACCATGAAGAAACAGTTACATTTGCATACACTAATCCAAACCTTCCAAACTAAAAAACTTAAGATTTTATGTTATGTTTTGTTGAGGACACATAATGCAAGACGGATGAGATGAGAACAAGCATGCTAAATCCCTAAAGTGCTCCTATAGAGGCTCAAATAGATTATAAGCCTGTTTGCTTCAAAATAAACTGCATGCTTGGACGTGGGCTGGGTCACCTTGGAAGAGATGAGTAACAGAGACGGAGATGGTGAACAGGAGACTACACAGTGAAATGATTTACAGCAGTGGCAGTGCCAGTAAACAATGGCGCTGTCCTGTCTGCTTCTCTCTCACCAGAGACTTTGTCTTCCAACTTTACGTAGGCCACTTTGCCCCGGGCTGTCACACGCATGCGTCCTGTCCAGTCAGGAGCATCCAGCTTCCAATCGGCAGCCCTGGGACACACACACAGGCAGTCAGGGAGACAGTGTGATGTATGTGAGTCGGTGACAGCAGCTTCTTAAGACTGATGCTGACATGGAGGGTTAGACTAGCCAAGCAAAACCAAAAGATAGGACAGGAAATTTGTGTTTTATGTGCATGTGTCTGTTGGAATGCGTCATTGTTATGATTCGTCTTACCCACAGACACAAGGTTAGCTATTTTCTATGCGAACGAAATGTGACTAAAGCATCAGGCAAGGGTTTTCACTGAGACCTTAGGCTGAAATATTACATCATCACCCTTACTCACTATGCATATGGTCACTGGTTAACCAATCATATGTCCCGTGGGACTCAGGCCTAAGCTACTGTTTGGTTGGAGTGATGTCCACGCAGATGCAGCTGCAGCGGGTCAGGCTGAAAGACCAGCCAATGAAAACTGGGGTAAACAATGCATTGATAACCTTTCAAAGAACATATCTATTACATTGTCACTAAAAGGCATAATGGAAAGGCAAAAGACAACAGCCTAGACAACACTGTCTTTGAATTGGAGCATCCGCGTTCACTTCTAGGCATCAAGCAGCATCAGCCCTGCTGAAGTGTCCTTGAGCAAGACATTGACTTCTTCGCAGCTCCGGGAATGTTCTTCTTCTGTACTACTTACTACCCAAAAGGTCAAACGAGCAAAATGAGACTCCCTGGAGGAAAATAAAGTGTAATTCCCTATAAAATCACTTGGACTTTTAAGCAGTGCAAGCACTGTTTGCCCTCTGACGTGCAATTGGAGGAAAGCGTATAAACACACGGACAGTGACAATCCCTGTAGTGCAGGTCCAAACAAACGTCAGCACCGTATCTGCCACCATGACCTTGTAAATACACCGCAAAAACATCCAGCACACAAACTACGGCCGCCGTTACGTGATTGTACGTGATTAGGGGATGAGCTCGGTAGGTAGGTCGCCGAGGCAACGGCCGCAGCCCGCGGATGCTGGGACGGAAAGCTCGCTGTCAGGCCGCTGCCCCGACCCCCGTTATGCACCCGCCTCACCTGATAGCCCGGTTAGATGCTCTCGGTGGGATTCGGTAAACGTTGACTTCAGGTTTGACACAGAGGACCGATTCGTACTCTAACTGACCCTCGGTCGCCATCTTGACTTTAACTCAGTCGGTGTACGCCGGTGGTGGTGACGGTGAGCGGTGGTGTGCCCGTGCGGCGTGAACGGCTCCGTGACCGTAATAGACGGTGTATTTGCGCACAAACTGGGGACCCTGCGCTGATGTTTCAAGGGTGTCCTTAAAGGTGCATTCCGCCTATTTTTACAAATAAACGTTAACTTACTTATCTTGGGGAGGGCCCCTGAGCCTGTGTCAAGTCATGGAAAATGACTCAAGTGACATCACCTGAGTAGTTTTGGCTTGGGCTCAGATTACAACAATTTAGCAGAAAACCTACAGTACAAACTAGGGTGTGGAGTTTTAAAGAAGTGAGCATGTGAAAGCCCAAGTCTGTGCCACTTATGCATTGGTATATATTCCGATCACAGAGGTAACCGTAGGTTTCTCCACAAAATACAAGCAGAAGATGTCTGAAAAAAGCTGAAAGGTTGTTTAAAAATACTCACTGCTGTTCTGACCATATAGTCAAAATAATCAAAGACTCTACGAACCTAAAATCTAAATAACCTACGAACCTACGAATCTAAATATTCAATCCTCTGAATAATATTGTTGTTGTTGTTGTTTTGTACATATATGTCTCTCTCTCCTGCAACTCTTTATGAAAGTGCAATAATTTATCAGTAGTGTATGCACAATGCGCTGTAGCTTTTATTACCAGCAGTTAGCTGAATAGTTTGGGAATCATTTTTTGAAAAGGTTGCATCAGCTGGGCTAACTGATTGCAAGCTAACATCACTTCAAGTTCATAACAGGTTAACATCAGTAACACAAGACGACGTCTCACCGTATATTATTTTATTTCACATGACCATATTGTAACAGACACAGGCAGCAGCAGCTAACCTACATTAAAAGCCTTGCCACAATTTAAAGCAATTTTTTTTTCTCAGTATTTTTTTTTTCATTCTCAGTTTAGCAGTTGTAGTGATGGACCAACATGTCTTTTATCTATAGACATAATAATACACTTATGATAACAAGAAATCACAGATATGTTTCACAGTCCAAGAAGTTTGAAGGCGTCTCTCAAATCTTCTGTTTCACAAGGCTAAGAAAGAAAACATGCCACAATTAGAATTTTAAACACATTATTGGCTTGACAAAATCCTGTTGGTTGAAGAAAAATATGTGGTATTTAAATCTTCTACCTGGAGGATGCGGTGAAGTTTTCTGGCAAGGCGAACAGAGTTTTGGTGCAGCTCCTCCCAGGCCTTGAACCTGCTCTCCTTACGAGCCACAAAGGTCTGCCAGCAATAGAAGAAGTCTGAAGAGAAAGGAAATAATAATCGTTTTTGACATCCATAGAGTGATCTTTACATTTCTACCACATATAAACAGATTTATGGCCCCACCTTTATAACTCATGACTGTGATGTGTACTCCAGCTTTTTTCAGCACCCTCAGGCCCTCCCTCTCTCGGCTGTCCTCCATGTCACAGAAATAAAGGCGAGAGACGAAGATCCTAAGGCGAAGGTTGGGTGTCTGGTTGAGGAACTGGGCCAGTCTGATGGAGCAGTTGGCACAGGGAGACCAGGAGCAGAACCAGGTGATGGAGTAACTGATCTTCCTCTCTCCAGTAACTCCATACCCCCACAGACCAGGGCACAAGGCTCCCAGGTAGCGGAGGAACAGCATCTACGGAAAAACAGGAAAAGGGATAGAGATATAATCATTCTTTACTTTTATTGTTAATTTCTGCCTCTCCCCTGAACAGGCCCACCTTATATGCTCCCCTATTTTCAACCACATTACTTACCTCTACATGGCAGCCATTGCGATTGCGGAGGTGTCCAAAGTCAAAGGTCAAGGAGTCTGGGCCCACTCGCCTCTTCACTACAAAGCAGAGATATGTCTCATTCCGGCCCCTTGCCCAGCGCACATTCTTGTAATGAAAGATAAACTTTTTTCGGGGCAAAAGCACACTGAGACAAAGGGAAAAAAGGTGCACTTTTTACTCACTAATCACAAGTGATGCAGGAAGAACAGTGGGCATAATACTGCTTACATAAATTATTTTTTCAAAGACCAAATACATTTACAAAAGTCACCATCAGTGTTAAATAGCTCCATTTTTAGTGACAGATCATTTCAGAAGTACAGAGACTTGTCATTTCATGCCAGGAAAGACTAACACAAATTCTATTAAGGAGCTCATTAAATTACCATTCTAACGTATTACTACTCAGATGACTCACACGTTAATTCAACTTTTAATACAATAAGGTAGCACAATAAATGTATGTAAAATCTGTGGTTAACCAAATGAGCGATGGACAGTCAGAAAGCAGCCAACATTCATTGCTTTCTCTCATTCTCACTTTCACAACTTTTAGCGAAACCAGGACAGTTTTTCAGCACTCATTAATACTGAAACCTCAGATAATAATGCACAGGAGTATAGTGGTGTAATTACTCAAACAGATTTCCATTGAAGACTATTTGATATTAGTATCAAAATATGGTAGTACAGCAAAACTATTTATGGACTTTCTTGCTTAAAAAAAAACATTTTTTTCTCCATATAATAGTATGCACGTGCAGTCTATATAAATATGCATAAAATAGAAAGACCCATACAACATATAAATAGAAGGTATCCATTTTGCTCACCTGTCTAGCTTTGTAATCATTTTGAAAGACGCGCTTTTCTATGTCACTGAGCAGGCGTGGGTATTAAATGGAGGTAAATGAGAAAGAGCGAAAGTCTCTCTCACTCTCTCTCTCTCTCTCTGTGTGTGTGTGTGTGTGTGTGTGTGTGTGTGTATGTGTGTGTGTGTGTGTGTGATGGGGGGTTAAAGGGAGGGAACTGAGAATATATACCTCTAAACATAAACATCCTGCATACAACAGGCAGCTTCTGGTTGGACAGAAAGATTTTTTAAATTAAGTTTAGGGGGCGTGATACAAAAGAGATGGATAGACTGCATTGTCTTGCTGCAAAACTGTTGAAGTCATAAATAAATTACTCATCTGCCATGGTTTTGATGTGCTTTAAAAAAATTAACATTAGTTCACATAGTGGTTTAAGTGGAACCATTCCTTTGGTGCAGGGCATTAAAGGAATTTTATTGGGGAGACATATTACAGAACACACATTTGACAAAATAATCTGAGTGACCACACATAAGAGGAGTGTTTGACGTGATTTGTAACCTTTGGAGTTTTTCACAGACGTCAGTAAACTGAGCCAACTGGCTGGAACTTTCCAAACACTTAAGACTCATCCAGTCACCAGCCCTTCCACTTCAGTTTTCCCACATCGTAAAGTAAAAACTTCCAGATACCATCTCACCTTGATCTACAGAGGAATCGCCACAGACCCCTCCTGGTATTTACCCTTTCCACCTATCTAGCCTATCTTTGGTGGAGCCATAGGTGTTCCCAGAGGCCCTGACACCTACTTTGTCCTCTGATCTGGGTTTTCCCAAACTGTGTCAGGCTGGGAGCAGGGCTGTAATCAACCTCCCTCACCCTATTTGCCTGCTAGACTGACCGGCCAGCTGACCGACCACAGTGTGTGGATAAATCTCACTCATAAGCCTTTGAACCATCAGATGCTGTCATCCATCCTCGCCATTCAGGATGTGTATTATTTTGCTCCCGTCTTTTCTTTGCTCTGTCTGTTTTAGCTCTCGCCCAGTCTGCTCACTCAGTGGTGCTGCATGCAGGCATCCTGCTTTCCCATGACTCCCCTCACCCGCTCATGCACTCTGTGGTTTGGGGAATTCACCGTTTCCCAGGGTGGCTGTTTTTGGAGCTCATCTGTGCGTGTATGTGCACATGTGTGTGTTAGCCATCTGTACGAGCATGTCATTAACACAGTCTATATGTTGTACATCATCTGGAACAAATTCATCTAATTTATCCTATGATTGTGTGGTGCCTCAAAATTTAGAGTGATTCATGTGTATGTGTGTCTGTATGCCCAGAGCAACCTCACATCATATTGCATTACTCTGACGGTGCACTAAGCCTAATGTCTCTGCACATTTGATCTTGTGTGCATGTGTCTTTTCCCGACTTCAAGAGGCTGATCAAATGCCAAACTATATGAAACCACTTCCCACCCAGCTCTCTGGGTTTGACCACAGCTGACCAAGGTCATCTTGCAGTCACACATGGACACTCACGTGCACTACCACCCCTCTTGTGCACTGTCTGTGTGTGAGTGGTGGAGTAGTTCAGTATGGCCAGACATGGCTGTGCATTTAACCCATAGTCAGGGGCAGAAACCGGGTGTAGGAAATGCCAAGTCATACTTTCCGAAACCCACCCGCCCACACCCTGCACACGCGCGTACACACACTCACACACAGCCATACCGTGCAGACACACATGACCACAGTCACAAACAGACTTTCTTTCCAGTGTGTGAACTCACATCTGTTTCCTGACAACAATAATAGCTACAGATCGGGCGGGTTAGAGGCCTAACTAACAGGTGTCTGCTCTTTGACAGGCATGAAGAAACAACCTGATGATGACCATGAAGTGTCACAAGGAAAAATACAGCTTTTACAAGGTGCAGGTTTTTTTTTTTTTTTTAAATCAAAGTTAATTGAAGAACAGTGATTTTCCACAACTTGATCATGCTTGCATGATCAGGTTTGCAGTAAAATATAAGCTTATATCTGTCTTCACATCAGGTGAGATATGCCTCCTTCCCACACACGTTAACATTGTACAAACATCCTGTGGTGTTTATCTTTGGCACGGTGAAGCTATACTGACATCGTTTGAGGTTAGCAGTAGGGTCGATTCGCAATGCAAGCGTGAGGGCTGCTAACCATATTAAGGTTAGCCTCAGAGTGAGGCTGTGTGCATTTCCCCCCTTAGATACATAGACTGCCATTCACCTGCAAACCACACACATTCTCGTGTCAGAACACCTCTGCACGTATTTAATGTGCTGTGCTAAGAACTGCAATGCAGATTAGTTTTCTAACACTAGAATAAAAATAGATTTAAGTAGTTATTTTGTCACTACTAACAGTTATCTATATTTGTTATTTAATATTTATTGTTGTTACCACAGGCCAAGTGATGTCCTAAGATTATTTTTATTTTGTGTGACAAGTAGTTAAAAACTCAGTGGCATCAACTTTAAAATGACATAAAAAAAAGCCTCCAAATTCTTGAGGTTGTAACCAGAAAATGTCTCTAATTTTTAAAACAAATAATATAAAGGAATAAAAACAATGATACTAAACTTTTTTTTTAAAATGGTTGATTTGCTATCAACTAATAAATCAACTAACAGTGTCAACACAAAAATATTTAGTCAATGACTGACACATACTACCATTATCAACATTAATGAATGCAGAATTTGAAATTCTGTCAGCGATGGCCCTGTCATGTTGTAAAGTATGACAAAGAAAACCAAAATGAAAGAGACAGAAAGCTGAAGACAAGGGAGGGAGCACTGTTTTTGCAGACTCATGGACCCACGTACTGTACATGAAAGGTGAGCAGTGGCAGCAGAGGAGTGCAGAAAGATAAAAGCAGAGAAATTCTGCAGATTCATTTAAACCACACATACTTCCTATACACTAACTGTACATCCTCCTACACATCTAGATGGTTTCACACACAAACAAAATGCTTTCAATTACATCCACAAAACATTTAGCGTGCTGAAGTTAAAGTAAAACATTTCACAGCAGACATTTTACATAAATATTTTTACTTCATTACAAATGATAGAGAACAGCATATCAGAGGCATCATATCATTTTTGAATTCTTAAATAATAACCATTTGTTTTGTGAAAATGGAGAGATGGTACTTCACATAGTAAAAAGGTAAAAGAATAAGCAAAACATAATTAAATAAATACTTGCATAAATAACACAAATATTCAATAAATTATTAACTTAACAAATATCCAAACATTTTGCAGTGACGACACCACGACCTTCAGCAGAGATCCACAGTTAGCACTTATGTAATCTCTTCATTACCTTTAGCTGTTCCTGGGCTCACTGCCACCGTTTTCACTCCATGAGTCTATCATCACTCAATCACAGGTCTTTGTAAAACACCTTAGTGAGAGGGTATCCCAGAAAGCCTCTCTCTGGAGTCTCCAGCTTCATCTCTTTGTTCTCTTCATCAGTTTCCTCCCCCAGCTGCTGATAACCCAGTTTCCTGAAGAAGACCTCCCCCACCTTAGAGGGGTAGGGGACATGTGCATACACTCTGTGTGCCCCAGTCTCCCTCTGTCTGTGCTCCAGACTTTGGACAAGCAGCCGACCAAGGCCCTCCCTGCGGTACCAGCTGCCTGTCACCACCCTGCAGATCCTCCTGATGCCCGCTCGAGTCTCACTCTCCCGGAAGATGCAGCCAACAATCTCCCCCTCGCACTCTCCCACCCAGACCTGTCCCGCTGCCTGTTCCCTCTCTGGGGTGACCTTCTCTGTTGAAATCTCCTTGTCTTTGTCTTTGGTTCTACATTTTGACTGAAGAAAAGAAATTCAATTGAAGATTTTAGATTTTAAATAAAAGTGACCCAAAAAAACAAAAAGAGTTCCCAGCAAATCAGTAGACTCACCTTTTTTGTCACTGGTGTCTTGCCACTGATTCTACAATAAGGATTCTGCAGTGTGTCATCCTGTGTTCCCCGATAGCTGCTGCCAACATAGTCCCAGTAGGGGCGGCTGCTGCCCAGAACCCCTGTGGACCGCGGCATGGTGATCTTGAGAAAGACAATTAGCAGGAAGACAGGAATAGCAAGGGCCAGGATAAAGGAGTGGACAAGGCAACGTAGGATTGAGGAGAAAACAGCCAAGACTAAGAGGCAGAGGGGACGTGTGAGGATGTGGAGGATGAGACGGTTTTCTGTGCCCTCGCAGCCCTCCTGGAAAGAAATTGACGCGAGTTAAAAATAAAAATTAACCACAGGCCTCACAAGGACAGGATTACATTTCCACATCAACTCAGATGAAAGCAGCCTGTCCAAAACTTAATCTGAATATGTTGTGCAAACCTTGATGAGGGCTTTGATCATCTCTATGTCCTCCTCCTTCATCCTCCTCATCACCACCTGATCCAGCTCCAGCCTCACCATGTTTAGTTTTGATGCTCAAACAGCGGGCCTGCTGTTTCTACCCACAGTGTGTTGCAAACTCCAACATCCACACCTTGTGCACAGGGAACCTACAAAAACACATTTATAGATGAGTACATAGACAGGGGGACGTTTTCGATAAGACAGGCGACAGTGAAATGTAGCTTTACAACGTTTGATAATAAATCAAGCAGATAAGTGAATGCTGTTAGCGTTTTAGTGGTGTCTTTACTCTGACAAAAATGCTTAAGTTGAAATGGGCCAGTGTATTTCCAGCATTCATATTATGCAATGCACCAGACTTCGCATACAGTGGGTTAGTAGTTGCAATGTACCATCACACCCACACTGGTTCCAAACAAGACAGACAGACAGGGATTATGGGGGATTTGTAGCTTGCATATCGCGATCCTTCTGTACTTGTACAATGCACATCATCCTAGCTTTCATCTTCGCGTTAAACCATAAAACATCAAAGCTAAAGTCGAAAGCGAAAAGACCTTGTTCAAACCCTTATATGGTTATTACGAAGAGCTGCGGTCTCCTGACACATGTAGACCCTTTGCTTCGGCTCTAAAACCCGGTCCCGCTTACCTTCTGCACAGCGCAGCTCAAATTAAGCTCAGTGCTGGGAACCGCACGCTGTTTGTGCCTGTTTGTTCTTCAGTGCGAGCAAGGTTTGGCACGGTTTTTGACTGAATGACCACAGACGGGTTTCTTGCTTAGAAAAGGGGGAATTCTGAAACCAAACGTACCCTGCTTTACGCCCTGTTCCACGTCGATCTACGCCATTTGCGTACGTACAATCTGCACTGCGCAAACGCGTAAGCAGCACTCCAAATGCAGTGACCTCTCTATGCTTAGTTTTAAAAAAGAAAAAAAAAAAAGCTAAAAATAACTAAAGCAACAAAAAGGCACCAAAAAAAAGACAAATGATTGCAAAACAAACCAGATTTATTAATAATTAGCTATTTGTTATTAGCATTGTTAAGAAAGTAGGTCATTTACAACATTTATTCACAATCTTATTTACTTAATAAACAAACTGCCAATAACAGTATAATTTAAACTAATATATTTAAGAATATTTTGAGGTCCATGTACAGCCTATGTGAATGTATAACATTTCTAGTATGTGGCACCATGGCATTACAACACAGTACTCATCTAACTGCATGTTCTCTCTCAGGCTCAGGAGAACTAAAACTGACTTAAGTGCTAAAACACTGAGCTCATAAACAGTGAGGCATTCATTCACACATACACTTTTTCCTGTAACATGCCCACTGGTTTTTGTTAGAGAACTGCATCTCTTAAGAGTTAGATATAGGTCCATTTCTTAATGTGTCTTCAGCTGATGTCTGTACCTCTGAATTGGCTGCAGAGTTGTGTTCCTTCACAGACTTTTCATTCGCCTCTGTGGTTATGTTTTCATATTTTACCTCATTACTTTGTGAGACCTCTCCATCCCCTCCCCTGTCCATTCTCCCTTCCCTTAAGCTACTGGTGCTGACCTCAATTATAACAATTTCCTCTCCACTTTCCAGTTGAAATATACTTTCCATGGCTCCTCCACCCTCACTAACCCTACCACTTGCAGCACTGCAACCTGCTCCTTCGTCTCCCATCATCCCCCCTTCACCTTCTATCAAGGCTATCATCTGCATACCCTCTTCAGTTTCCTGCTCCATTTTGGTCTCACCTCCCAGTTCGAACACCACCTCCTGCCCATCAAGGGGCACCAAACCTTGGGTCGGTGTACAGGACAGCTGCAGGCTATTGTCTTGCCCTTGGCTGAAGGTGGAACTGGATGGACCACTGTCTCGTGCCTCAGTGTGGAAATGAAGGACATAAGACTCTCCCTGGCTGCTCTCCTCTGTATGTCTCTCACCCTGCTTTTCTCCACCCCAGCTGTGCAGAAGTGACATCATCCCTCCCTTATCCCCCTCCTTTTCTCCTTCACCTTGTCCATCTGTCTTAAACTGAAGCACAAGTGACTTTCCCTCTCCACCCATTCCCCTGTCAACTGCCTCTGCTGATGCACCCCCTTCAAACTGTAACACATATGACTCTCCACCCTCCCCAATACTCATCCCCTCCTTAGTCTGTTCTTCATTATCAAAACACAACACAAACTGTTTTCCTGTCATGGTCTCCCCGGCCCTCATTTGCCCAACAGTGGTATGAAGTTTCCCTTCCAGGGTAGCAGGGATAGGAGTAGAAACTGCTGTGGCTACTGTGGTGGTTGGTGTAACCATGGTAACTGCTGATGGGGGTCCTGAGGTGTCCACTGTGGGGACTACAGAGGTGGAAGATGAAAATATTGGAACAGTGGTGCAAGACGTCGACAGGTTACAGTGGGAAACAGTGGATACAGATGATGGTGATGACTCTGTGGTGGCGTTAGCAGCAGTAATTGTCTGTGCGACACTTTGTGTCACATTACAGTTTGTTACTGACAAAACTCCACCTGCAGTCTGACTGACAGGAGCTGTTGCAGACTTCTGAAGAGTGGCTTTTGGTTTGCGTCCACGTCTGCCGCGTGCTGTCCGTGTGCTTTTCCCTAATATGGGCTTGGTCAGTAGGGAGTTAGCTGACAGGGTGTGCGTAGGTGTGGCAACAGGAGTGTTTGCATTGCTATTGTTGTTGGTGATTATGATCGTGGTCTGCTGTTGTTGCTGTGATACAGTTTGAAACTGGGGTATCTGAGTCTGTGTTTGGTTTAGGACGGGCTGGAGCGCTTGGAGAGTTTGGAGCACAGGCAGAGTCTGAGGCTCCGGAGCTGGTGGAGGGTTGTTTGTAGTGGGAACAAGAATCAAGCTGGACTGGCTGCCGTTGTTGGAGGGGCACTGCAGGAGCAGGAAGTTTTGGGGCTGGGACGGAGGTGGTGGTGGTGGAGGAGGAGGTGGTGGAGGAGCAGGTGTAGGGGGTGACAGAGGAATGAGCTGCAGGCCGCTGGCTGTCTGAATCATAAAGTAGTTCTGGGAGGTGTTGGGGGGAATATTAAGTGCTGGCTGGGACACAATCAGGCTGCCACTGTTTCCTGAGGCTTCCAGGGTGATGGGGTTGAGCAGGGTTGTTGTTGTCGTTACTCCTCCAACACTGGCTTTCACAGCCACACCGTCTTTACCTCCACCACCAGGGCAGGGCAGGGGAACACCACTGCCATGGGTACGGATGTGCCTTTGCAAGTAGGAGTGCATGACGAACTCCTTAGAGCAGTACGGGCATTTGAAGTCCTTGCGTGAGGAGTGTGTGCGTAGGTGGAGCTGAAGGTTGGAGGAGTGTGTAAAGCTTTTATTGCAGTGTGTGCACTGAAAAGGTCTCTCACCAGAATGGGTGCGTTCGTGCTGCTCTCAGAGAAATAGCAAGAGGGAAGAGAAATGGAAAAACAGTTTGTAAGATAAGACAAATCTATTCAATACAAAGGGATAAGAATCTACATGAGTTCACGGCTGAATCTTTACAGGCTGCACTGACCTGCTTGAGGTTTGAAGTCTGAGAGAAAGACTTTGAGCAGATGGAGCAGGTATGAGGACGCAGTCCAGAGTGCATCTGACTGTGTCGACGCAGACAGCTGGTGTTCTTGAAGGATTTGCCACACTCCTTACACACGTAAGGCCTCTCACCTGTGTGCTGTCGCAAATGGTACTGGTAGTGAGAGCTCCATTTGAATGTGAGAGGGCAGTGAGGGCACTGGAAGGCCCGTACACCTGTGTGTACCTGGGTAAAGAGTGAATGGTGAGAAAAACAAAATCACATTTTTTTGGCATTGTGTCCTGCCAATAGCAGTATGCAGTATTTTAAAAAAAATTCAAAAATCATAAGTGATATTTACACTTTCAACTGTACTTACAAAACATAACCTGGACATATCTGCTGTACTTTGTGGTGTGGTTTCTTTAATATTTGTTAAAGGAAATGATTTTGGGTGTGTATGTTCTAATGAGCATAACCCATCAAGAAGGCTTTGAAACTGAAGATCACTTTATATTATTTTCTTCTGATGTGAACTAAATGCAGCCCAAGAGTGGCAGCCAGTACAGGGAACATTAGAATATATGAAGAATCCTAATGAAAGGACTGTTACAACTGAAGCATTGTGTGACAATAACCGCTTAGCCATGAGAATGCTGCAACTGCAGAGTGTTATTGCACAGGAAGGAGTTTTTGTTGCTGTTTGGATTTTTCTGTTGTAGACTGCATTCATCTGAAGGGGTGTGTACTACACTGGAGAGCCACATGCCCGGTAAACTTGTGGAATGTGGAGCTCCACAATGACTAAATCATGAAATTCATTTCCCAAATTATGGCTCTCTCACTTGAAAACTTACTGTACTTACTGAAACTGTGTGAGAATCTACTGCGACAGAGGAGAGAGGAGTGAGTCTTACCCTCTGATGGATTGAAAGCAATGACGACCTTTTGAAGCTCTTTCCACACTCAGTGCAGCGGTAGGGCCTTTCCCCAGTGTGATCCCTCATGTGGTACTTTAGCCCTGATGAACCTTTGAAGGCTTTTCCGCACTCTGAACAGCGGTATGGCCTCTCTGTATGAGAGTGTGTGAAATAGTGTCACATTTGTACAGATTCAAAATATAATTCGGTTTTAATACAGTAAACAACAAACAAAATGTGAGTTTTCTAGCAACCATTATAATAATAATCATAGTACAGCAACATCTGATCCTGAGGACAAAGAAACAATAGTAGAATTACTAGTGCAGGCGAAAAGTATATAGCAAAACACATGATGAAACACCCACTTGCTTGCGTCCTACTGTACAGTCAAACATTAAATACAAATCTCCACTTAATATCAAAATGCAGTCTTGCGTCTGTACTTGTACTACTATGAAAATGCCTTTACCTCCAGCAGAAGTGCTCTTGCTGGCTGCTGTCTTTTTGGGGGCTTTGGTCGGTTTGGCCGGCTGTTCCTCTTGGTCCTCACCAACGGCAATTATGTCAACATGGATCTCCCTCTGGCCCTCCTGCTGCTTGTCCGCTTGACTGGGAGATGAGGGCAGGGGGAGAGACAGAGAAAGGGACGGAGGGCACACAATCTCAGCCTCTGCCTCAGCCAGGAGACGCTGCTCAGGGGTGTGGGAATGCTGGTGGGTGAGGAGTGAGGAGAGAAGGGGAAAGGAGCGGTCGCAGGCGGAGCAGCTGAACTGGGAGCGGGACTGTGATGAAAGAGAGTGCATCTGGACAAACAAAAGGGAAGCACAGGAGATAAAGGTTATTTTAAAAAGGATAATCTGTACAACAGTGTTAGCAGTAGAGCAATTATAACAGTCACTCTCACCAGTGAAACATGTCTATTGAGGCCTCCACTGGTCTTGAAGGTCTTATTGCAGTAGCCACATGACAGCCCTGCCCATGTGGTTCTGGCCTCTGGCTGAACGGTCTCAGAGCTCTGAGTCACCTCGGTGAAGCTCTGCAGCAGGTCAAACTGGGCCTGGGTGGTGCCCACATTCTGAGGACAAACCAAAGGAAGTAATACATATCAAAAACACATATCATCAGTTTGAACTCATTGACTTTATGGTGTGAGATTTTTTTCTTTTTAGTGAAATAAGTTTATATTACATAGACTGATGTGTGTACTGTCATTCTGTTCCATTTTCGATGCAGATTTACATCTTACAATTTAACCAAATAATCAGACTAAGAGGAAGAGATCTATTTTTCACTTTTTAGCACTGATCGGTTCGATCCAGTTACTTACTGCATTGCTGGAATCTGCACCCTCCGTCAGTCCAAGGAGCACCTCTGTCGTATGTCCATTTTCAGCCACTGTGGTGGTCTCCACCACCTCCTCAAAGTCAGCTAGCAGGTGTCCAGCTCCCACAAGCCCATCCCCAACCTCCATCCCTGCCCCATGCCCCGCCTCCCCACTGGAACCGTGCTGCTCTGGAGCCATGTGGATGGCCTGGTGCTCCTCCAGCTCTGTTTGCGTGCCAAAGGTGTGGCTGCAACTGCCACAGCTGTAAAGCAACACACTGGCACCGGTGTCAGTGCTCAGGTGCACCTCTGTCCCAATGGCTCTGGAATCACACACATCCTCCCCAGAGTGCGTGAGGGTGAGCTGTGGGAGAAGGGTCGGATTCTGGCCGGACGAGGTGGTTGACAGGAATACTTCTTCCATCCCCACCCCCACTCCATCAGTTCCTTCCTGGCTCACAAACCCCACCATGTCTGTCAACATGGATGATGTCACTTCCTCTGTCCCTACCACCACCTCCACTACCTCATTCCCCTTCCTTGCACCCTCTCCCCTCTTTCCCTCCTTCCCTCCCGCATTGTGGTTGGAGTGAGAGTTCTTGTGCAAGGCTAGGTTTGATGAATGTGTGAAGCTGCGTCCACACTCACCACAGACGTATGGTCTCTCGCCTGTATGTATCCTCATGTGCTGCCTCAGGTTGGTGGACTGAGTGAAGGATTTGTTACACACCGAGCAGGTGTAAGGCTTGAGACCAAGATGGACATTCTTGTGTCGCCGTAGACTGCTAGAGTTCTTGAAGGCCTTGGGGCAAGTGTCACAGGGGTATGGGCATTCTCCAGTGTGCTGGCGCAGGTGATACTGGTAGTGAGAACTCCATTTAAAAGTCAGGGGGCAATAGGGGCACAAGAAGGTACGCACTCCAGTGTGGACACTCTGATGGACCTGGAGATAAACCGACAGAGATAGAGCTGTAAAGTCCAAAACTAAGCTTGTCTTTTCCTTCTTCCTAAATTGACTTGGTTTGACATCTCACCTGGAGCAGAGAGGAGCGTTTGAAGGCTTTGCCGCAGTCCTGACATTTGTAAGGCTTCTCCCCTGAGTGAGACCTGCACAAGAAAAGAAACATTTTAGGAAGACAGTATAATTAATTATGTGCAGTCATTAAGGGTGTGGCACGTAATTAATATAGAAATACATGCCAATTTTTTCTTTTGTGATACAATTTTATACACGGATACCAGAATAGCTGCATTTCTTAAAGGTATGGATTATAGATTTTACATAGAAATCCACTACCTTAAGGCTTCCTGTTAACCTGAATTTTTTAACCTACTCAAACAGTAGGTTACAGTACTGTCAAGGTATACCGTTGGTGGTAGAGCAGAGCAGAGGAGCCCTTGAAGGCCTTGGGGCAGAGGTTGCAGCGGTAGGGTCTCTCATTGTTGTGGCTCCGCTGGTGGTGAGTCAGCCTGGACGACCACCTGAAGCTCTTGCCACAGTCCAGACACTGAAAGGGATGATCCGACTGCTTGGGCTGCTGGGCCGGGCCTGACACTGACGACGTCACCATGTCCAGAACCACCTCTTCTCCACCCTCTACTACCCCTTTGTCTCCTTCGACCAGCTCCCCTCTCTCCCTGTCGTCATCACCATCCTCTCCTGAGCCAAGCAGGGACGGGAAAGGAGAGAGAGAGGCGGTGGACTGAGGTGGTAAGAGTTCTGCCTGGACCACTAAGGCCACTGAGTTAGCCATTACCAGGGCAAGCTGGTGGCAGATGAAGGTATTCCTAAGAAACAGGTGTGGATCAGTTCTGGTGTAGTATCATGGTTTTTCTTTCAGCCTTCCTTCCTTCATGTTTTCGTCTGTGTGTTAGATAAATTCCTTCCCTGTCAGCCACTGGAAACACCAGCTGTCATCCCAAGTAGACAGCTCACGACAGGCCTGACATGGAAAAGAAATGGAAATAAATACAGTATTATAACTTGGTAACTCCTGGTAAGAATGTCCCCTTTAAATTCCTCTCCCCTGCCTCCCTCCCACCCTCCTGTGTGTGAAGCTAGTCCCCCCTCCCTGCTGTCTTTCCTCTGGCCGTCAGTCCGTTTCTGTTCGTCCCCGCAGTGCGGTGCTTACTAGCAATACACGCATAGAGGCTACAGCTAAGTTACACAGCGTGCTGCTTCATAAGTGTATCCTAATGTATCCAGACAGCTGAGCAAGCCAAGACGAAACAACCACAAGCATCAGTTTTTACAGTATAAACAAAAACAGTTACTGGCCTGGATTTACAGCTAATCTAGCGCTCGTCAATGCGGAATAGCTTCACTGAATTGCTCGATAAGGATGTGCATGAAAACAAGCTAAGGCACTACTCACCGCGCATCTTTAACTCATCTTAAAGCTATATTGTTGATATTATGAAAATGAACTGGGTACCGCAGTGCTAATCCACACAACCTTAACAATAAACACAGCACAAACTAACAGCAGTTCTCCACCCGATGCCGCCTCCTAAGAACAGAGACGGCGATTGGCTGTTTGCAACAATAGATGAGATACTACCATTGGCCGCGGAGCGTCAACAGACAGATTGACGTTGTTAAGCCTCACTTAAAAATATTTCTAACTCGCAAATTAAGCAGAAAGCGCTTGGTAGTGATGTGCCTACACTCCAAGATATTAAAAAAAAATTTATAAAGCGGTATTCACTTTGGCTATTAATCAGTGTTGCTCGGACTCTGGCGCACAGACTCCTGGGCAATGTAGTATCAGCAGACGTCTGCCCAAACGTCCATCTGTCACAGTTTATACTTCAGGTTAGGTGGACCATGCATATCAAAGATAAACCCAGATCCATTGTGCACATTCTTTAGTATTTATTTCACCAAGGCACATATTTCACATTGAGGCCAATCAGTGTGTGGAAGAGGCATCTTGATGTTACAACAATAATTTAAACATGATGGTATAATCATAGTAAATAGGAATAAAAACTGTATAAAAGTACAAAAGGATCAGAGACTTGCTCTGCTGCAGCACAAAATAAATAGTTCCACCAAGTTACTTAAATAAATAGTCAATACTGTAACAAATACTAGAATAGGAATGAACGAAAATTATAGTGATAAAATTGGTAAATTAATCTACATTATATTGTAGAAAACAACATAATACACAAAGCACTGTATACAACAATTTACATTCTTGTATATTTATGTACACCTGTACAGAACATAGTGTCACAATACATAGTATTTTAAGGCTTTGGGTGTTTAACTAAAAAAAAAAAAGAAAAAAAGAAAAACTTTTCTACCCCAAAGCACAGGTTCAAAATCAGCCGTCTCATTCATCCAAGAGGCTAATCCCAAAAAGTTTGTGCAAAGAATCTAATCAGGTCCGTCAGTGCTCAGCAACAGGGCACATTCATACAATTTTACCACAATGTTAAAAATGCCTCCTCATGCAGAACGCAAAAAAATAGGCATCGAGAATAGAAACTCTGCCTGTGGTACAGAGGAAAGTATTCACTTCTCTTTGACTACCATTCTGACATCTACAAATTAAAAGAGTTAATTTCATAGGCCATCAATTGATACGTTAATACGTGACACGTTTAAAATGGTTAGAAGACGACATTCACATCTTCTAAAATGTTTATTTTAAGGGCACTGTAAGTGAGACATAGTGAAAACCTTGGATATCCATAATATATGCTACATCTACTGGAAGAATTATTGGCTGAAAAAAAATACACAAATGCAAAGTAAATTAAGTTAGTTTAAACAAAAGTCATTATCAGAGCTATAGGTTCAGGAAGTGCTATTGTGTTTTTCTTGAGGATCAGTGAGACACAAGACAAAAAGAAAGATTACAAAGACGTGGGCAAATAAATTCACGTTAATATAGAAGTAAAGATGAAAGTGACACATTACAACTCCAAATAAATAAATTAAAATAAAATAAATTACTAGCAGTCAATAAATAAATAAATACATAAATAACATTGGTCATGAACATGGCCTTTAGGAGAAAGTTTGGGGAATTATGACATGATCATCATAGTTAAACTGGCTGTTTACTTTAACGGGAATCTTGATGGTCGTAACTGGCTGCAGTATTGCACATCCTCATAGGCTCGGATGGTAAGACACATTCTTCAACACACATGTCATTGGTTGATGTTTTGGCCTCTTAAGGGATGCTATTGACTACAGTGCACACTGACATGGTCGTAATTCCCCTTTGGCTGAGGCGGGACTCCATGTATCCTCATGGTTCTGCAGCCAAGTAGTTTATGGGCCATCATTGTACTGCAGTAACTTTGGGCTTGAGGCTGATGAATGCTCTGTATGCCCAATCACAGAAGAGCTTGAAGTGTTGAAGAAGCTCATGGCTGGACTGCAGGACATCAAACTGATAGGGGAGGTGAGGGGGGAGGGAGGGGGTCGCTGGAGTCAGCCTCGGTGCTTCAACCCTCTGCATCTGTGGAGGAGAAGAAACGCAGACAAACAGATCAGAAAAAGTATTCATTTATTGCAAGGTAATCTGAAAGTGATAGCAAGCTGCTAGCAAGCTAGAAAATAGCATATCATTTACTGCTGCAACTCACATGGAGCAATTTGAGATTAAACCCTGAAGACAACTGAGGATGAAGAAAGGACACTGAGCTCTTTACCTGACGGTGCAGCAGGTTGATGAGAGATTTCATTTCTCTGATCATCTCCACCAGCTTGGGCACTGCAGGGTGGTGGTGCTTCTTCGAAACCTTGTTCAGCCACTCAAAGTGGTGCTCATACAGCTTCAGGTCAGCATGCAGCTGAGAGAGTGTGGGCTTCAGCTGGAAACAACACAGACATACTTTAGAGACTTAGCATGGGTGTGGCAAGATGTAACTGTTTGGAGAGAAACAGACCAGTAACTCTCCCTTCACACACACAGACACACACACACACTCATAGTCACACACAAATACATTATCAAAGCATTACCTCAAGATTGTTGAGGTCATTGGCTGATCTGTTGCTCATTTCTGGCAGAGACCTGAACCTGTGGGGCTCCACGTCTGAGTCAAATGCATGCTCCCTCTGAAAGAGAAAACGAGACACAGAGCAGCCCATTAGTAATTTGCATCAGCGCAATTTTACTCATCCTGAGACAAGTCACGGCAGCATGAGGAAAGTATTAGTCTAGCACCTCGATTGGATAGCTGTTTTCAGTGCTTGGAGACAGTAGCTCTCACTGAGGGGACTGTGGTTGATCGGGTCAGTGTGAGTTCACCCAAATTCAGCCTCCCCAAATGTCAACAATAAGAGCAAATGACCTGAACCCACAGGATGTTTTCTACAGGGAGCGAGGATAACAACATATGCAGTGACTAAGAAAGCTCCAAGTGGGACAGACAACACAGGACTGTAGGGAAACTCCAGGGTCACAGCTATAAAAAGATGGAATGACGCAGTGCTGCTGCCCAGCTTGAGTTGTGTTGTCAACTTAGTCCGCGCAGCAAATGTAGCTCCCGTCATGGCCAGCAGGGGGGGATAAACAACCTGAGTCAAGGTTTATGAAATTCTACTTTAGAAAGGCAGCTGTGCTCATCGGTAGTACAATTTAGAATTAAAGATGTTGACCTGATTCAGTAATGAATGGGGATAAATGGAGATGACTGATGTGGCATGCGTCATTTCCAATCAGAAGAGGAACATAACATTAGTATGATGAGTGCTGAGAAATGTTTTGTATAAACAGGTTGTGTGTGCTTCCTTAACCTGTTATGTTGTTTTCCTTGCTTGACTGTTTGCTTCCAGTTGTTTGTGTTGATGTTTTTAGTGATGAATGTGCTGCATTGTCTCTCATGTCTCTCCATCAGCCTTTCATAAGAGCTCACTTATGTTTTCGGCCCTATGTTTTGTCTCTGTCGCTTTTGTCCTCTTCCATCCTTTGCCTCCCTCTCTCTCCCCTGCTCCTTTCTCTCTCTGCCTCTGTCTCATACCAGGTGCACAAGCACATGCAACATAACGTGCACATGTGCATGCATGCACACACATACACCACTGGCTTGTCATCTAGTTGGCTCTCTGATCTCTTCATCTCTTGTGGTTTTTGCTCCATCTTTCTCAGCCTTTAATTCTCCCTCTTATCCTCCTTTTTCTTGCTCTCTCCATCGTAGATCATGACCTCACCCGACCGAACTTAGCATCCAGCCTTTTTCTTCCTGAATGCAAATACTGGAATGTGATAAATCTTTTTGATTTTTATCAAGTCACTTTGCTGTGGCGACCGAAAGCAAAACACTAAACACCGCACCTACACAACCATGGCTATTTACAGAACCCTCAGCGCGCACACGCACACACACACACACACACACACACACACACACACACACACACACACACACAGCCACAAAAATGCATACACACAAATGTATGCACACGTATATACATTTGCACCCATGGAGTATGCATGCAAACACACACAGACTTACTCACACAGATACGCGGCTGTGTTGGAAAACTTATATAGACCTATGTGTATACACACGCACACTTTTCTCTCTTTAAAGCATCAGTTTCATTGCTTTTTTGCAGGGACTTTCCATGGATTCCCATTCTATTTATCTTTCCTAACTTTGTCCTCTCTTTAGGAGAATTCCACACAATAAGGAAAAAAATTTAAAAATAAATCTTCCATGTTACTGAACACTGTCTAATACTGTCCCCAACACCCTTTGATATTGCTGGTTCTTCACATCTCTGGACCTTAGGTTAAAACTACTGCTACACAATATCCTGTAACACTGATTTAAAGCAACAAACCCCCACACATATTCAGAACACACACACACACTTTCTGAATAGTATCTGCTGGCCAAAACTAGAGAGAGTATGTGGCTATTTTTGATTTTATCCCCTGAACAAAAGGGCTTAAAGGTTTACATAATGCAAAAATAGAATCTAGATCAGCCATGTGTAACCAGAGATCCAGAGATATGATCCAGCTTTTTTTCACCTGTTAAAACACAGTGTTGATACACAGTCACCAGCTGGAGCCAAATCTTGGCTAAGTTCTCAAATCTGATTTTCCTACACACTTGACTGTCAACAAATTAAGATTTCGGGCCAGGATTGTTGGTACGTTATGTGCAAATGATTCACATTTCATGGAAAAAAAAAAAAACATCTCCAAGTCTATCCACGCTTGCACAGTCTAACCACAGAACATAAACATGTTTCTATGTAAACAGGCAATGTCATATACTTTGCTGTCATTTCACAGATGCTATACTTGGCAGTTCAGCCCTTGCTGGATATAGGTACAGTATTAATTTGTTTTTCTAAGTGTGTTTTCACTGAAGATATTAAACTGATTCCTAAAACTTTGTTTTGTTTCTCTATCTCTTTGACCACATCCTGTCTCTCTACATCATCAGTGTAAACTGGTAAATTTATTCTCCTTAATTCCTCGAGACTTGATATGAATTTCATTGCTTTCGTTTACTGGACTGGATAAAGGCGCTAGCACTGGCCACAAGTCTTCGTGCTACTGCCACCAGTCAGGTGACCAGGCAGACCAGGAGGTTGCTGAGTCAGACCTCCCCTCCCTTCGGAGTCCAGTGTGGATTAAAAGTGAGATCACTCAGTCAAATCTCCCCTGAGGCTTTTGCTGCCTTGATCTAAGCATGCAGATGGACTCCAGCCAGTCTGTCATCAGTGAAAACAGCTTAAGTGAGATTGAAGTCCTGAGAAAATCTATTATGACACAGCCAAACAGTGTTTCCACTACAGTGCATGATGCAAAGTTCAAGTAGTTTGAAGTGTGAGGTTACCTAAACTGCAAGGTAATATTAGGACCAAAATCCACTTAGGGAAAGATCAATAGAGGCAGGGTGTGGTGCAATGATCAGCATCATCTTCCCCCCTCAGACTAACAATTCAATTAGCCCAGATTGACCAGGGCCTCATTAACCTCTCCTCCAATCGATGACTGAGATTGGCTGTCCTAGTGTTATCAACGTGACGACATCTTCACTTACCAGCAGTTCTTGGGTGAGCTTCATTAGATTTTTGGTCTGATTGGACAGTTTATCCATGTCACTGGGCCGCCGCTGTGGTACTGGAGAGGCAGACGTGAACACAGGCAGCTGAGCCAATAGCAGCGAGAAGAGGAGTGATGAGGAGGAGTCGAGCAGCACTGCAGGGGTAGAAGAAAACGGAAGCAATTAGTGGAGAGGCGCTGTCATCTCGCCATAATGATAATGACCTCGGGCCACGGCTGTCACTTCTAGGGGAAGATATTGCACCATAATATAAACAATAGCTCCAGACTTGGCAGAGGAATCCTGAAGAGCTTCACTGTCAGAGTCGTGTTTTCACAGGCTGAATGCAAATCATTAAATCATTATGAGCCGGGCTTTGACACTGAATATCACCATCACTCCTTTACCATAAGCAACGCAATGAATGCTGCTGATTGTCACACCTGCAACTGGATAGGTACGTGAGCTGGTGGTATAAATTATATAGACCAAGCCAAGTCAACGCTCTAACAGTAAGCTCATTCATTCTTTTCCTTTCAAGTTCAAATACAAGGTAGACCAAGTATTAAAAGGGAACCACAGCGGTGTTGAAATGATGAATGCTTGATAATTACAGGTGAACCACAAGAATCACAGCCAAAATAACACTGCAGGAGCATCTGAGCTCCCTGTCCTAGTGTAACTTCAGCAGTTTAGGGAATAAAGTTGTCCTTACTGCGAGCATTATCAGCAGTGTTATTTCAAATGTAACCTGTAAATACATAAATAATTTCGTGTCTGTATAGAGACGATTAAAATAGCTGTTGACAGTCACATAAACGTCACACATCCACAATTTAAAAACTATTAAACGAGAAAGACAAAGCTGAAAAAAGAAGTGATAATTAACACACCGAGCGACTGCAAATTAAAAAAAAACACACACTCATACAGTCACTTACATTTCATATTGGTTCGGGTCCAAGAGATAGGGAAACCAGCAGACAAACGTAGATAAATAAATAAATAGAAAATTAATAAATAAATTGAACTCCGGAAATTGTCACGTGCTCCGGCTTCTTCGTCGCACTCTTCAGTCAGACTGAGGAGGAAAGTTGTCAGGACAGAATGAATGAGAGAGCAGAGTGATGACTGGAGCACTCTGGAGAGAAAGTGAGGAAAAAGAAAGGTAAAAGTCAATCTCGTCAAACTTTCTGTCTTGAGCAAAGTTTGAGATGTGCCCCTGCAGTCTTTATGGAGTGCTGAAGGCAGAGAGACACTTAGACAGTTTGGAGAGAGAGAGAGAGGCTACAGAAATGCAGAGAGAGGGATGCGAGTGTGGTAAGTCCAATTTTTGCGCGCAGTGAAGTGTTTAGGCTTGTTTAAAACTTCCTTTATAAAGGCGTGTGACACATCGGCAGTGACTCACTTCATTCATAAAAACACACACACACACACACACACACACACACACACACACACACACACACACACACACACACACGCTCTCTCTCGCCCTCCTCTCTCTCTCTCTCTCTCTCTCTCTCTCTCTCTCTTTCCTCCTCCCCTCCCTGCAGCCTGTCTCCCTTTGCGAAACTTTAAAAAAAATGTTCCGTTGTTTTTTTTCTTTTTTTCTTTCCTCTATCACTTTCTCCCGTCCTGTCCTGTCCCTATCTCCAGCACTTCCTCCGTCGCATCCCGCTACCTGCGCCAATCAGTCCCATCTACCTCTTTTTATCTTTCCATCTCCAAATCTCTTCCCCCCTCTCTCTCTATCACTGCAGACGTTTTAAAAAGCCCATTGTTTTCATGTGTATCAGCATATCTCATGTAACCATGTATCTTTTCGAGCTCTAGTTTTACCCGTCCTTTCCTTTTCTTGTGTGCTTGCTGGTGTTTTGTGCTGTACTCAAGGGTTCAATGTCACTGAAAGTGTGTTTCTTCCTTGCGTTATTCAATTCATGGCCAGACTCTTTTAGGCTACACACGCCACATTCCCTGTATTATAACTAATACGCACAGCAAACACCTTTTCTCTCCCATATTTCTCTCCCTCCTTTTCTCACCCCTTGCTCTTTTTTTTTCAGAGCCCCTCCTGAGACAGCAGCCTGTTATTTCCACTGCTCCCCCCCAACCCCCCCCACCCACCTCCTTCTCCTTTTTTTCACTCCTTCTCTCCCTCTCCAGGGTGAAGGAAAGAGTGAGGAGTGAGAGACGGATAGGAGCAGGAGAGAGGTGTTGTCCAGACCAGAAGGGGCCTCTGAAAGTGTAGCATAGAAACAGTGAGCGGACACACGCACATACTGTACACACCACAGGACATTACTACAGACACGTGCTTGAGGGGGTATTTGGGGGTGTGGTGGGTGATAGGGTCAACGCAGAAGACACACAAAACATGTACATGGATGCACACACACACACTGTCGCAGAAAAACATGCTGCTCTAATCAACCAAAATACGCCAAAAAGTTTATTTCTAGCACAGAAACACACAATCTGATACATGCAGAAACACACACATGCACCGACATGATTTCTCACACTCTCTGTATGTTTCTCTCTCTCTTTCACACACACACGCGCACGTAGAGCATGGCAGCCTGGAAACACTCAGTGAGGTGCAGTAAAGCATGGCCTACTGTTGCAAAGGGTAAAAATGAGCTTCCTGCCATCCCAGAGGGACAGTTAGTGCATCATACTGTACACATACACATACATATCAGTAGGGAGTCAAACACACACACACACACATATACAGAGGGAGAGAGAAAGAGAGACCAGGGGAAAGGAAGAAAGCGTTTTTGAGTCTGGGTGTGAGATTAGGAGACCCTCATTCACAGACATACACTCATGGTGTGGTTAGAAAATAATTAGTGGTGGGCCTATGCGCACACTCGCACACTCATACGCATATACACACAGAGTTGCCAGTCCGGTGGTGGGCCTACACAGACAAACAAACACCCTCCAAATGATGAGGGCCTGGTGGCAGCGAGTGGGTGGCAGAGTTGTTGTGGTGAAAAAGGGTCATGCTCTGTTTTCTCGGGTCAACTGTAGAGAAGAAAAGCAGGGAAAGGAGGAGAGCAGGAGAAGAAGGAGAGGAAATAGATGAGTGCGGTTGGACGTAGGGAGATATTGACACACTCGCTCTTTTTAATTTCCCACATCAAAGGGCCGTTTGAAGACACAGCTGGGGAGAGAAGAAAAGAAAGAGTGAAGTTAGTCACTCTCCCTCATTCCCTCTCTGGGCTGCCTCTCATGATGGGGGTCTCCTGGGTGGTTCTGAAGCACACAGTCTTCTGTTAGGCCATCCGCCAGCGCTGATCGTTCACGCACTATGACAAAGGGTGGGTGCACTTTAAGAGTGTGTGTCTGTGGGAGTGTGTGTGCACGTGCATAGATGTCAACGCGCAAAGTAAAAGAGCTTATGTATCTTTGTTTAGACTTTTGTTTTTGTGTGTGTGAGAGCGAGCACACATTGGCGCATGCCTGTTGGAAAAGGGGGAATCCAGGGTTTGTGTAAATGGGTGTGCGTACAGTATATGTGTGTAATTATGGGTATGTGGTGGTATAAGTGCGGTGTCTGTATAATGTGCATGAGCATCAGTGTTTGTGTGTGCGTCCCTGTGTGTGTGTTTGTGTGTGGCCTTCATATGCTACCCATTACATCACCAATCTGTGTAAACCACCATAGGAGGAGAAACAGAGTGAGACACTCAGACTACGACCTCAAAGACATCAGAGAGGAAGGGGAACCTGTGACAGGGCCTGCCAGCCGGCCTCGCTGCCAGACAAACTTTACTCACACAAGCTTCACTCAATTCAGTCATGCTTTACACTAGGTTTCCTGTTCGCCATGGCATGTATTCACACACACATTCACACATTATAACGCAGGCCTGAAATCATTTGAGTGCCTCACAGTCTTCAGTCACCTTTTGCCGGGTTATTAATCCACACAGTTGCTCAATTCATTCATCATTTGTAAGTGTTAGTGTAATATTCCTCATAATTTATTTAACTGACAAGGAAGAGCTTAAGCAATAATAGAGTTTTTTATGTTGGGGATTTTTGTTCCCTGTTTACTTTGGCGTGAATAAGATTATCGTCTGCTTCTGAGAACAAATACCAAATCACACCATTATGATAATGTTGGTTTTCCTATAAATGTTTATTGCCTTGGGTTAATTTCCATGTCCAGGTGGATGATAAGGCAGTCTTGTGGATTTTAGGGTTAAGTCTCAGAGTGTAATATGTAAACAGTGAGAATGTTGGCCGTGACGCAACACTGCTACGATGGTAAGAGGGATTATGGGAGAAGAAGTAGTAATAAATTCATCATTTTTTATGTTGCGCCCTCATTTCCTCCAGGGAATTCCAGCAGGGCTCAAGTAAACAAACGCAGAGATTACGTTCAAAGGGAAAACCAAAGGTCCGACCTATTACTGTTAATATTTACTCTCCTATAACAGGACACTTTCAAGTTTCCCCATGACCTTCTCCACCTCCCCTCTTCTTCCTCTCTACTCCGTCACTCTATCCTCCATTCAGTCTCTCCACTTTGCTGCCAAATGCGTGACTCCGGCGGGGTATGCTATCTGGGGAATTGTCATGGTAACCTTACCCTAACTTGCTACGCACTGCCATCATTGCCCCATCCCCCTTCTCCCCTCCGCTTGCCCCCTTCAACCTACGTCAGAGAGCAAGTGAGTGTGTTAATAGTTCGGGGTGGGGGGTGGGGGGCAGTGACACACAGGAGGGGGCAGCAGTCATTGGGCAATAAAGTGACGTCTTTGACTTTCTCTTTCTCACTGTCAGAGATCAGTGTTAATGCTCCGTTGTCTTCTTTCAAATGGATATATGACAAGAGACCCCCCCCTACTCCTGGCAAGTCTTTAGTTGAGAGAACTCCCCATGGATGTGATTTACAAATTATGCATGTCAATTGCTCTCTTCCTTTTCCATGCAAGCGGCCCACTCAAGACAGATATGGCTGTTGTGCATCTGTTGCTTTGCCTTTTTATTAGACCATTAAAGGAGGACATTAACCAGCATCATTACTGCAGGTTTCCTTCGCTGGCTCAGCTCACAGAGCCGTGCAAAGGGCAGGATGCAGTGATGAAAGGGAGAGCATGAGTCTCTCCGAGCAGAAACTAGGGGAGCAAAATGTTTAAATCAGCTCTCTATTAAACACACATTTACGAGGCTTATTTTGTTTGGAAACCAAAGTCTATGGTATGTGACAAAACACAGTGTATGTGTGTGTGTGTGTGTGTGTGTGCATACATGCATGTGTAACAGCGAGAGTCAGCCGAAACCTTCTCCCTCTCTGACTCCGCGTTACTCACCTGCTCACGTTCTCCTCTCACTCTTACTGCGTCCAAGAAGTTTTGCGTCTGCCAGTGAGGAAATCTCTGAATGAACTTGTTAAAGCAATAGGTCACAGACAGAGTGTGAGAAGGAGAAGAGGAAAGGAGGGGGGGGACTGGGAGTTGTGGGGGGGGGGGAGTACAGCAGGAAGTAAGCTACCCACGCAAAAGGAACTTTTTACTGTGCAAACACTCTTTCCATCTACCCTGCTTGCTCCCTCCATCTCAGACTGGTGTTAATACACCGGAGAGCCCAGGCCTGTCTCAGAGCTCCCTCCCGCTCCTCTCTCTGCCATTCTCAGTCGCCCTAAACATTCTTTCCTCCCCTGTCATTGCGTGTCCTGTCTGCATCCCTCTCTCTCCTCATCTCGTCCTCCTTTCAAAGCGCTTCCCCTCAGCACTCTCTTAGTTTCTCTCTCTCTCACACACTCGCTCGCATCCACTTCACATCCCTGTCTCCTCCTGGTCTTTCTGTTTTCTCTGGTGCTGTCTGGTGTGCAGAAGGATCAATGAAATATAAACAGTACAAGCTTTAAACAGTCAAAGCCTGTGTAATTAAACACCATGTGCATGTAAACGGTGAACCACTTTTACAAAAACTTTTACAAAACTTTTTAAAAAAGAAGAATAATGAAAAGAGGAGAGTGAAAGTGAAGGTCCTATTTTTGGTGCATTCCTCAGCGTGCAGAATAGTTACCCTGGAGACATTACTTCTGCATTCTCTGTCTCCTTTGTCAATCTTGAGCCATTTTTTGTGGTGACTTCCTACATCTGCGTGTTTGCCTGTGAGTGATGTATACTGTATCAGCGCTGACCACTACTTGCCGGCGCGCCGTGTGTCTGCGTCAACCACACACTGAGCCTGTTGCCGTGTTATTCTACGGAAGCTGAGAGCTGCTGACAAACACTCAGGGGAAACGGGGAGGGGTGTGTGTGTGTGTAAGGGGGCAGCTGGGCCTGGAGAGACGACGGTAAAGAGTGGAGGGAGCGGGAAGACAAAAGGAAGAGGACTTGTGTGACGTCGCAGCTCGCCCTACAGAGTGACTTTGTCAACGTGACGTGACCTCAGTCACATGGAAGGGTGGGAGGATGCCCTTTTGCAGACAGATGGACACACATACACGTAGACACACAAACAACTTGCACAAACACACATATGCTTACGTCTGTTAGACTGTTCCCCCCAGCATTTAAAACAATTTATAACCCACTACCCCCTTTAACCTGACATGTCCTGGCTGTTTCTTTGAATGCTGACGCACTTCAGGCCCCTTCAACCCTGGCCATTCATTAAATTAACGCTCATTATACACAGACAATCATAAATCAACCTCCCACAACAATGATAGCAGATAACACAACTTATAACAGAGCACATGGGCAGCTGTATTGATTCTGCTCTCGTTCCATTGACCACTTCCTGTGCGTCAGCCATACAGAGTGTGTAAATTTCATCATAACTAAGAGCAAACACAGGAAAGGAAATTATATATCCGCACGTTGTCATTGTTTATGTTTTGAAATAGTGTACGGAGAGGGATCGGGGAGCTGAGCACAACAGTTCGGAGGCAGAGTGCATTTGAAAATGTTTGGATATCAAAAAGACTTCTCTCCACACTCAGTAGGCTGTGCTTTGACCGCACAGGGAGGGGAGGTGGACCTCAAGTTCACTGAAATGTCAACTTTGGTTTGAAGTGACTTTGACTTGAAGCGGTGCAAACACGGCACAGAAGATACACTGTCTTCCGTTTTTAGATTGAAATTTCGGCAGTTGTTGTCATATTGCTGTTTTGCAGCTTGGGCTTTTTTTGCATTCTCTTGCGTAAAGAAAACATTTACTGTAAATGTTTATATAAACTGAACTATCTATCCCTCATACTTCTTGGACACCTTATCTTTGGAATAGTGAGAGAAAGATATGGAAGTAATGTGTTTGCGTGCATTCTTCTTAACCACCATTATCATTATCTCCAAGTCGGAGTCTGACGGCCATCACTTACTTGTACATCTGCACGACCTGTCACAACCCCACCGTCTCTTCAGTTTGATTTTCTTGACCTTTGTTCATTGTGGGAACTCACAAAAGCTTTGTTTAGTGTGCAGTTAGAGAAGTACCTTTATCACTGGAAGGCTGTGACTAAGAGGAATGACATGGAAGTTATTCTAATCTTGCTATTCTTGTTCCCACTGTTTATGTGCACTTTGACCCCCTTCTGTTCCCAATTAGCCACAAACTGCTCGGTCGGGAGGTATTCAAATGCCTTACATGTCTTCTTCTATCAATAACAGACTGTGAGTCAAGGACTGAGAAATGAAAGCTATTCAGAATTTTCTATTTTTGGCACAGAGTTCACACACATTACCATTACGCCCCCGCCACCACTGTCTTTTTATATCTGCTCCTCCCTTTGCTCCCTGGCTCCTCATCTTCTTTCTGTTCATCAATCACATTGTCCATCCTCATCAGAGAGGTCACCACTGGATGCATGAATGGTGTCGTTGGCCTCTGCCTCTGCCTTGTATTACAGACGCCCTCGCATCTGGCTGGACCCCCGGTAGTGCCAGGAAGCATACCAGGAATGTAAGGAATGGCCCAGTGAGCGATAAGAAGGAAATTCCCCACAGCAGATTGGACTAAAAGCCCAGAAAAAACAGGCACACGGACAATCACTAGGGAGAAATGAAAGGGATGACGACAAAGAGTGGGATGGGATGGGAGGGAACAGGATGCCTGGACAGACATAGGTCTAAGTTTCACACTAAGTCAATAAACACAGTGACAGTGGCTGTCCTAGGAAGCAGAGAATGATGACGAGAATGGAGTGGTGACACATCAAAAGAAAGGAATAAGATGGGTTGGGATGGGTTGGGATGGCTGGATAGCGATAGGTGAGAGAGTCAGGGAGGAAAAGAGCTAATGAGCTATGATAGAGGTGGGATTAGAAAAAACAAAGTGATGCCATGGAAGAGAATGACTGTACAAACATAAAGAAGGCGTAAAACAGACTATCACCCACCTAAAGTGTGTTGGGCCAGAGCAAGGGGCAACTGTGGTACAGGAAGAGAGCATAGAGATAGAGGCACGTCACAGGAAAGGTGAACCCCTTTTAATCGGCCCCTGATTGGGTGACATTGCGTGGGAAGAGGAGGACACCCACAGACACATCGCACACAGATTTCTGGCTGGTGAATCCTTGGGTTTGACTGACAGCACCTCTTTATGACTCACCAACCCGGCTTTTCTAGTGTCTCCCACACTGCGCCATCTGCAGAGGCTTTCAAGCTCAGTTTGAATAGTGAACACAACATTGCCAAACCCTGATCCAGATTAGCTTCCCAACTGTGGTGACCTACTAAATCTGATTTTACATCAGCGTCTACCAACAAGTCTACAGCCCCTTTGCTTGGCTGCTTGGGTGCAGATTTTCAAGGCAGCCAGTTGGTAATTGTTTTGAGCTGCTAAATTGCACCAGGAGGGATTGGATTACCTACCACCAGGGTTGTTCCCCCCCTTCTCGTTTCCCTGTTTCTCCTGGATTACATCAGAGTGTAGGCTCCTTCATCTGTGAGTAAGCACATACCTCACAGACACAGGGGGAGGTCAGAAACATTTCTAATGTGTTAGAACAGAAAGGGGATAATGGGATATAGGGAGGAGGGCAGGAAGTATAAACAGTCCTTTCTGTGTATGGTTTTCTATTCATCTTCAATGGAAAGATAAGAGATATAGAGGCCGGTTGGTGATGGTGATCTAGTTTCTGTTTATGCATGCTGGTGTGCGTATGTGTTTGCATGTGTGCTTATTGTTCCTGGCCAAAACCCAGTCCTTTCTGTATTCAGATCATAAATAATGAGCAACCTGGAAGGAAATGAAACATTATCCATATAACTCCCAGGGGTGTCTTATCTTGTATGACAGCGATTCATTCCTGTAATCTGACAACATAGGCCTCGGCCAATTACAATAACAAAATTGAGATAGATAAACAAAATCACCGGCCACAATCTGGGCTTCTTCTCTCAAAAGCTACGTACTAATTAGTCTTCAAAGTAAAAAGCATTCTTGCATGACAAAGCGAGTCCTGTAAGTTGCCGCCGCTCAGATCAAATCAGAACACTTTACCGGGTCAGATCAACATTGTAAAGCTTAATAGAGATACAGTAAGTGCAGAACAATGTGATGAGGGGCAATACATGTGACATTACCCGTACTTTATGGTGTGGTTGTACAGAACACATTGGGGTCAGAATTTGATCCAGGGAACGTGAACTGTTCTGCCTCTTGCTTGTATGTTTAGGTCAAAACCTCACATAATGACTTAGTGGTTCCCTGGCTTTTCGACCCATCTGAAACAGCTGACACAAGGCAGAAAGGTGGGTGTGTGAGTTCTGAAGCGAGGCAGTGAGAGGCACAGGCAGACAAGAAGGAGAGGTAACTTTTTTTTTTTTTTTTGGTAACTCTATTAAAAAGAACCCCTGGGAAGTTTGGACGACTGACAGCTGAGGTGGAGCCTGGGGCAGCCAAGCAGGGGAGAGTGTTTTCATGTGTTTATGTGTGTGTTTCCCTTCACTAATGGGACTTATATATATGGCTGCAGGGCTGGATCTCAGGCCCTCATTGAGTGTGACGGGGGTTCACTCAGGAGTATAGGAACAGGCCTCGGGGACGACCTGTGGAACAGCCCCTGTTATCCTCCAGGGAGCGATGCTTTTGAGGTGCGATCCCCCACCACCCTTCACTTCCAATGTGCCGAATCAGTAGAAGGCAGAAACTCAGAGAGTATCCCTGACACTAATATGGAAAAAAGCCTGTTTGGAGCGAATATAAGGGCAAATATTATTCTTCCTGAGCGTAACCACGGCGAGCACCTCTGACCTGGCAGTGAAAGTGCTGAAACAAAAAGCCCAAAGACTTTTTCTGCTCCATCAAAGGAGAACTACATAAAATAAACATGGCCATCAGATTACCACGCTGAACACGGGGCCGCATTAGCCCGCGCCGGCCGCCCTGCCGCCCAACCCCATAGCTCTATGGGAGTTAAGTGTGGGGTCTGCTCAGTCAACACCATGACGCAAAATGGAACAAGCCTCTGACAGAAGCCCCAGGCTGATGGAATAAGGCCCCTACCCACAGGCCCACAGGCCCCCCGGCCCGAGAGAAACATACTGAGCGAGAACGAGGGAGCGAGAGAGACAGGGAAAGAGGAGGAAAGAGAAGGAAAGGAGGGAAAAGGTAGATGAGGACATTTTAGAAAAGAGGAAAAGACCACCGGTCCCATATTGGTGGCACTGGCCCTGTCCCAAATTGAAAAGCACACACATAAACGCACTGCTGCCCTGAGCAGCCAGCAGCATCAGGCCAGGACAGACAGCCGCCAGTGGAGAGAGAGCCAATGCAGGGCAGGGCAGGGCAGGGCAGGGCAAGGCAGGGTACAGCGGTTGGTGGTGGTGGTTGTAGCTGCCAGTGAGACTGTGAGGCTTAGCTGGATAGTCCCACTAACAGTGGACACCCTCAGCCCAAAGGATCTGACCTCACAGGGGTTCTTTATATCCCTGCGTGTGCATTTGTGTGTAGGGGCATGCATGTGTGCACCCAAAAAAAAAAAAAAAGAGACACGTTTGTGTGTTTATGTGTGCATTTCACATTTGGTTGACGTAACCAGGAGAAAACAGATCTATCCCTTGAGGAAGACCACGGTTTTTCTCTTGGCCTTTTAGTCACCTCACTGAGGCTCTGCTGTCCATTTCGTCCACAAATCTCCCCATCTCCAACCTCAGCCACAGTCTGTCATCTGTCTGCATCTGACTGACTCCCGGCACCTCTGACCTTCTCTCCAGTCGTCTCAAACCTCATGCAAATTTCTACACCCCCAGTCTGTCTTTCTGTCTGTCTGTGACCTAACAGAGATTCCCTTGCTCCCTTGTTTCCTTCCTGGCCTTAACACCAATCTACGCCTGGAGCCATGCACAATTTTTTACTTTCTTTCAGTCTAGAGCGGACTCTCTGGCTCTTTGGTGACTGTGTCTCATACATCCAGGTTCTTAAATATTTTCAGTCTTAGACCCAAAATGAGAAATATATCTTTGTTTCCTCTGAGCCAGACTCATAAAAGTAATATTGCTCCCTTTGCCCCTGTGGGATCAGGATAAAAAAAAAAAAAAAAAAAAAACAATTTAGGTCCCCACTGGTATAAGAAACCAGATTCCGCAATATTTGGTATGATGACTACTTTGGACCTAAACCCTCACACTTTCCCCTCCGATTTCCTGATAAAACATGTCTCACAACCTCCATCAGTGACTCTACAGTCATAGTATTCTGTCCTTTCCCCTGACGTACGACTTGAAAAACCTCCTTATACCGCGGGCTTTACGATGACGCAGGGATCAGGTAAAGTGTTACCAGATCACAAATAGATACTGAGGCCGTGCCAGGTTGTAGCTGTTAGTGTTAAGTGTGAGAGCCATGGGCTTTTTCTGGTTCCTGAAAATGACTCCTGTGTGTAACTACAATGAACACAATCACTGTGGTCCACTGGGCCTCACACCAGCAGCATTGCATTACCGCGCTTGCCTCCCTACTGTTCTCCTTTTCTTTTCATCCTCCTCTCTTTTCTCCTCTGACTCAGCTGTTTTGTAGGAAACTCCGTCTCTTTGAAGAAGGGAAGAATCTTTCATTACTCGACAGCAGGGAGAGAGAAGGAGATGATAGGGAGAGAATAACTGCCCCATTGTCTTCACCCCCCTCCCTCCGTCCACCAGTGATAATTGTGTTGAGCTAATTACAGAGAGCCGTTACAACAGGTGTGGGACTCTGCACCTGGGTAAAGAAGTCTACTTAGTGTGTGTGTGTGTGTGTGTGTGTGTGTGTGTGTGTGTGTGTGTGTGTGTGTGTGTGTGTGTGTGTGTGTGTGTGAGACACAGAAAACACTTTTGTGTGTGTGTGTGTGTGTGTGTGTGTGTGTATGACTACTCAATGCTGGGTGAAAGTGTGTCAGTGATTGAGATCACAGAAAACAGTGTGTGTGTCACATGCTTACTAAACCTTCCATGTTACTTAATAGTGCTCAGACATTGGTCACCATATTGTATCACAGACTACTGTAATATCACACAATCAGCATGGACCTATACCAGTCTGAGCACCATCTGTGTTTAATTATAAAGCTACAGACTACATCTGTATGGAATTACTGGAAAGTTGAAATTAGCACACAAACACAGTCTCACTCTCACTCATACACCGCATTGAATTTCAAATGAGAGTGATTACAATCACCTAATTGATAAATGTAACCACAGGGAGCCTCTTCTCGTGATTCATAATCTATAACTGGTCTTTCTCAATGGCATGTTTTTGATGTCAGCACAGTAAGAAATTGGGAAAAGAGAACCGGAGGCAACAGTGATGATGTAAGCAGGGGGTCTCTCACGGGATCGATGTTTTTTTGAGCTTCTTACCGTAAAGGAATTCATCTGAGAAGCTGACCGGAAGAAAGGAAGCCATTTGGCCAGACGCCAAAGGAAGAACATCATAACTTGTGTTTGCCAAGATGTCACAGAGCTTCACTCTCAAAACAAAGAGAGCGGTGAACTGTTTTCTAAAGACGTCTGGCTGACTAGACAGTGAAATTGGCTGGATATTACAAAATTGTGACAGGTCAAGTTAAGCTCTTACTCACTCCAAATAGTGATATCACCAGTCTGCTGTCTGTTCATGAGAGGCACTTTCTAATTTATGCTTAATAAGCTGAACTTTTTTTTTTTTAAAGGGCCAGGGCATTATACCACATTAATGAAATGGGAAACCCTACCAATCAGACCACTTGAGTGTGTCACATCAACCAAAGGGAAATTAAAATCTCCCCTGCTCTTAAGTCGCCAGCTTTGACCTTAACAACAGCTTACCTAGGTAAAGGTAACCTCTGTGTGTGGTCGTCACAGTCTCATTTGCTTGCTTGAGTCATGACCATGTGTAAAATGCTACCATTATTACAGGAAATGAGACTGTGCCTTTGGAACAGAGGATAATGTAGTTCGCTTCCTTATTCAAGCAATTCTACCTGCAGACTCATCATTTAATGTCAAAGAGGAATGAGTCCTGCATCGCCACCTTGTGGAATATTTCTTTGGTGTTCAAGCTGAGACGACTGCCAAGCCCCAGGGGCCCTGCAGTGGGCAACAAACTTGTCAGAGATTATACGGAAACTGTAGGTCTTTTAGACGACAATTCAGCGTTTTATTAAAAACAAATACTTTCAAAACATACATGGAAGCCAAGTCAAACAGTCACGTAAAGCAACACTACATGGCCTAACAGACATGGGGTTTTACTGCCTGCTTTAAAATACATTCTATAAAGACATACCAAAGCCAATACATTTGTCTTACTTGAAAATATCTAAGTGAATAAATGAACTGATATGGAAATGTCATGAAAAAACAACCAAGGCACCAAAATCCAGAAAACATGTCCAGTTTGCATTTTCTGTGATTTGCAGTTTGCCTTTTCTGTTGATATCCGTTTTCACTTCAATGAGACATCCGTAAGGAGACAAATATGGGCTTCCTCAAAGCCGAGTCCTCTGATTGGCAGGGAGCTCATCCTGGTCGAGTCCCCACAAGAAGGTGCGGAGACGTGTCACTTCCTTTTGGAGCTCAGGGCTTGGGATTGGCTGGGAGAGATCAAGGCGTGGTGTCTCATTTGGCAGGATAAGAGGAGGATGGTCCAGGAAGCTCTCAAAGATGTCTAAAAGACGAGAAAATAATTAAAAACAAATGAGTTGGCAGAAAATGTTGATAATTTTTCTATTTATATCATTATATTATTATTCCTATTAGTAGCATCTGTACTAGTAGTCTGCTTTACCTCCACTCAGCTCAGCGCCTGGTGGAGGGCCCCAGGATGTTGGTGGGGCTCTGGTTGGTCCCAGCTTGTAATGAGTGAGCAGGTGGTGCAGCTGGGCAGGGCTTAGCAAGGCATGGTCCTCCTGTAGACTGGTCCAGGATGACTGGAAGACAAGAGGTCAATGCAACAAATGTTAGTTGATATTCTAGCAGAGGGCTGAGTAGGTACAGTGCATATGTAGTTGTATTACCTGGATAAGTCGAGTCTTGGGAATACACAGGAAGTTGACTGTAACTGACAGCTTCTTCATAAACTCAGAGGCAATGTCCCCTAATCCTGCCCCCTGTAGCCAGTCCAGAACCAGGTCCAAGTTTGTTCTGATCTGGACAGCTCTGGACCATGAAAACAGTCCATCTGAAAAAAAAAAAAAAAAAAGGAAGTGGACGTGGAAGGGAACAGAAAGAAAATGTGTCAGTGTCTGTAAAACAAGAATAGAAAGAATTCTCTTTCTAAAAATAAGATCGGAGTTTATTCTGTTATCTAAGAGAGCATTTTTATCATGTTATAACCTCAGTCCATATTAAGAAGTGACTCCAAGAAACTATGTAACTTTGAAAGAAAAAAAAAAAAACTCTTCTTTTTACAAATGAAAAATTAAACTTATAAACAATAAAAAGGACCCCTGTTCAATTCAGTATATTCAGGGGTCCACTATTTTGCCTTATTTGGTCTGGCAAACTTTAGATAGATATTGCTAAATAACTGGTATTACTGATTCAAGTCACTGTTACTGTTACACAACGTGTTAGCATTTACCATTGTCTCATAATTGTTCCCTGTGGTCACAGTGGTCAGCAAAAGTGACACAGGGAGGCTTTAAGCCATGCCCTCTCACCTCTCTCCAGCAAAGTGTTGAGCAGGGAGGTGTTGGTGAAGAAGAAGAGGTAGCCAAAGGTTTGGGAGGTGAGAGGCGGGGACAGACATGCTTCCCGTGACAGCATGAGGGAACAGCGATACACCTCCACCAGCCCGGCAACCTTGGGTGGTAAGGCAGAGACGTCATCCACCTCTCCTTCCTCTCCTTTCATTTCTCCCTCTGCACCTCCAGCTCCATCCTTCTCTTTCTCTTTCTCCTCACTGGAGAATGGGTTGGTGTCCAGGAGAGCTGGAAGTAGTGAGTACAGGGTCTTTGTGGACACAAAAGACAGAAACTTGAGTTAATTTGTTTAAAAAAAAACAAACATATTTGTTGCTGGAATGAAGGATGGTGGAGGAAACAGATTAAATTGGGATGGATGGCGTGACAGCATGACTTAGTGATGGCAATGTCTGTCTTTCAGTCGATCCACCATTTTGGTCCAAACTTAAGTATTTCAACAAATATTGGATAGGCTGCTATGAAATTTTCTACAGACATTCCTGATCTCCAGAGGATAAATCCTGCTGACTTTGCTGATCCTCTGACTTTTCCTCTCACAATGAGGTTGATATTTGTGGTTAAGATTGAAATGTCTCAACATCTGCTGGATTGATTGCTGTGATATTTGGAAATACATTCATGCCCAACTACGGATGACTTGTAACAATTTTGGTTATCCCTCCATTTCTTTTTTCCCAGTGTCAATATCAAGGCAAAATTTAATTTGTCTTTTTCACCACATACCTGCAAAACTAATACCTTTGCATCAGCCTCATTTTTACTTTTTGTAGTTTATATGTTTAAATGTTAATATGCTAAAACACATTACTAAGACGGTGAACATGAACTTTAACATATTAGCATTGTAATTGTGAACATATTGGCCTCTAGCGTGGCTGAAGACAAGTTCCAAATCCATGCTACATGTTCAATCTAAGCAGATTTTAGGTATGTAGTATGTTTAGTAGGCCAAAATCACACAGTATGCATTCTAAATACAGTCGATATTTGAGTGTGCTGTTGATGCACACTATTCTACCACAATGCAAAGCACAAAGGAAATGGAGGAGATGCTCACAGCTGGGAAAAATTAAAATAAATTGTGGGTGGTGGTGGGGACAGCTCCAGAAAGATCTTGGTAAACAACAAAAGTAAGTATTAAGACTTAAGGAAGACATTTTGCTGTCTCTTTGTTAAGTTTAGTTGGTGGTGACTTTCCAAAGTCACAGTATGGTCAGTGCCACATGCATTGTATCATTTCAGTGTGTAGATTTTTTTTTGTATGCTAATTTCTAAAACTGTATACAGTGGTGATTTGTATGCAGTGTACTATATACAATTAGTATTTTGTATAGATTTGAAGTTTTGTCTTCTTTTTTTATACCTTGGTGAGGTGGTAGACACACTGTTGGAAGGTGTGCATAATGACATCATCCAGCTGTGCCAGAGCTTCTGAGCAGGTGTCCATGTCAGCTGTCAAAACTGTGTCCCCCGGGGCTTTAAAGAAACGATCATTAAGATAATGAGATAATAAGATAATTTCTATATCCAACATTGCCAAAGGCCTGTGGTGATTTATTAAACTGTCATAGCTTTTAAAGGTCTCCATTGTTTTCAGATAACTCTCACCCTCAAACTCCCACTCTTTCTCCATGGTTTCAACTTTGACCTGGAAGAAGTTAAGAAGCTCTGTGGCATTTGACATCCAGAACATCAGGGGTCGAAGGTCAGATGACAGTTTCTGAACATTCGGCGTGCTTATCTCACCCTCTTGCTCTGTGGAACTGGACATAACATTTATATAGTGTCAGAGTTATGTTAGCTGTAAAATTACTGTGAACATTCTTCTGTCAGTGTTTTGTTTATGCTTTAAAAGAGAAACACACCATACTGTGAGTAAAAATAGACTAAGTTATTATTACCCAACAGTGTTTGAGCCATTTTTCAACATGACTTTGTTACAAAGCTTTCATCATACCACAAAAATTTACCAAAGACATAACAGCACAAACACAAATGTATCATGAATCACTCAGCAGGAGATCTCTAAACAGAGGAAACATGACGTAGAACAAAAATGCTCTTACTTTTGCGTGGGATGCTTATCCCCGAATTCCTTAATGTTATCCTGGAAAGAGAGTTGGAGACAGAAGAGAGGAGAGACATTTCAGCTTAGTGTGGGGGTGGAGGAGGGGGAGCAAAGTCTCGCCCTGCAGCCAGGACAATTACAGCACATTTTCCAGCAGGAGGGAAGTGACATCAGCTCATCCTCACTCATGTCCACAACCTAGCAGGCCACAATGAAGGGCATATGTCTGTCTGCTTGTTTTTCTGTCTGACTGAACGTGGCAATCTCAATCTACCTACCTGATGTTTTCGTGCCATGCTTGTTTAAGTGTGGTTATGGCCATGCACTACTATGCTACAAAGGCTCATTTCTACTTTGGTCCAAACTGAAATATCTTAAAAACCTGCTAGATGGATTGATATTAAATTTGGTACAGGTATTTCTTGTTCCCAGATAATGAATCCTGTTGACTTTGGTGTTCCCCTGACTTTTTGTCTAGCACCATCAGCAGCTTGACGTATTTGGCTTTTAGTGAAATGTCTCCACACCTATTGGACTGCCATGAAATTAGGTCCAACTGTCAAACTTTGTCCATTATTTTGATTTAGGACCAAAAACGTATGACATTTCCATCTAGCTCAGATGTATTTTGAGTTCATCTGCAAATGTTAGCATGCTAACACATGAAGCTGTGAGCGTTATAGCTCAAATGTCCAACATATTTATGCCTTTAACACAAAGCTAACAGTAAAAAGATGACAACAAATGAGAGAGAGGGAGCGGAAGTGACACAACAAAGGCCCATGGATGGACCCATTTTGCTGGTTGGCCACCAGGGCACCCCACATGCTATAATCAAAATTTTTGCATATTAAGCTGTTTTTTCTTTTTACTTACCCAGACAATTTCTTTAATTAGATTGGCTGACTTGAGTAATATCTGTGGTGTGAGAGCAGGGTCCAGGTGTTTAGAGGCGTGATCTATCATGATGGACAGGAGATAAGCAGGAGCTAAAGGCCCACCACCAGAGTCTGGAGAGGAATTTTTGGAGATTATTTCCTAGGAGAGAAGGGAGGGATAAACATAACATATGTCATCAAGGCCATTTCAACGACACTAGATAACTACACAGTTATTACACGTTTATATACGTTCATTTTCCTGCCTCTCTCACCTGTAACAACACATCTGCATGACGGGGATGGAATTTCAGAACTGCCTCAGTTGATCCCAGGTACTGCCTCAGAGCTTCTTGTCTGTCCACCAATCCCGAGGGGCAGCAGGTGGTGGAGGCATCAGCCTGCCACGGCAGGGTCAGTGCCAACGGTGGAGCTGGGGTGACACGGGGGTCACGGTATAGGAAAAGGAAGTGGCTCCCAAGACCAATCACATCCCCAGACTTTAGGACTGTCTCCCTGTAAAGGGCCGCTCCGTTGTGTGTGACTTCACCTCCCCTGAAGGGCCGCATCAGAGCTGGGATAAAATGAGATTAGATCGAGATGGATTATATAAACACTGCAAGAATGATCTTTGTTTTAAGTCGCACACAGTATTTGGAAGGATAGCATAACTCGGCAGTTTTAAATTTTGCTGCACCCTACTGAGTGCACAAGATATCTCTGAACAGCATTGTTAGTACCTTGTCCAGTGGCTGTTTCGGGAACAGCTGAGTCTCTCCGCACCAATAAATGTCTAGCCAAAAGGTCAGGAGCAGAGAGGAACGTGTCCACCTTCAGAGGCCTCTTCCCCTTCCTTTCCCTCTCTCTATCCTTCTCTCTCTCTCTCATTGTGGGCTTTCTTCCAAACACATGTGTATGTCCCGCCATGATGTACAAAACAAAATCCTAAACAAAACACACAGTTGAGAGTAACAAAAAGTCAGGGAGGTCTGTAATCTTTTAAGTGGTATGGTTTATATCAATCCTCTATCAGATTTTAAGCTGAACAGAGGGCGGTTGATAAGGTATGAAGTGTGTCACAGTTTGCTACAATGGAGACCTGTGTGAGGTCATTGTGTGAGATGGAGTGATGCACACAGAGTGGGCTTTTGATGGGGAAATTGTTGAGGCATTGTGTTGTTCTGAGGCTGTTTTGTGCTGGATGCTGAATGGGAGAGGCTTGTAGAGAGATGGAAACCCCGATGGTATTTGGCGATTACAGACATGCAGGTATGATGTCATGTTCAGGGTGTGTGTATGCGTGCACCTCCTCACAAATCCTTTACAATATGATTGTCAGTTTCCATATGTGCACATTAGAGTGTATGCACCTTGCTTTAGAGAATTTGTGCCTGCATTTGTGTGTGTGTGTGTGTATGTGTGTCAGTGTGTGTTCATGTGTTTACATAGTGTACGTGTGTGGGCATTGTTTGCGGGTATTTGTGTGTGTGATACCATCTGTCAGCATGTCTTGCCTTGCTCTGATCGTAACCCTGCAGCAACAGGAAGTAGGGGCGGTCTGTGGGCGGAAGGATCAAACTTTGTGACATCACTTCCAGGTCGCAGCTGGAGTAATCCCTCTCATCCTCTGCTGGCTGATTTGTCCATCCAACCTTTGCTTCAGCTTTTGACGCCCTAATCTGAAATTGCAGGTTAAGACATGATGAATAAAACAAAAAAAAAATGCATTAGTAATTCAGTTCTTCCTGAACACATCATCTTCTTTACCTCTCCTGGCTGTGGGCTGATCATACTAACAATGTTCTTCCTGTCCTGCACTCCTCCATTATTATTAGCCCGGTTGCCAGAGCCACGTGGGTCATTGCTGACATGGTTGCCTTGGCGACGCCGCAGACTCAGGTTCATGTCGCTGATGCTCCTCCTGAGCTCTGTGTTCCTTCCCCGGTGACCGCGCTCGCTCTCCTCTGGTCCGCCTCCTGATGACATCCTGCTCCGCCGCCAGCGCACACCTGTTGTCCAGGCAGATAATGAGTGCATCGGTCAGTTTGACCCAGTGTCATTTCATAAAGAGTCAGTCATACCTGTGTGTTGAGTCTTACCTTGGTAATTCTCTCCCTCCCTCTCTCGCTCCTTCTCCCTCTCTCTCTCTTCTCTCTCATAGTCTTCCTTCCTTTGGATTTCAAAGCGCCGTTCAAATCCGTCCTTAGGCCGCCACATGTCCACTAACAACAAGGGACATTCCCATGGGGCAACACCTCTCCGGCACTCTGTCTCCCATTTGATAGCTCCATCTGGCTGCTGGATGGGCTTTCCAATGACATCACACAACAGGAAGTCCTCAGGGCTGTGTTTCTGGAGAACTGGAAGGGCAAAGACGGAAGGGAGAAAAAGTGGAGGGTTAATTATTTTTCCATAACACTGCTGTTTATGTTTATATTCAGTCATTCCCAGTTGGTTCAAAGATTTCTGAGCAAACCATTCTAAATAACAATTCAATAGAGACCCAAATGAGAGAAAATTCCTCCCTCTCATACCTGCGTCATCTGTTTCCTCCCTCTCTCTCTCAGTGTAGCGAGTGATGACCTGGGCGATAAGCTGCCTGGCTGTAGAATGGATGTTGGCCAGCAGGGAACGATAGTTGGCTCCACTGGACAGGGCATCCCCATAGATCTTGATCAGGCCTGGGGCAGAGGAAGAGGCAGGGGGCAAGTAGTGGTGGGAGGAGGGGGCAGCTGAATGAGCCCAAACCTCCCTCTCCCTCTCCCCTACAGCCCGGTCCCGGTCGCTGTTGGAGCGCCCCCTCAGAAAGAGATGGGAAAGGCGCTTTGTGCGAGACTGGGGCCCAGCAGGCCGCGGCCTGAGGAAGGCCGGGGAGGGAGATGGGGATGGGGTAGGGGAAGCCAGCGAGGGGGTGGAGTTAGAAAGGGAAGAGGAAGGAGCAGAGGGGGCCTCGTGGAGGGAGGCTGCGTCAGAGCTGGTTGTCGACCTGGTAAAAACCAAGGAGGGGAAGACAGATGTAGGAGAGAGGAAGGAGAGAGGAAGGGACCAGTCAGCTGTGAATTATGACGGACAAACAAGGACCAAAATAAAACAGGAAAGGGTTACAAGGTTGAAAGGATACTAATGACAGTGGAAGTAAGATAAGATGCCATCAATGCTTAAACTGTTCATCCAACAATACTCATCAGCTACTGAACTCTAACTAAACAATAACTAGATTAAGAGTTGCTTAACCTAAGACTGAATATGTGTGATGTAGAGGTCTTTAGACTGACTTGACAGAGACAGCACTGGGCCAGCGACCACCAAGCTTGGCAAAGTGTTTCCTGGGAGAGTTGATCCACAGACCCACTGGGAAATGAAGCTTTCTGAAGCGAGGACTGCCAGACCCCTCCATCTGACAGAAAAAAAATTAAGGAGAAATTTGGCTTTTCAATTCAGTTATCTGCTGTATGTCAACATACTGTAAATGTCATGTTTCTTCCAACCTGCCTCCCCACTGTATCAAGGAATGTGTTGCAGCCATGCCAGGATTAAAACAATATAACAATAGAATGATGTCACCATAAAAAATATCAACAGGATACCTACAGCAGGTTGTCAACATGATGAAAACAAAAAGAAATCAACCCAGCCCAACACCATCAGCCCCTGGAAATCATAGTGTGTATTCTTCATTCTCAAACAGGAAGCAGGTTTTGTGGGAGTCCAGCTGTTGCAGTGACAGGGGAAAAACCCACTCCAAAAGTCACTGCCTGTCCATTTCTCAGTGCTATTCCTTTGTAAATTACCATCAAAATGTGAGGATCACGTTTTCTTTTTTCCCCTTAACAGATGGAATTGGGAGCTCTTGAGCTTACCACTGTGTTCCTTTGAAAAACTATCACCTTTTAAGTATAATCTCTGACAAGGCTGAAAATCTTCTCATATCTTTACATATATGTTAAATCTGTTGTTGCCATTCTGGACGGAAAAGATTGAGCTCTTTCATAAGCATCCTGACATCAATGTTGTGGTGGTTTTTTTTTTTTGAAAAACCATAAAATCAATACAGCACAAGAAAGAAATTCAAGTGCTTTTAGGTATTAAATAATGAATACACTTACCCACAGAGACTTCTGATCCTTTTATAGTGTGTTATGATTATCCTTTGGCACCCAAATGCTAATACGCAGCTCAAAGTAATCTAATAACCTTAAATGTTTGCTTCTCCTCAAAGTGAAATTCCATTTTTTAAAAAGCCTAACCCTGTCACACATCTACATACACGTCTCTACTTCTAATCGTCCATTTCTCTAGACTTAAATACCTTTTTCTTTAGTTTTTCTCGCTAACTGGACACGCTCTGCTGCCTCTCTCTCCCTGGCTCTCAGCTTTTCTGCGTCTATAGATAGAGAAACAGGCCCATTGTTCTAAGTGACAGAATTTCCTTCCTTTGCTGTGGACAACACCTATATCCTGACTGAGTGAGGGAGAGACTGGTAGAAAGCGAGAGAAGGGTGAATTTACACACACATATGGGACCTTGTGGGAATATTGTATACTGTATTGTACACCACAAAGCAATTTAGACAGTCTAGTCTATTTTTTGGCCTGTGTGGATAAACAAAAATGTGGTGTCTCTCTCTCTCTTTAATCCATATACATTTGAATTACATCAATCTGGGCCAGGACAGATTCTCAAGAACATGTCCATTTCAATTCTGTACCATGTTGTGATTTCACAGTCAGGATGCAACACAAAACACACAGAAAATAGCCCAGTTTGAAGTTTTGCTGGAAAGAGGATGAAGGAAATGCACACAGTGAGACAGGAAACTAGAGGGAGCGACAGAGACACCTGTGATCTTTGACCTGGTCTTCGACAGGAAAATGGTGATGGAAAGAGAAAGGAGACAGTGACTGTGTCCCAGTTCAGGGACTGGGTCCTCTGAAGTCTACTTTGCTAGACAGAACACATAAGAATGCGCCAAATGGTTTGTCCCATTTCAAAGGCTCCCCCACTTCTTCAAAGTGTCTGTATTCAATGAAAGAGAGGAGAACAGATTATTTCCACTTAAATATGGACAAGATGAACAGTAACTGCTCCCCTTACCAATAATGTTTTTGAGCAATTAATCGCCCAGCACCAGTAGACTGACTGATATATGGAGCAGGCCTAAAAAAAGTGCCATTATATGAGAATTTAACATGTGTGGTAGCTACAAAAAGGCAAATACATAATGTAAGCCTACAGTGTGATGTTGTCAAATATTAAAAAGAAATGTTTGATCAAAGGCATTTAAAAGATACTGCAAATATTAAAGTTTGAGTACTCACATTATAAAAACTCTATTTTCTTTTGGCCTGAGGGACCCGAGTCAGTAACTTTGACATGAGTCAAGAATTTGATAACTTTAAATGGCAATTGACAAACTAAAAAAAGATGTGCAAGATGTGCACTTTGAGTTTGACACTTAAACAGTGGATTTGTGGCTACAGTAGGACTGAAATACCAAATCCATGCCCAGAGATTAAAAGTTAGGCTGTTGTTCTGTAAGCTACTTAAAAAATTGTGTCCCCATTTTTTCCAAGGCAAATAGAAGCAGAGTATTTGGCCATATTTGGCAAAAATATGAGTGTGGAACACAGTGAGGACACAGATGGACAGAGAAAAGGAGCATTTCGGTTTGAAACGTTGCTATGCATATTTTGATTTTTTTTTTTTTGAAACCGACACAAATTCAAGCTGACCACAGCTGCAGTCCTCTGAGGAAAGGAGGAAACTGGACTAAACTTGAATCTGCTGCTGGATTTTGCCAGCCACCTTTCAAGCCTACAAACCTTGATACTAAAAGGATATATTTTAGGTGCATTGCTCTTAAATCGAAATCAGAGAGTCCTGCAGTCAGTTAGGTGAAGCCATCTTGCGTTCAAGATTAAGCAACCTAATGCTATGTTGCAAAATGACTGGTTGAGTCTTGATGTTTACACTTCTTGGTAGTTACTGTTCACCCTTGCCTTAACAACAAACATCATTTTGACACAAATACATGATTACAAGAGAAGACAGACTAGAGATACTTATTACGATCATTAAAACTCAATAAAGCTCAATAAAACAATCTTTGAGACCTGAAAACTGACGTTGAGAACAGGGAGACCCCCAATAACTACTCCAGCCATGTTCCGTTTTTACGAATGCTGCAAAGAGCTAAGCTAACTAAACTTGTCTTTGGTTCACAGTTTCAGGTTTCAACAGTTAAGTCTGCAAAAGAATCAGTGATGGCTCATCGGTGCATACTGGGTAGATGCTGGCAATTTTGTCAGCACTGCAATTGAATACAGATGTGAGACCTCTGAGAGCAATAATATGCCCTGACTCCAGCTTGTCACAAGCCAGCTTGAAGTACAGCCATTAAGAAAGACTACCAGGGGTAGAGATAACAGCAAACACAATATAGAACTGAAATAATGGGACTAAGCATGGCATTTATATGGATACCAGCACACATAGGAGCCAAAGGAAAGGAATTAGCTGACAAATATGCAAATGAAGCCACAAAAAACTGATGCTTAAGGTGGACAAACCAGAGGGGAGGAGAGAACAGAAGGATGGTTATACAAAATTCAAAGGAAAGTTTAAATGCATGGTGCGAGCAGGAGAGAGGAGACACTAACATCCAGGCTCTGGTTTGGACTTACAGGATTAGTACAATATTTAAATCATTATTATTATTTATTTTGTGAAGGGGAACACACTTTAGAACACACCGAGCTTTAATGTCCAAAAATATGATGTCTTTTCATTTTCTTTCTTTTCCTTATTAACATTAGATCCCCAGTCCATAAACAGAACGAGAAGAAGAAGAGGGGGAGGACCTTATATCCCAGCATTCATTGCGCGTCGACGAAGAAGGACATCTTTCTGAAGAGGACACAGCTAGAAGCGTCCCAAGGTTAGCTATCGGCAACTGCGGTATTTGTTGTTATTTATTATTCGACATTTTACTTTATCTGCCAGGCTGCGATGCTCTTCTCTATGAATAAACACTATCTATCAAAGAACAAGCGGGTGTTTTTAAACGTTAGCTATCAATCAGGTCTAGATAAGTTAACGTGTTAGCTTACTCCTAACATGCTAGCTTGTATTCAGAGCTAAATGTGGCTATAACATGGTCCTAATGGTTGTTTCCGTCAACGCAGATTTACGCCTGTGTATGAACAATTTAATATTGAGTAACGTAAAATCGTAAGCTGACGATAACTTTTGATCACAGTGTTATATGTCAGCTTAGTCAGTTAACGTCGAGCCTTGTGTTGAGGTTAGACTGATCGCTGCGATCGTCTGACATTTATTTAAACCTGTTTCATCTGAAAGTTAATCCAACCTGTTTCTTTTCCCCTTAGACGTGTATTTGAAGCCGATTGAAAATGGCTGAGACTATTGACGAGAAGCTGAAGAACTACAGGACTGCTCCCTTCGACGCCCGATTCCCCAACACTAACCAGACCCGCAACTGTTACCAGAATTACCTGGGTGAGGACAATAAGGATAACTAGTTATTAATAGTACGCAAGGACAGACATTACAAATGAGAACTGAGCTTTGTCTGGAGTGCTCTTCTCTTATAAACGTCTGCAAGATTTTTAATGTTATGTCAACAAATTGTTTGAAATGGGGTAAAACCGACAGGTTTGTGGCAGTTAAGTTAAAACCATTGTATACATGTCTACATCAAATGTTTTGCTGATTGACATGGTGCACCATACCAAAGATAGCTGACAGTTAACAAAGGCAAATCCGTTGCCATTCAGTCATATGAAAGACTAACTAAGATATTATCTCAGCACAACCTTGGTAGTGTTCAGTAACACAGTTTTGACAAATTTACTGTTGTGACTTACTCTTGAAACAGTTTTGTTATTTTATTGTTCCAGATTACCACAGGTGCAACAAGGCCCTGGACGCCAAAGGCCAGGATCTGACTCCTTGTCAGTGGTACATGAGGGTTTACAAGAGCCTCTGCCCCATGAGCTGGGTAAGCTGGAAGACTTCAGCTCTGATAGTTCACTCTTAACATATGTTCAGCTGTCCTTTTGGGGAAAAATACCACAGTGTTTCTTTAGAAGTTTTCCTGTGCACACACAGAATTGTTAGTGCTGGATAGCCAAGGCTAGCTGCCCAGACAGTCTTGTTACTTTTCTGCTTCTCACTATTTTGTGCCTTGTTTGTTTTATTCGTAGTGTTGCAGAGTTTGAGGTTCTTTGAGACATACATTAAACTGCTTTATGATAAATACAGTTTACCTGTTTTTGTTCTTAGTTTTCCTTATTACAAATTTATTTTAGAGATAAAATAATCTCACTGCTGCATTCAAAGCTCAAAGAACCTGGTAAATTTGAGTTGAAATTATTTTTTTTGGGGTCACAGTTCTTCCCAAGGTCAAGAACAAACTTCAATGCTTATTATTATTGACAGGTTCTAATGATTGACATGAAATGACTGTGAATGCGAATCAGTGCTCCTGCCTCAACTTGGGCATTACAGTTTGCTGTCATATGGCTGATATTTTCCCCTGTCTCCTGCAGGTTGCTAAATGGGATGAGCAGATAGAAAATGGAACTTTTCCAGGGAGGGTCTGACATCTTGAACCATTATGGACCAGGACAGTCAACTGCAGGACATTCTGTTACTTAAACCTTTAGCTGTCACATCTCTGTTATCATTGATGTTACTTAAACTTAAACTATAAACACGCACAAATTTCTACCCTGCATGTTATGGACTGAAGTTTGTTTCCAGTTTCTGTTCCACAGCATTGTTTAATCAATAAATATTGCGCAGATTTAACTAAAAGGGCATTGTTTATCATGATGTTTTAATGTTTCACTGCACTGAATTGAATTCTAGGGTGTTTCTCTAAGCCAGGCATGGATAATGTTTTCCTTAAATCAATAACTTAATTTAGCAAAACAGGCCTGGTTGGCCGCCACTGTGGTTAATGTTGTTAAATTCTGTACCTATTTAGGGGTAGATGGAAATGTCTTCTTCTCAGTGGTTGTCAATCTCAACCATTTTTAAGGCAGGGCAAGGTAACACTGTGAATGAAGTTCAGCTGACACTGGGATTATCCAATTAATAATTCATTTTATATAGAGATAGATACACACTCATTCTCACTCACCTGCTACATCTTGCTAGTACCGGGTTAGACCCCCTTTTGCCTTCAGAACTGCCTTGATTCTTCATAGCATAGATCATAGATTCAACAAGGTTCTTGAAAAATTCCTCAGATTTTTGGTCCATATTGAAATTTTTACACATCCATGTGGAACTGGAGATTTACATCCACATCCCAAAGGTGCTCTGTTGGTGACTGTGGAGGCCATTTGATGACAGGGAACTCATTGTCATGTTGAGACCAGTTTGAGATGATTTAAGCTTTGTGGCATTATACATTATCCTGCTGGAAGCAGCCATCAGAAGATGGGTTCACTGTGGTCATAAAGGGATGGACATGGTCAGCAACAATTCTCAGGTAGGCAGTGCCGTTTTAATGATGCTCAATGGGTACTAAAGGGCTAAAAGTGTACCAAGAAAATATCCCCCATACCATGACACCACCAGCAGCCTGAACCTTTGACACACGGCATGATGGATCCATGCAGATCCACAGTTTCTGAAATACTGAGACCAGCCCGTCTGGCACCAACAACCATGCCGCGTCACTTAAATCACCTCTCTTACCCATTCTGATGCTCGGTTTGAACTTCAGCAGGTCGTCTTGACCACGTCTACAGTTCTAAATACATTGAATTGCTGCCATGTGACTGGCTGATTAGATATTTGCGTTAAGGAGCAGTTGGACAATTAACAGGAAACATTTTTAGTCTCGAAAATCCAATGGACTGATCATTCCTATCTATTAATAGCAGCTTTACTGGTTTTGTATCATAACTGACTGTGCTATGACTGTGTGCTGGAAATCTTTCTGTAAACAAACACAGAGGCGTGTCTACAGGTCCAAAGAAAGTCCTGAAATGTCACGGTGGTTTATTACTTTAATAACATTCATTCTGGTGACCAATTTTCCATATTGTACAGTTGTATATCCATCACTATCTTTTGTCTTGGATCAGTCATTACCATTAACAAGTTTTCTTGCTCTGATTTGAACTGTAGTCCTCCTGGATTACCCAACAGTCTTTAGCTGTTCTGATTTTGCAGCATCGTGTTTCCTTCATACAAGTACTCCATATATATTATAATACCAGAGATGAAAAAACACACAGTGATCTCCAAGTGTTTATTTAGTCTCCTCACAGCGATTCGAGTGCGATGGCTGGAGCTTTTCTGTGTGGAGTCTGCATGTTCTCCCCGTGTTTGCGTGGGTTCCTTCCGGGTTCCTCCGACAGTCCAGAGACATGCAGATTAGGTTAATCGGTGGCTCTAAATTGCCCATATAGGAGTGAACGTGAGCGTGGTTAGTTGTTTGTCTCTATAAGTCATCCCAGTGATAGACTGGCGACCTGTTCAGGGTGTACCCCGCCTCTCACCCTATGTCTGCTGGGATTGGCTCCAGTAGCCTGCCCCCAGCCCCCTAACCCACTAACCCCCCGAGGATTAGCGGGATGGATGATGGACGGATGAAACACACATCAGGCCTGTCTACTGTTTTTCCAGAGGGTGGCAGTTTTTGAAGCTCGTGCTTCTTTTGTTGTAATTCCCAATTTTAACCATAAGATGGCGCCATTACACAGTAAAGATGTCACTTCACTGGAAGAACAACGTACGTACTTGTGTGTGTGTGCGTGGACAACATAAGCAAGATCCATTTACTTTCACTCAGACACCGCGATCTGTTAGTGAGGTCGTTTTGAAACCAGCTGGCTGCCTAAAAGGCAAAGCCTTAATTTAATTAATTGCTTTGTGTCAAAGCTTCACGCTGGCACGTCCGTTCCCAGAGCACAGCTAAAATCTTCCTTTGTTTAGCATCAGCTCACTGAATCCTTCACCTCAGCTATGCCACAATAAGTCCTGACATGCCTGATTGGGTGTGTGTCTCTGCTCTGTGTTGGTTTGCAGACCAAATAAACTTCTCCTCACTCTTTTCTTTCTTTTTTTTTTAAATGTCTGACTCAGATACACCGTCATAGTTCTGGTTGTGAAAATAGTTACACGAAGTTGTGACTTCCAGCAAACTGTGGATGTCATTGTGTGAGTAGAGTATGTCTGGCCAGGGTTAGTGTGAGCCTTAGGATGAGTCAGTGGCAAGACACGAACGATCAGTCAAAACTCTGAACAGACAGCTCTGTCTTTCCTGAGAAGCACTCTACAGTCTGTCAGATCTTTAAAATAAATGACCTTAAACCCTTTTCATTTTGAATGCATGTAAATGCAATAAAGGGCAGAAATAACCAAAATATATATAGTTTTTTTTCTTCCCTCAAACTTTTAAGGTACTTCACAGGACATTTCAATGGGGAATCATTGGTTTTAAATGGCCATTACTTGTGTTTGCTGGAGCTTTTGGTTGTTCCCTATTTAAAACATTGTTAAAGGAAGATATAAATTGGGTTTTAAGTACACAGTTAAACAAACAAAAAATAATAATCCTTTGGTGTGGTGCACTAGAAAGAGCACTACTTACCATCTTTATTTTAACTCTTGAAAATCTTATAGGGTGTGTCCACTTGCATTGTAAAATATAGCTTATTTCAATTTTGTAGAGGTCTGAAAATAAAAACTAGAAATTTTAAGTTGAATGAACTTGACAAGAGTTGTTTGACATTTTTATTTAAATTAAAATATGGGCCCAGGCTGCAGGATATGGTTTTGCTCTCTCTCTCTGTGAGAGATGGAGAGATACGAAGACTTCCTCACTTCTGCCCCGCCCCCCCTTTCTTTCATCATCTCTCTCTCTTTCTCCCAGTGTACTCTCTGTGTATCTGTATTTGCTCTTTGCACATGTCTTATAATTTGATTTCCTCACTCAAAACCGGTCACTGGAGGAGATGCTGCAGGATTAGTTTCCCTGGCAACGGCTCATGGGATACAAATGGGATGCTGGGACAAAGACGTGTAATTTCATTTTTTTTAAAAAAAGTGTGTTTTTGGAAGCACTTAAGGCACTGAACCTGAACATCCTCTCTTGCTCTCTCTCTGTTACTTCCTTTTTTCTTTCCTGTAATTGGGTGAGAGATTTGTGTTACACATTTTTTTCATGTAAGCGCTGTGTTACAACAGATTTCCGGTACCTTTTTTCAACTTAGTTGGAATACACTGATGAATTATGATAACTTACTTCTGCTTGAAGGCCTCAAGAGATGTGTGGTTTATCTTACCATTTAAAACAAAAAACAAAAAAAGACCGAAGTGATGAGTCTTGTAGGTGTTGACGTATTCAAAAATATGTCTGTATGTGCAGATAGAACTTGTTGTGTATGATATTCAAGGTCATATGTCAATAGGGTCAGTCATGGTTTGTTTTTGAGCTCTGATCACTTTTTAGAAACATAGTGACTATTTTCATCAAACCGACTCGCTTCCTATGATGCATGAGGGCGTCAGCTGAATTCTGATACAGTGTGACTGCTTCATAATGGGCCACAGAGATGAGTTCACACAAGTTAAAACAGGCTTTATCTGTATGCATTGTTAAAAATCATTTGCCTTTCATGAGGTAAGATGCTGTTTTAAATGTAAAACTGTAATGAAGGAGTCACTGTTGATCATCAAAACAGGAACATAAATAATCAATTTGCATTTAGTTTTGATTTTTACACTAGCTGCATCACTGTGTGGTATGGAGGCTGCACTGCCTCCTGGCCCTGCAACACATAGTGAATACAGCCAGCAAGATCATCAGTGCCCCTCTGCCATCCATCATGGACATTTTTCACACCCGCCTCACCCGCAGAGCCATCAGCATTGCTGGTGACACCTTGCACCCCTCACACACTCTCTTCAGCCTCCTGCCATCAGGGAGAAGGTACCGGAGTCTCTGGGCCGGCTCCACAAGACTCTCAAACAGCTTCATCCACCAGGCTGTCAGGATGCTGAACTCCATCCACTACCTCCCTCCTCTTCCCCAGCCCCTGGACCAAAATCCAACTCTTCATCTGCTGCTGATTAACCATCTCCTGTGGACTGTTTTATTGTGCACTTTACTCACTAAATTTGCACTAATGCCAACTATGCTGCTGCCATACTGCACACTCTGATTGTACATAGGTTTTCTTTATTACTTTATTTTATTCTATTTTATTTTACCTAAATACTTCTCTGTACGTAGGTTTTACTATTCTATTTGTTTTTATCTTTATTTTTACTTAATGGCACCTCTCACTTGGTGAAGGAGAAACAGTATTTCGATTTGTCTGTATCTCTTGCACATATAGTGAATTGACAAACAAAAACAAAAATCTTTTGAGTCTTTGAATCTTTTCAATCAAATCTCCACTTTCCATTAATTTGATTGAGAAATTGCTGCAGGCAGATATTAGCTTTATTTATGTTTAACAGTCCTTAAACTACAGTTTACAAATGTCAGATTAAACTCCAGAACAGCTCAGAAGGCTTGGCTGTGACCATCAGCTGGAACAGAGTGAGCTGGTACTTGGTGCCAAGTTAAGACAGTGATTTTGATTAGTGACCCAAACTCATAATTACTCCATTATTCATTTCTGCATAATCAGTAGCTGTCTTTATATAATACTGACCAGGGGCCCCGTGGGACATAGAGGTCATGGAGGTGGTTTTAGCAACCTGGGAAGTAAACCCAGTATTCAGTAATAGGCAATTTAGTTAGAGTTTGTGTTTAATACATTAATATGAACTTGTGAATACAAGCCCAAACTCGTTTCTTAGGCCTCCATTTAAAACTGTCAATGAAAATCAAATCACATTGTAAAAATATGAACCCAACCTGCTCACCAGGTGGATTTAAACATGACCCCAGACCCCCCTTGGCATTTTTTTCTAGAGAACTTGTCAACTTCCAGACTGGGATTTAGGCGGCCTGTGAAGATTAGACATAGTTGATGAAGAATTAAGAGGGCTCCCCATTTGTTTGCCACCCACTGAGCCGGTCTCATGATTTCTGCATGAACAAGCTTTGTATCTGAGCTCCGCGCACATTGCCTTTTGTTCCAGCGCGCCCGGTGGGCAGCCGACGGGGCCAGCAGCAGCACAGAGACTCCTTTCACTACCGGCTACCGTTTGTTCTCCATCTCTGCTCCGTGGTGTACGCTCGCCCGAGCACGTCTCCCCCGTTAGGAAACGCATCTGCGCCGCTGCCACCGACATTACGGCAGTGAGGAAGCGCCGAAATGACTCGCTTACACTGGAAATTTCGCCTGTGCGTTTTACGCGCAGGGGAGGTTCCAAGTATGTATGAGTAAGTGAGAATTAAGGGGAGTGAAACGTGCCGCTTAACGTGTACCACTTTGCTTTAAAAGCTCACGGGGGGAAGGAGGACCGAACATTTATAGGAGCCAACACGTCTGGTCACGGCTGATCATTGGATACATAAAGGCGCGCACCACACACCGGTAAACAAACTTTTATTTTTTATTCATCATGCCAATTCATTCATGCTGTTTGTTACTGTAAAATAAATGTTGTCATTAGTTAATTTGGGTTGAATTCCTTATCTGTTGTGTCATTGTCATATTGTTAGAACAAAAGTATTATAAATCACGTTTGAACTAAAATCCGGTCCATTAGCGGAGCATCAACTGCCGCTCCATCGCACCTTGTGGATAATTCTAGTCTGTGCAGCCCACTGAGGTAGTGTTTTATGTCTGAATTGATTAGAACAAGCAAAGCGACAATAATTTGATGGAGACGATGGAGTTACATCACTTTTCTCTTTTGATTTCATAATTAGTGAGAGCAGAAGAGGAGGGTGACTAGGGAAGCGGAAGGAGGGGTTTAATTTCATCTTGGGCACCGACTGACTCCTGTTGAGTACAGTGAGTGCAGAAAAGTACTCCGGCTGTCTGGCCCGCAGAGTCCTCTGAGTCCACTGTGTCTGTGGATTATAACCCTTACTGGTATAAGCTATAGGGAAGAGTAAAAGCTTGTATTATAAGTCACAGGATCCATTTTAAAATTATAAAGCTGAAGATTTATTCAAGATAAAATCGAATGAATGTTTGCTACAGGGTGATCACATGATCTTCCTGTGTTCGTTTATTTGCAGGTTTTTCTGCTGCCTGTCTGCACAGAGAGGTGTTGCCATAAGGAACAGGAAGAAGCTCAGTATAAGAAGCCTCAGTTTGTGATCTAGAGTCCCTGTGGTTTTCCTCTGACTACCTTCTAACAGGCAGCAAGCAAAGATGGAGCGGATGGAGGACGGGAAGGTAAATATAATTCTTATACTTCTGTGTGTAGCTGTTTTTATGTTGAGATTTTAAAAAATAATAATTTTCAACCATTAAACCCCTCACATATGATTTTTTGCAGATTCCTGTAATTTCTTCTCAGATGTAAACGTACTTGCTTTAGTGTCGGTTATAATTCCCAGTGTTTCCAGAGGAAGAGTGTCAGCCTGTTTTTTGCCATTATTTGTTTTACTCTGAGCCTGTTTTTTTTTTTTTTTTTTTTTTTTTTTGAGCCAGCACCTCCCAGTGAATAAGAGGTTGTATAGACGGGCAATTCTGTAGTTTTCCTTTCTGGCATGAGATGATAACTTCAGGACGTGACTAAAAGGGAAAGAGAAGGACACAGGGCTGTTGGGTGGCAAGTCTGAACTTGAGTGTGCTTTAGTTCCTTGCGTTTATTTGCGTGTTGCGTTGAGAGATGGGATGAGGGAATAGTAAAATGACAAAGAAAGGAAAAAGTGAAGCAAAGCTGATCAACTTGTTTCTTGTGATAACATGCAACACAAGTGAGTTAGTTTAATTAATCAAATGGGGAGCATTAAATCTGAAGACAGAAATGTGCTGCTGTCTCTGAACTAGCAGTGCTGTTGCAAACCTTCCTTGTGGTTTGTCTTTTGAAATATGTTGCATGCAGTTACTTCATTTTCATGGTTATTACTTGAGATTTTCACATCAACCGTGTTGGTGTAACTACCCACCACTCTCAATATGAACATGCACTGCAAAAAAGACCTGTACAAAATGTTTGCACAAAATGTAACTAAAATTAAAAACAAATTACAATATAACTAAATAAACATTTGTAAGTAAATTGCAATTGTAAATTGCAAGTAAATATTTTTTCACATGTACTATACTGAAGAGAAAATCATTGTAAAAGGACAACTGCAAAGTTCAGGTACATGATAAAAAGATAAAGAGATACAAGAAAGGGATAGTACAATGTAGTCAAAAAGAAGAAGAAAAAATGTATAAAAAGTGGGAATGAGAAATATTAAATAAGTGAGAGAGGTGGGAAGACAATTTCAAAATAACACAAATGTGGAAGTTAAGCATTGAAGAGAGAAGGCAGACGTCAATCCAGCATCACTCCTCTAGATATTTTGTGGGATGATGAAATATTGAAATCTTGATAATGAGGAAATACTGCATCTGCCTGTGCTTTGGAATTATTTATTCATTTTTCCATATAATCATTTAGTATTAGAGATAAAAATGAACATTAGTACGGGGAACCAAATTACAACAGTGTAGCAGAGCAACTCAGGTTTAACGTTCATTCTTGACAAAAGAAGAAGCAGTTAAGAAAACAATCTCACCCCAAGGTCCATTTAGCAGTTGTCAATCATATCACATGATTTTCATGAGAGGGAGTTTGTCATCAAAGTGTCCTAGTACAGAATGTTCATACTTTCTGAGAACTTTAAGCTCAGCTCAGTACGTCTTACTTTACATTATTTACATAACTGTTTACATTTATCGGCAGGTAATCAAGAATTAGGTGTGGCTACATGTTGATCGTAACTTTTTTTCAGCAAAATGTTACGGAGAGTTCTGAGTGGCACGTTGTAAAATGCAGCTGGAGATCTCATTCATATGCTCGGTTGCTGTTTGACAAGTAACCTACACGACACACACAAATGCACTAAAATAAACACATGCCTGAGCAACCGCATGCCTCACAACATGTTGATGCAACATCTGAGACAGCCACATCATGGTCACAACATACATAATGCTCCTTACTCAGCCGGCCACTCCCGAATTAGAGACTGTTAGAGACAAGAGGACGATTTAACAGCGCAGTTGTCTTGTCTAAATCCTACTCAACACCAGCATGTCCCTGCAGATGCATTTGACATGTCTGTTTCACATGCACACACATATGCACAGACATAACGTTAATTTGATTGGCATAAGTAAACACTTCAAACATTTCCTCCTCCCCACTCCCCATCAGTTTATCACATATGCAGCATTTCCCGTTTCCAGACCAAAGACATTCCAGATGCTCTCTGTCTGTCACAAATGTATCACCAGTGCATTCAGCTTGTTTTGGGCCGTCATATCCCTCAGAAAAATACAATGTCGCTTGATTGTTGAGAATATTTCTGATAACAGAAATATTCTCTGTTATCAGTCCACTGTCATTATTTCAAGTAGTTCATCATTTTTTCATATGTGCAGTTTCATTCTGAGCCAACTGGTGGTTTATGGTAACTTCATCAGCACCTGATACAAGCACCCACAAATACCACACGCTTAAAACACAATTTTATTGGTTTTGTTGTTGAAGAGGAACCTTAAGTTCCCTGTTGAAAGTCAGTAAATCAGAGCAAATGAAAGAACAGACCGTGAGATTCCTGAGAAGGAGACTCTTTGAACTGCCCCTTCGATTTTAAAATCCAGTTCATATTGAGGCTGGTTTGTGACCGATGAACATGCTGTTTCATGACGTTTGAACAATTTGGTATTTTATCTGTACAGCTAGTGATATCTGATATATGTACGGTAAATCTGTGGGACAAAGCTCACTGTGCCTGTCTTTGTACATGTTTCTTGCTAGAAGAGGCTGTTTTTGACCCGAATATGATTACAAATTGTACAACACAGTGTATTAATTTGCTGGCGGACATCATGAATGTTTCATTGTTGTTGCATGGTCGAATTAGTGCTGAAACAGCAGCAGATTTTGAAAATAGATGGATTAAACTAGATGTTTAAAATGGATTTCCTTTCATTAATGAGCCTGTTTGGAAATTAACCCCTAACTGTTCCACTCTGGATTCAAATGAAAGCCTCTGCAAAAGTTCTTAGAAAGTTTAGGCATTATAGTAAATATAAAAGAGATGTAGTCCTTCTTAAATCAAAGTGAAGCTTTGATTGGGGATGTCCATTTTTGGCATGAAGCCCCACATAGTAGACTGGGAACTTAATTCAGACTAATTACGCTATTCAGTTCTGCTTGGTTGGATACTTTGCATATTGCATATTTCAGTCCCCTGCCATGCAAAGGAATTAATGTCAGGTGTATTAGCTTGTTATTATGAGCTAAACCCGCTTTAATTCCGAAACCAGCGGGAAAAAACACTCACAATAGGATTGTGTTTTATTCTCTCAAGGTGTGTTTAGCTGCTTAGCTGAGAAATTCCTCAGAGCTGCGAAAATCATGGAGCCCATGTAGAGTTGTAGTAATACCTATCGTTCACAGCACGGCTGCGAGCCTGCGCTCTCTAATGCAGCGGACTGAAAACAGGGAAGGAGAGCAGATGTAGAAAGGCTCATTGTGTGTATTTACCAGTGTCACTGTAAACAACAAGAGCTTTGTAGAGCCAGGAACAGGCATGTCCACCACACTGACTGAGGGGATGATTGTACATGAGCTGCATCCACTCATTGTTTTAATCTGTCATATCTCTCTGTCGTTTTCTCCCTCAACAGCCGAAGAAGAAGATCACCCCTTACCTTCTCTACTGTGTTTCAACAGCAGTCATCGGCTCGCTACAGTTTGGCTACAACACTGGGGTCATCAATGCACCAGAGCAGGTGTGTGTTTAAGTGTGTCTTTTTCTGGACGTGTTATCGTTTTCTTGCCACACAGCTGGATGAATTCTTGTAATGGATGCTTAGTGTTGCCATGGGACAGCCATCAAGGGAAGTGGGCTTTTCTCATTTTCTCATCTGGTCTGCTTTGACCTAATCAGAGTTGTGGTGCCATACATTTCCTGTTGATGCAATAAGCCAGTTCTAACAGCTTTACTGCCCCCATGTGGATATGTCAAAACCTCAAGCACAAGCGCTGTCGCAAAACAAATGCTTTCTTAAAAGCTTCTGCCTCTAACCTTTCCATTTGTTTCTGTGGTGTGACAGAAATTGCGTAGGTTTTTCCAGAATGTGTCTATGGAACGGTACGGAGAACCGTTCAGACCAGGAACAGAGACCATAGTGTGGAGTTTCTCTGTGGCCATCTTCAGTGTGGGAGGCATGATCGGGTCCTTCTCTGTCGGAGCTGTGGTCAACAGATTTGGCAGGTGAGAACAAAAGGAATAGATGGATAGATTGATTGAGAAAATAATCTGTTACTTTTTTATTTCCTTACTGTCACTAACTATGTGTCCTGCCTTCTCTCTGCTTTGTCACTCATCATTAGGCGTAAGTCCATGCTGCTGTCCAATGTCCTTGCTATCCTTGGGGGTGGTCTGATGGGACTGTCGAGCCTGAGTCGATCTTTTGAGATGGTCATTTTCGGCCGGTTGGTCATCGGTGTGTTCTGCGGTCTGTGCACGGGACTGACACCCATGTACGTGGGGGAGATCTCTCCCACCACTGTCCGAGGAGCTTTCGGCACCCTGCACCAGCTGGGAGTAGTTATTGGCATCCTTGTGGCACAGGTAATGAGTTGTGACATAGTGATTATATAATGCATGCAACAGACTGACTTAAATACATCTGCAACAAACACTTCATACCCTGTTCCCTGTGTTTTTTAGATCTTTGGTCTGGAGTTTCTGCTGGGCTCAGATGATTTGTGGCCTGTGCTGCTGGCTCTGACTGTCCTGCCTGCCGTGTTGCAGAGCATCATGTTGCCCTTCTGCCCTGAAAGCCCCCGCTACCTGCTCATTGTCCTCAACCAGGAGGAGGAAGCAAGAAAAGGTCAGTTGGGAGACAGTTTATACTCTGCCAACAACCTGGAGACTGAATCTAGACTAACTCATGGATTTTTAATGATCTGTGGATTGAAGCATGTCCTGTAGATGAGGTGGCTTTGTGAGTTATTAAAATTTTAGCATGTTACATGATGTTCCAAAACCCTTGCAGCCTCTTTTTACTTGACATTATATTTGCATAATAATGTCCTGACTTCCGCTCTGTGCATCCGTCTCTTCTCCTCTTTGTAGCACTGGTGCGCCTGCGTGGCTGCGAAGATGTGGACGACGATATTCAAGAGATGAGGGAGGAAGGGAATAAGATGGCTATGGAAAAGAAAGTGACCATCCCCGAACTCTTCCGCTCCCCAAAATACCGCCAACCAATCATTATCGCCATTGTCCTCCAGCTCTCTCAGCAGCTGTCTGGCATCAACGCTGTGAGTAGACATCATGTCTTATAGTGGAGTCGAGTTATAAGGATTTAATTATCAAATGTCAGTCTATGTGAAGGGAGGGGGGCAATCTTTAAACTCAAACATAGATCTTTAAAGGAGCATTCACTGAAATGACACGAATGTTTCTGACAAGCACATGACAAGAGCTGCCTCTTGGCTCCAGCCAATGTTAGACTGAGTGGAATAATTTAAGCCTCTGAGGGTCAATGGAGAGAGACACGCACAGTGGTATTGAGTAGGTATTTTGTTAATAAGGTCATGTAACCAGGCTGACTAAATGTGTTGACGGTTGCTGCGTCAGACCCAACAATCACAATAAAGCTGCCCGCAGCCCGCGGCTAAAGACTGCAACGTTGAATCATCGATTGAACCCTGACAGACGCATTAACACTCGTGACCTCTATCACTCACCAGAAGAGTAGCTGGTACAATTTTCCAAAATGCAACTTGTATAGCTTTGCGCTTTGTAACAATTCCTAAAGTTAAAGCTGCACTAATCAATATTTTCATATGGATCAAATGAATATGTGAATTGTCAAAAGAGATTTATCAGCCAACCCTCTGCTCGACAGAGCATTTTAGCATCTGTTAGCTCATTGTTTTGGTTTTACAGCCTTTTTGTTTTAGCTCATTTTCTAATAAACTCACTGTGCACCACCTGCAACTATTTGATAACACATTCATCTTATCAACTTTAGAAGCTGGTAATATGTCATTGTTGTGTTTAAAGCTTTGAATGCAGGTTAGTAACTCTTCCTCTTTCTCCCCTTTCAGGTCTTTTATTACTCCACAGGCATATTCACCAGTGCTGGTGTAAGTCAACCCATCTACGCTACTATTGGAGCTGGAGTCGTCAACACTGTGTTTACCGTTGTCTCTGTAAGTGTCTGACCACCTGGTCTGTGTCTCAGAATATGGTATGTTTGATATTTAGCGGATTATTAATCAATCCCTTTTTCTGTCCGGACCAGCTCTTCCTAGTTGAAAGGGCGGGGCGAAGGACGTTGCACCTGATTGGGCTGGCTGGAATGGCCATTTGTGCCCTCATTATGACAATCTCACTCTCTTTATCGGTAAGTGCCCATTGCTGGATTCCTCCACGGGAGTCCTTTTGGCCTACAGAATTCTTCAGAACGTCTCCCTGATGCTCCTTTATTATATCACTGATTTCTCTCTGTTTCTCTCTCTGAGCAGAAGACCAACATGTCTCTAAGCTACCTCGCCATTGTGGCTGTGTTCGGCTTTGTTGCCAGTTTCGAGATGGGTCCTGGTCCCATTCCCTGGTTCATTGTGGCTGAGCTCTTCTCCCAGGGGCCCCGACCTGCTGCCATGGCTGTCTCTGGTTTCTCCAACTGGACCGCCAACTTCCTGGTGGGGCTGGGTTTCCCTAAATTGGAGGTATGGATAAATTTACTACACCTTCTTCATGAGCAAGTCTTGCAGTTTATCCCATAACAAACAAAAATCTTTCTCCTCTTCTCTCAGGAACTTTGCGGCCCATACGTCTTCATCATCTTCACAGTCCTCCTTATTCTGTTCTTCATCTTCACCTTCCTGCGAGTGCCTGAAACCAAAGGAAGAACCTTTGACGACATTGCTCAGGGATTTTCTGCCAGTGCGGGGAAACCCCCCCACTCCCCGGTGCCTGAAGCGGTGGTCGTCGGCCTGCCAGACAGCAAAGAGCCTGCGCCCATGTCCCCGACAGAAAAGGTTCCCATGGTGGATCTTCCCTCAGAGAAACCATGAGCATCTTTTGAGAAAAGAAGGAAGGTACAATGCAGACAAACAAGTTCCAAGCACATCAATATTCTGAGGAGTAAAAGCAGCCAGGGTGTGTTTAGAAAAAACGCAGTAATACATTTTTAGTTTTTTTAATGTCTGTTTTTAGCGTACCTTTTTTAATTTATATACAGTGTTTTTTAAAGATTCTCTGGTTACAGATGCTAAAACAATTCCCTGTAATCCTGCTTTTAAACGTGGGCCAAACTTAACTGAATTACCAGCACTTAATGTTTGTTGCCATTCCCAGTGCCAGTTCTGTGCATATTGATCGATGTGAGAGGATCAACATATGTTAAGTGTTGAGTCTCAGCTACCCCCAGTGTTAAAAGGTTGCAGGATTTGGGTGGGGCGGTTACGAATTGAGGTCAAGCCTGAAAAGCCGGTTTTGGAGCACTGTAGTTTGACCCAAAAAAGACTGATTTGGTTTCCTGTCTGCTTGCCTGATGTGCCTCACTGCCATGAGATGGGAGCCATGTTTACATGAGTAGACAGAAAAAAACATGGAGGAGGTCCTGTAGCTATCCCTCTCTTGTTCAAGTGCACAAAAAGTTAAATGAAATATATTTAAACACCTTTAAGTATGATATGTATTATAACCTTATTTGGGAATAGACAATATTTGTATTTATGTACGTTGTTTGAAGTCGAGAGTGTTTGTGCTGATAGAGAAGTAACTCAAGTAAATTGGTGGTGCTTGCATCACATGTGTTATGTATGTATGTTCTGTATGTATGTACGAGAATGAGGTGTAGTCTATCACTGCCAAGTCTTAACAAAGTCTCTGTTTTAACATTTCACTACAGGGTACAACCAACAAAGTGCATTATAGCAGTCGGGTACAAAAACTCAGGTGGCAGTTTGTGTTATTGTACATGGCTTCTGACTGTTACAGCAAAAAAAAAAAACAAAACAAAAAAAAAGCATTTATCCATCACTGTACTTGAACCATTTTTGTCATTTGTTTGTAAGTACAAGCTACTGCATCACAAGTCATGAAATAAAATAAATTACAGTCTCCTTAACAGTGTTACATCAAATCAAAAGTGTTTGTCAGTGGGTTATGGTTAGGGTTAGCAGGATGCACTGGAACACATTTAAGTCTACTCATAATAACATAACAACACATATCTCAGTCCAAACAAGACATCAGTCATGTGAGATGGTTATACTGAATAAAAACACTAGATGAATTGTATTTATTTCAACTGTTTACGCACAAAAAATGACTTATCATATGTAATTGTGTCCAATTGTCTGAAATTGTGTGTGTATATATTGTAGAATTTGTAGTTACTGCAACATGATCAGCTTTTACAGCACAGTATACATGCGTATAAATGCTATGCCAATGTTTGTACAGTTGCACCTTCTCTTGGGTGTGCGCACTCTCATAAAGAAACGCTTTTCAGCGTGTGAGCTTCTCAGTGTTTGGTTTGCACTTTGGCAGTCTGACTACTTTCTAATGATTGTTTTGTTTATGTGTGGATATGTGTTACATGTAAATGCACTTGTATGTGTTCGGATATGTGCGGTTGTGGTTGTGTTTCTGTGTTTGTTTTTCATAATCCTGCTGAATCCACTGATTTTTCTTTCCCTCTGGAAATACTGTTACTGGTGATGAATGCCACGATGTTGCTTTGCAGTTCTCCACATTATGCACATCTTTAATATGTATATTTTGCTCTTTTGTTGTTTTCTTTTTTGTGTGTTTTTTGTGAGAAAACAGAAATGAAAAGTGACGACAGTTGAGTGTGTGTGGGAGTCAGATAAGAGGTGACCTTTACTGTTTCTCTATTATAATGTCTTCTGTAGTAATATTAGTGACACATGGTTTGAGAAACTAAAAAGGAAATAAAGCTGTCCATCTTGTAAGGAAATACGTGACTTGAATTATGAGCATAAACAGTCTTTTTTTTTCTATCTGTAATGCCATAAGTCAAAGCAAGTTTGTTGTCATGAATGTTTAATGTATCTGCAGTCTCTGTGCTGAAGTGAAAGTGTGAGAGTCAAGTCTGGCGTTTTGTCTGGTGCCCATTTCTGCATTGTCACAACTCCTTTTCTGCACCACAGCAAAGCCTCAGTCAGCTGCTCATTCATACACTGTAGAGCTAACCAACACTCTGAAACACTGAAATAAAGCCATGAGTTAAAATGGCCATGGCCCATCTTGATGTTTTTTAGGGAGTAAATGTGTGAGGAGGCGTTATGGGGTCACATCTCCTATTGAGCCACACAGCTTCAAAAGCCAAGCCAGACCACAAGAAGAGATGCAAGAGAATATTTACTATTATTTTACTCTTTACATTGCACTTCTAAAGAAACTATTCTGAAATTATAGGCCTTTGCATTTGTGTAGTTGTTCTCACTTTGATTATTTTCATTATTTCAATTGAATATTTTATAATTCGGTCATTATGTCAGCAAACATCACTTTTTGTTGTGTTCAACCACACAACAAAAACCTCACAGAGGACTAGGAGAACTCAAATTCACATTTGAAAGGATGGATGGCTAATTTTGCTTACATTTTTTTGTGACTAATTGATCATAAAAAAAATGCTGATAATTTTCTGATGATTGACTGATCAATTTATCATCTAATTGTTTCTGCTCTAAAAACACAGAAACAGATTTTATTCAAGCTGCCACAGGGAACGAGTTCTTGCAGAAAAAAAAAACGTGAGAAGTGATAAATCCCTGCTTAATGACTTGAGGATCATCATCCATTTCCCTCTTCACGCTACCTTCTGTACATCAACCCCTCAGAGCAAAGAGCCCTGGGTAAAGGGCCCCCGGCAGGCTGGGAATGGGGCCATCTAACTATGTCAAGCCAATAGGCAACATCTCCCTGCAAGAGTCTACCGAAGTCTTGCTCATTGCAGTGAACTGGGGCATGAAAGCCCAACAACAAGCTGCAGTACTCCAGTCTAACCATCGAGTGGCGTGCACACACCAGAGGGGTGTTCAAATCTGTGTGTTTGCGTGTGTGTGTGTATGTGTGTATGTAAATACTGTCTGGATGAGCAATCCTGTGAGGGGAGGAAGTTGTCTGAGAGATGGAAGGGAGAGTTAGGGGGTGGGGGGTGGGGGGTTGTCATGTGAAGGATGAAGAGGATCCAGAACTGTATCTAATTTATATTCATTTTCTGTAAAAAAAAAAAAAAAAAAAAGTGAGTGGCAGTAAATGTGAGCAAGAAAAAAAAGGAGGAAAAAGACTTTGGGTACTTTCACATGCCACTGCCTGAAAAATGCAAGTTAGCGCAGTTTTCAGACATGTGAGGGATGCCACGGTTTGAGGCACAGTCTGCCAGGCGGCCTTGCAGAAATTTGTGTGAGGCATTAGAGGAGATCTGGAAAAGGATGCCGTTAGACATGTCTAGACAGTTGTTTTAGAGACCAGACAAACTTGTTTGTTAATTTTTCCACCTCCTTCTCTCTCTGTCACTCCCTCTTGTTGACTCTCCCTTTGTCTTTGTTTCTCTCAAATAAAAATAAAAGAACTCTCTCCCACTCTCCTCCTCCTCCTCTCTCTCTCTCTGATCTCTTTCTCTCCTCCTGTCTCTGTGACAACAGCGTTTTGTTTACTTCCTTGCTTGGCAGTGTACTTATTGTATGTGCTGTTCTGTAAATATTATTCTCCTTCCCTCATCCCTTCATCCATCCACCCCCTCATCCCCCCTCTCTCTCTCTCTCTCTCTCCCTCAGATAAAGAGAGCAAACAGACTCCACCCCTCTCTCACCCCCCTCTCCCTCTCTCTGTCACACACACTCACTCTATTTCCCTCTTTCTCTCTCTTTCATGCTCTCTCCCTCCCTCTCTCTCTCTGTCAGTGTCATTCTGTAGTGGAGATGTGGAGTGTCTTTCTGTCTCTCTGTCTGTTTTTCCAGCCTAATTCAGCGGAGGAAGGTAAGGACTAAACTTTTACTTGAATTTATTCACGTTACATTTATGCTTGCATGTGTGTGTGTGTGTGTTTAGGGGCATAGTGCGATGGAGACTTGACACCGCTCTCTCATCATGTGCTTGTAATGAGTCCACAAGTGAAGGATGGACTCTTGGTATGCTTCTGCATCAGCTCTCCAAGAATGTGGCTCTCTGGGAATTATGGGCACTTTGACAACGTGTGAAACTGTGGCACATAAGGCCCTGCAGCACTATGAGAAAGTCCAATTCATCCTGGAATTTTTGGGCTCCACCTCCAGCTTGAGACCCCCTGAATAATTATACACCTTTCCCCTTGCTCACACAGCCCTGTGTGTGTTAGTTCTGTGTGCTCTTCATTGTGTCTGATTGAGTGAATATGCATGCACATGCTTGAGTGTGCCACTGTGGCAGCACATCAGATAGGACTTTGTTGGCATGGAAGTGCCAGGTGCGTGCCGGGGCCTATCAAGCTCCTGCTACAAAAGAATATGGAAATAAGGCAGGAGACAAACGAATAATAAGTTGCATAACCCGTTTCTCTTTGACTATGGAGTCTGCGACCTCCTCCCAGCACCCATGTCACTTATGATCTCACGGATGTGACAGCCAGAGACCCCTACCCCCCTCCAGTGCAGTTATCAGTGCCCCTTCTTTCTATGGATGCATCTCCTCTTCTCCTTCTCTTAACTCTCCACTCTTGGTCCACCAAATGGAAATAATACATGTTTAAAAAGTTCAAGAGCAAGTGAGCGAGTGTGTAAATGTGTATATACGTGTGACAAACTGGGAAGGCTGATAGTTGAGTGAGACTCCATCCATGAAGTGTTCTGTCAGTTCAGGGTGGGCTGACAATAATTTGAGGACTCAAATTGCCTTTGTACACTATATATGCGTGTGCATCTGTACATATGTGTGTGTGTAGTTATAGGTGCATACATGCTTTGGCGGCTCCCTATACATAGCTCCCACTCCTACATCCTGTCCCCAACACTTGAAGGGGATTCAGCCGTCAGCACGCAATTACTTTGAAAGGAAAGAGCTGCACATCGGAAAGGGCTGCACCTGTTCATGCTCATCTCCCATTGGGTTCAGTTTACTGCGAGATGTGTGTCAGTACTGGTCTATAACAGAGGTAACTTATATGTCAGCCTCATGCCACAGATTTGAGCTGCGTCTGTGACAGATGGCCTGGACTAAGATGAGACAGAATGACAGAGAGAGAGAGGCTGCACAATGTTGCTGGCCTGCTGACTCTGTTTGCGTAATTGAAATACAGCGCTCCATAATACAGTATTAACCCAATAGCATGGATGTCCATATAAATCCACATAAATTGAAGCATCTAGTTACGTCACGAAGGGAGGATTTGGCATCTGCCTCTGCTTTGATCGCAGTATATGACGTGTCTGTCTGGACTGACTGACTATGGCTGCCTGTTAACTGATATGTTTACTGTCTGTCTTCCTACTGTTTATTGTCTGTCTACTACTTTTGAAATATATCAGTGTATCCACCTCTAACAACCCCTACTCTTGTCTGTTTTCACACCACAGACCACGAAGAGGTGTAATTTGTAGTCATCATTTCATTTCATTTCAGTTAAGAGTATAAACGCTAGTTTGCTGCTTCTTTGCACGCAGACAAACTAGCTGAGCGTGTGAGTGACAGGGCATTTGATTTATCACTCGCACATGCCGCCTGTGTAAGTGTGGATGCTTTCGCCCACATGCATTGTTTGATGTGAGGTGTTGATGTGAAGCCACATGGCTGGCTTCTAAATTGTTGGATGTGTGTCAGGGATTGCGTGTTCACATTGGATTAACACACCGCACTGAAGGGGAGGCCTGCGCAGGAGGCACACCTGATGCCCCTCCAGCTCTTCCCGTCATGGATGAGTGGAGCTGCAGTGATGCTCACCGAGCTAAGCATACCCAGATACTCACCTTGTGTCATTAGCGAAACTTATGTCATACCCTGAAATGGTAATCATAGTCATCTGATTTTGACCAAAAGGCAACAGGCTGGCTGGCTGTATACTAAAATAATTTAAATGTGAATGACTTTTCTGTATGAAAATCCAACGGGGTGAAAAGGTTTTGCAGATGTTACTCCACTGCTCTACTTACAATTTGAAAGTATTGTATTTGAGCGTTTGCCTTTCTGCTTGTACTCTGCTACATTTCAGAGGAACATATTGTGCTTTTTTTTGTCCTACTAAATTTGTCTGACAGCTAGACTAGCTTTTCAGATTAAGAATTGTAAAAATCTTAATCTAACTAGGAGGAAGGAGGAAATACATTGGAAATACATACAAAGGAAATACATTGCTAAAGGCTTGTGACACCTTTCAAAAAAGCTGTGTCTAGCTGGTCAGAAATGGCTTCAGAGGTCTGTGAGTTTCACCAAAGAAGCATTTCACCCCTAAACGTCTCAAAAATACATAATAAACAAGCACTGATTAGATAAAATAATTAAATTATAGTTTTTTATTCTGTGTTTTCTCATTAATAATCTCAAGTATATTTTGCTGCTTTTACATTGCTGTACTGAGATTTTAACTTAAGTAAAGGATCTGACTACTGCTTCCACCACTGGTTATCGGTGCATAAAAAGAAAAGCACCAGGCAGCATAAATTTTGGGGGCATGTTGACATTCTCACTTTAAGGTCATCCGCACCATCTTTCCTGCTGTGGGTTGTTTCTGGCTTTAACTGGGTATTAATTAGGCAGATTACCACTCTTATCCTGGGTGTAGTAAACTGTTTTGTCTTTTTCAGGACATGATAAATTAGAGACAGTGTGATAAGAAAACAAATGGCATGCTTGACACAGTGGGAGTGCAGTAGGACAGATGCCACTAACGGCCCTGAAGAGCTTCCTGCTCTCGTTCCTCCGGCGTGCATGTTCACCGAGCTGCAGAAAGAGAGAAATCACATGCGGGTGGGAAGTGGAGCACGCAGCATCCCCATCATTGCCACTACAACACTTAACTGTGACCAGGCGTTATTTTTAGCAGCATTTTTTTTCCCATGTAATTTTTAAAAGCAACATCATTTTCTGTGGCTGTTGAGAGCGCTGTAATGACATTAGGCCACTTTTCCTCAAATGAATCACACATCTGCCATTTGTGATATGAGAGGTTGAAGCCCTCAGGCAGCTGCGAGCCAAGACTCTCTGCTTTGAGTCAGTCAGTGTCGTGGCAGATAGCATCACAGAGAATACGCTTGTGCGGACAGGCAATGAGTTAGAGCCAAAATATAACTGAAAGATGAACGTGTGGTATGGACTGCTGTGACACTGGAATGTAGTTTGCAGTTTTGAATTTCACATTAAAGCTGCACTTGGCACTTCGCGTGCTGGCACCAACCAAAAGGAGCTAGAGCTAAGTTTGATTGTTGAAGGCTTCACTATTGAAAAATTACACAATGAGATTACAGTAAACTGATCCCTTCACAGATTTACATTCCTTCTTCTTAGTGGCTGTTGAGGGTGGAGATGGGGATGAAAATATATTTGTAGCAGGCTCTGGCTTTCATGGCAAGTCTAGATTTTTCTCTATCAAGATTTTTAGGAGCAAATTTTGTATTTTTTTGTCTAAAGTTTGATTCATCCTTTCCACTGAGCACAGATTACTGCTCTCCAGTGAACAGTTGAGTAGGGAGAGGGACAAACTTCTCTGCTGTGGCCCCATTGACAAGTATTTTTCCACAAGATTTTCAGCTAACACAGCTTTTATTGGGTCGCATTAAATGACGGCATGATTTTTTTCCCTTCTTGCCAAAGCCAAGCCTTTCTGGCTCTTAAACCACAGCCAAAACGTGTCTAATCTGGTCTTCAGTTTTCAAATCGACTGTCCTTTGCTAAAGGGGTAGGAAAGAGAGGTGCAGGAATAACCAAACAGCATGAAGGAATTTGGGAAGGACATTTTGGCAAATGCATTAATCTGACTTCTTGCTCACAGTTAGATGAGAACATTGATAACACTCACATGTCTGTACGGTAGACATGAAGATGGAGCCAGGAGATAAAGGCTAGAAACAGGTAACAAAGGTAAGAAAAACTCCAAAGATCAAAAACTGAACACGTCAACTTGTATTTTTAAAAGAGGTCACGTTTGACCAAGCAAGATACACTGTCTACACTGAGGTGCTGGTTGCCAGGCTAGATGTTTCCCCCATTTCCAGTCTATATGCTAAGCTAGGCTGACCAGCTGCTGGTGGTAGCTTCCTATTTCACCAACATACATAAAAACATACATAATAATGATCTTTTCATCTAAAGATGCCAATGTAGTCCATCAGAACTGTTTGTTGGGCAGTCAGATGGCTTTGGAAATACCCCTCACCCACACATTTTTGACTTAAGTTATGGAGAGTTTGTGTAGGACAAATTCTGTAACTTTCCGAAACAGACAATCTGACATTCACACCCACTTCATGTGGAGACTGGCCAGCTGTGCACACGTGAGAGAGGAGCCAGGGTTTGAATTTCTCTCTCTTGCCCCGCTTTTTTTTGTTTGTTCCACAACCTTTTCTGTCACTTTTCGTGCAAACAGCCGAGTGCAACACTAACAGCATCTTCCAGGAGAAAGTGTCTGAAAATTTGCACCATTATCTATATTTAACCAGTAATGGGTCTCCCCACTCTTCACGAGGGCTGGATTTTCACTCTCACTTAAAGTGTGGCCATTTGTACCAGCTGTAAACACTTCTGACTTCCAACAAGGTTCTACAAAACGCTGTGCAAACTAGTTCTTTTCTAGCATAAACCAACCCTAACTCTTGGCAAATGGAATGCACATTTCTCAAAATGTTGAACTATTCCCGTGAGATGTAGTTACCCAGAGCCTTTCTCCAGTTGGTAAACTAAGCGCTTTTGCAAGAGTCAGTTCTTGTGAAATGTCCTCCTACCTGCGCCTGTTGCTGCCTGTTCTGCGACTCATTGCAGGCATTGCTCTGTCATCTAACCTGGCTTAAGTGCTGTTTGTTGCAGCTGCACTTTCATTCAGCTTAACCACCACAGAGTTTTTGATAACTCCCTTTGACATGTGCATGCTTATTTCTGGGATCGCGTTAATCCCCCTCCTTCCTCACTCCTCCACCCTCCTCCTCCTCCTGCTCCTGCTCTGTCTTGGCGTATCACTCTCTCGCTGTGGTTGTTTGTAATGAGGGTTTGGTGTAGGCCTTGTCCTTGACTGACTGTCTGTGGGTGGGAGCATCTGGAGTGTATAAAGAATGGGTGGATGAGTGGACAAAAGACAAAACATGACCTGACCTCCGCTCAGAATGCTTTCAGGCACTGTGGGAATTTTTTGTGTGTGTCTTTCTGTAACGTGTTGTTACCTGTGAGCTCGGCGACTGTGTACTCTTTGCAGGTGCGTTTCCTTTGGTGTTAAGGCATATTGCGCACACACTCTCACACGCTCGCACCTCTCTAGCCTATGTTAACATTAACACCAAAATCCTTTGCTGAGTGTTTCTGGGGGGAGTGTATTGCCTGGAGAGTGTGCTGTAAAGTAGAATATATCTGCCGTCAAAGAGGCATGATGTGAACGACAGCACTACACTTAGCGCTGGAGAGTGTCGGTGCATGCATGGCCACACAGAGAGGGAAAGTGTTGGGCTAAGAGAAATGCATGGAGAGAGCAGAGAGAGGGTCACTCAGCTGAAGTGAACACTCCAGTGGCAGAAGGGACAGTCGTGAACTAATGCAGGTCACCTCTGCACAACAGAAAAGAGCATTTACACCCACACCGCACACAGAAAGAGAGGGGGAGAAGAGTGAAAGAAGCACATTCGTATGCACAAACACAATCCTGCCATCCTCTTTTCATTCCCGCTTCATAATCCTGCCTTTTCTATTCTATTGTCTAGTCTTATTCTATCAAAGCTTTTCCCACACAAACAGCAGATCTGGCATCAATAATGGAGCACAGACTATCTTCTTATTTAATGTACAGAGATGCCTACCCTGCTGTCACTTTTTAGATGAATAATACACACAAGCGCAGGGGGGTGGGCAGATGAGAGGGACAAGGGACAAGATGGAGGTAGAAAAAATGGGAAAGGTATGAAGCAAAGTGAGTAAAAGACCAGAGTGGAGCAGGGAGACGTGAGAGGCCGCAGTGCATTTAAGCAGCACTCAGGTCCAGATTGCAGACTCAGCACTTCTGCAAACTGTCAGGGACAAACTTTGAGTGTCTTGGCCCTAAGATGGACCAATAACTGGGATGCTGTTGCGCTCTGTGTACATGATGGGGTTGTCTGAGAGTTAAATAAAGGGGCTTTTACTTCCAAGTGGACTTGCCAGCAAATGTCCCCCTCTTTTGTTCAAAGCTGTCTCACACACACAAGATCCAGTCATGATGCCTCAGCTCGAGTTAATCCTTGAAAGGTGTGTGAAACACAGCACTCAATGCTTATCTTAAGATGTCGTGGTGAATTATTCAACATGCTAATGTCACGCAATGAGACATCCATGAAGCTCTTTGAACACCCCTCCATGTAATCCTCATGTACAGGTTTGTCCCGGAAAGATCGGAGGGAACGTGAGGATCTGTGGTCCCTAAGGCTCCACGACAAGAAGCTAAATAGTAGAGGCATAAATATTAATGTCAAAATAGTTTTCTATATATTATTTATGAATGACTTTGCCCTGAAGCACAAGGCTAATTGAATCTGGAGTGACACGTCTGCAAAATGTGTGTGTATGTGTCTCTTATTTGATCTAAACAGGATGGGGTTTAATGAGGTCAGAAATACCTGACAGGTGAGTGAGTGTATTTCATGCAGGAGGGGTTTGTCCATATAATGATTTATTATTCTGAAGCGAAATGAAGTACAGCAGACAGCTTGGGAAACGAATCAATGGGCAGTCTCAGACACAGAGTGAACGTTGTGATTTGAATGTTGTGATCTGCTTGAGCAGCATCATTAAACAATGAGGGAAAGGTGTGTCACAAATGGGAATTGTCAACCTTCTGAAAGTCTTTGGACTTCCTGGCTTGGTGGATTTAGTCTTCTCCCTGTAGCTGATTTGATCCTGATCAGCTCTGCCAAGCTGTCCAGACATACGTTGCACTAAAAACTATTTATTCTGATGCCTGTGGCTGCATATAATCCTTAGCTGTCACAGTCCATTTGCATTCTTTTCTTGATACAATTCATATCATTCCGAATCCTGGAGGACTTCCATGGAAAATGTGTGAATTTAGTGAGATTGACACAAAGACAAGCTAGTGGGTGAAAACAGATAGACTAGACGGGAAGGGGGGTTTGTAAGAAAAAAAATGAGGGAAGTGAATGATTGGAGGGCAGATTTGCTGGGTCTCCATCTGTGAGTATAATCCTAAAAAAAAAAAAAATCTGTTTACAGCACAGTCAGAGAACAGAATGGTGGGGGTAATTTATGTCATAAACCACACACACACACACATATA
>JBBMJY010000025.1:9190213-9305694 GCA_037833715.1 Toxotes lorentzi | reverse complement strand
TCTATCTATCTATCTATCTATCTATCTATCTATCTATCTATCTATCTATCTATCTATCTATCTATCTATCTATCAGGTCATTGGATTAGATTAGATTCAGCTTGATTGCTGTTGCACACAGTTAGTAGCAGTGCTGTGTGTCTGCGCAATGTCCTCTCTCCTTACAACCCCGGGTGCACCTCTGTAAAGGCATGTGTTTGTAATGGCCATGAACTGTCTGACTTTATAGCCAGAAGACAGAGTGAAGGGAGGAAGGAAAGGATGGATGGAGCCGGGGGGCGGGGGGTGGTTGCAGATCAGATGGGAGGGCATAGGGCATGCACCATCATTGGCTGCTGCAGTCAGGTGGATGAGGATGGGAGGAAGGGGAGGAGGGGGTTGAGTTGTTGCCAGAGCTCGTAACAGTGGCGTTGAGAGGCTTTGTAGCAAAGTCATGTTTCATGTCATAGATGTAAGAGAACACGTCTGGTGATGTGCAGCCAGGACATAAAAGATGGAGGAAGAAGGATGTTTTGCTCTCCTCCTCTGTTGTCACTCTCCAGCTGTTTTTCCCTCTCTATTTCCACTTCCACTTCTTTACCCATCTCGCACTCATTTACATAATCTTACTGTTCATCCTAACAGCTGTATTGAGCTATCCATCTTCATGTTTACTTCCTCCTGTTTTCTGGTTTATTCTCCCTCTGTGATCTCTCCACATCCTTTTTACTTTTCTTTGCCTCCTTTTTCCATTCTTCACACCTGTTTGAGAGCGGAGTCAGCTCTCGGAGACAAGTGAGAACACAGAAAACCTTTTATCTGTTTATTCTTTCCCTCTTTCACATCTTACCCTCTTATCTTTTCCTCCCACGCTGTCCCAACACCATCTAATATACACAAATGCAGCCACACGCACATACATCATGTCAAATTTAAGACATGTTCTTGACAAGGTTATATAAACAAAGTCAGGCGTTCCCTCCCTGACTGTAAAGAACAAACACACTCATCCTCTCTCATCCTCAACTCTGAGAGCACTTTAACACTCTTTAAATACATATGAGAGGGTCCTTCTTCTAAGCTGCTGCATCAGGTGTTATCAGGTGTGCCATTTACACACTCAAAGGTACAAGAAAGCCTCTCTATATGAGAATATACACATACACTACATTTACCTTACAGACAAAGGGACCTCTTTTTGATCGATGCAACCTTTAGATGATACTGCTGCTTTGGGCATTGACTCACACAGAATCACACACACACAGTGTAAAAATGGCAGCAAACCAAACCAGAGGCAGTGCTCTCAATATTCTCGTAGTTCTGTTCAGTACCAGCACTCGAGGCTCTGGCAGGCGGCGGCACAGTGTGTGTGTCACCTTGACCTCCGTGCTCAGCTGCCCTGCTGTTGACATTAACAATTGGCACTTTTCACATATTTTCCACCGTAAAGCACCTCAGTTCAGGACAACAGCCTGCAGGTTCAAATGGTATATTTAATGTGTGTGTGTGTGTGTGAGAGAGAGAGAGAGAAAGAAAGAAATAATTTTGCGTGCAGTGAACTTGAATTGATTTGATATTGTGTATAATACATTTTGGTAATGCTCAATATGGTGTCACTTCACTCGAGGGGGCACAGAAAGGGTTGGTAATGGTCTGATAATCATGAGGTAATGAAGGGAATACATAGAAATTACTCAGTGTGATGCATCACTTTACTTGGGGGTGTTACTCGTTTTATGATTGAGATGATTGAGATGATGAGATTTAGGAATGACTCCCAACTTCTTTAACTCATCATTTTCTGTAATATGGTCCTCAATTCAGAGTCATTCAGAATCAACTTATTCTCTCTTCGTCCTATTATTAAACTAGTTTGGAGTTTTTACAGGTAAACAGCAATATGTGACACTTAATCTCTACTTAGGTCCACTTACTAGCTTTTTAGCTTGTGGTGAAGACTGTAAGATGGCTAGGCTAGGCTAGGCTAGGCTAGCTTTTTTTTCCCCTCCCTATTTCCAGTTCTTGTTCTAAGCTAAGCTAACTGACAACTGGTGGTAGATTTATATTTACCATGCATATGTGTGAGTGGTATCAATCTTCTTATCTTACGAAGATGAAGGAAACAAATACGGGTATTTCCCAAAACACTGCTGCAAGTTGTGTGTGTGTGACCGGCGGTTTTGCTGTTCTCTCCTAACGTAGGCCACTTCCTCTGTAAACACAAGTAAATGACTGTGCTGCACAAAGCCAAAGCCAGATGAACTTTTGACTCAAAGGGAACCACAAGCCAGACTGAAATTGATACTTTACTCAAAAATAGTGCCTGCTGTTTGATTTTGTCTTGGACAGAACTGACCAAATAAAAAAAAGGGCAAGACATGTTAGAATTACACAAACTGTGTATATCGCAAAATGCTGTATATTATTTTATTATTTATGAAGTTCAGATATTTTTTTTAAATATCAGTGACTCCCGAGGTGAGGCCAGCACTCATAGTCCCCTTTTCCTTTTGTTTTTTTGTTCTTTTATGTAGAATTGTTTTTATGTAGAAGTACTAGCAGTTATAATTTAATTTGAATTTTACTTTTATGACACTTTTTCAAGCTTTTGTTTTTGCTTGGCACCATTTTTCAGTGTTCTTCCTGAGTCTAATTTTAGATTTTCAGTTGTTCTGGACACCAATGACTCAGAGGAAACCGTTATCACTTTATTTAATTGATTATAAATGGTATGTGAAGCTCAACCCTCTTTGTGTCTCTTCTTGTCTCTTTGCAGCCTGTCCTGTGGGCTACTTCAAGTCCGTTTCGGGCTTGGTTCCTTGCTCGGTGTGTCCCCCCAACAGCAGAACCAGCCAGGAGGGATCAAGAGTGTGTGAATGTCGCAGTGGCTTTTACCGTGCAGCCAACGATGCCAACTCTTCTGCCTGCACAAGTGAGCTTTGTGTGTTTGTTTGTTTATGCCTGGCTTTCTGGGAGGTGTTCAAGGGGCCTCAGTGGAGTCATTTACTCAGACTGTGAGAACCAAGATATACTGTCAGTGACCAGAATTCTTCCTCTTTTTTTTTAGTCACATTGGACATTTAATTACATCAGCAGAAAAAAAACTGTCAAGTATTTAGTTTCTGTGCCTGCTTAGTTTAAAATGCCTCACTGCCAAACTCTGTTTTACAAAGTTCTTTCCATTATTTTTACTTTGTTGAATCTCTTTGCCAGCATGCGGCTTCTTTCATATCCATTAAGTGTCCACCACTTACATTATGAATGTCAAACCCCTCCCGATCTCTCTGTCTCTCTTTGCTACTTCTCAGCTCCTCCCTCTGCACCGGTGTCTCTCTCTTGGGAGTATGAGAGCGGTGACGGTGGGGTGTCCTTAAGGTGGCGCCCTCCAGTGGACATGGGAGGCCGCAGTGAAGTGTGGTATGGGGTGGTGTGTCGGATCTGCCCCTCACCCACATTCACCAACCCGGCGTCATGCTCCTGGTGTGGGGAGGGCGTCACCTTCAGCCCCTCCCAGACCAACCTGAAACAAACCAAGGTCACCCTTAACAACCTGCTGACCAGAGTCACTTATCTCATACAGGTACTGTGTAAAATGGTCAGTTAAAGACACAAACCATTCTCTGTTATCGCCTTGTAAATACTACAAATTCTCTATGAGAGTTGGTTTTACAGTTACTGCTGTTTTGACCTGAACTGTTTGCTGTGCTGGGTTTACTGGTGAATGTTTGGACGGAATCATTGGAGCTAGTTTTTGTTTTTAAGCAAAACAGTTCCTGGAGCCTCAGAGGATGCGGGTTGTCTGTGCTGTATTATTCCATGAGCGCCACATCAGCAAATTCACACAAACATTTATTATTTAGCTTGATGTAGCTCAACCTAAATCATAGCGTATTTCTTATTGATAGTGGACAGATATTTCCCATTTACTGTTTTTAGTTGACTGATCGACACAGCAGCACATCAGGCTTTGTTTCTCAAACACTGGAGCACGTCATAAAAGTAAATAGAAAAAAGCTTTGTATGTCACATCTGTGTGTTTTTCTCATTGACAGGTGCAAGCCATGAATGAAGTGTCAGCTTTGAGTCCTTTTTCAGCTCGATACGCAAGCATCAATTTCACCACAAGCCAGTCAGGTGAGCACGGAACAGAGACAGCGAGAAGGATGAGATGAAAGAGGACGAGATGCTGTGATGATGATGTTTGTGCAGATACTGTGTGTGTATCTGTGTGTGTCTGTCTGCCCCCCTCTCTTTCTCTCTGTCTCTCTCTGCTCCATCTTTTCTGGCATTGCTTTCTGGACAGGAGGTTGCTTGAGGTTACAGTATCCTGTCAGATCCCATTATAGTCACTGTGGAGAAGGAAAGAGACAAATGAGAAACGGGAAGACAAAAAGACAGACAGAGAGAGATAGATGAGTGGGGAGAGGAGAGGAGAATGGGGCATTGTGCAGGCAAAGTACACCATTATACAGTTTTCTAAGAAATTGATCAAGATTGATAAGAACTTTCAATGTACCTGAAGTAAGTAAAATCTTTTTATGTGTGCTCTCTGAGTTTATTGATAAAATGGATGGAATGCTGGAAAGTTCTCTTCGACCGGTCTAGACAGCACAGTCACAGTAACGAGATCCTGCTTGGTGCTCCATAAAAACTCCTCTCCACTGTCATGCTCACTAAATATCCTCCACAGGCTCTGTAACGCTGACCCCATGTGGTCAGTCACTTAAACAGAACTATTGTTCACAAGTTGTGGGATGATCCAGAGGGTGCTTAAACCTTTCTCAGAGGAAGCTACAGTCCAGCTCACACATCAGTCTTCTGTTTGTCCCCCACAGTTCCCAGTACAGTTCCCATGATGCACCAGCTGAGCAGAGCCCCAGACTCCATTACTCTTTCATGGCCTCAGCCAGACCGGCCCAATGGAGACATCCTGGAGTATCAGCTCAGATACTATGATAAGGTACACACAAATTCGCAACCACAGATGCACACACAAACTTGTTTTTACCAAGGACACAGTACATGTTTGCACTCAGAAGCCCAAACTAATGTCACCAAATGTCCTTCTTCTGTGTCCCTCAGGGTTCAGATGTGGACAGTGCTGTGAGTGTGTACAGTGAGACCAACACCGTGACAGTCAGTTCTCTGATTCCCGGCTCCATCTATGCCTTCCAGATCAGAGCTCGAAATGAACGAGGCTATGGCCCCTACAGCAACACCATCTACTTCACCACACTGCCTCTGGGTACTACACCCATTTAATACCAGTGAAATCCATTTCAGTCAAAGTGCATTATTGTAATATACACACAACTGAACAGGTGGCACTTATCATATTTAAATAAGATCCTTTATGAGAGTAAGTCAACGCATATGTAATAATATACAATATTCTGCTAACTTTAAGACTTAAGATTGTAAAGTTGATGACCTTGATGACACATATTACAGGTGATATAGACTTTTCACTTTCTCTCCCACAGAGGAACATTCACAGCAGATCCAGAATCGGCTTCCTCTGCTGGTGGGGTCAGTGATGGGTGGGGCAGCGTTTCTCCTTGTTGTGGCAGCCATTGTCGTTGTGGTGGTATTTCGCAGGTAGGTGCTTAATCTGTGCATAAGACCAGACATGTGATGTTTTTTTTAATCATGTGCACATTCACACATTTTGTGTTTGTGTTTTCGTGGCAGTAAGAGGAGGGAGAGTCCGTACAGCGACAGACTCCAGAGGTACATTAGTAACCGAGGTGAGTATGGGTATAATTAATTTTATGTGTTTGAATTTAGTCTATTTTTTTCCCCTTAGAAAAAAAACATATTTGAAATAGAACTCAACTTTCCTGTAATAAAATAATATTCATTCTTAGGTGTAGCATACTTTTAAAGCGCAGTAGGTCTTTTGCTGTGCAATAAAATCATCCCAAACCAGTGCCATGATAATAATTCTGTTTAAATGTTGAAAATGAGGTCGTAAAACAAGCCAGACTTAGTTCTAAAAATAGCTCTTTAATTCCAGGTGGAGTTAAGTATTATGTGGACCCATCCACTTATGAGGACCCCAGTGAGGCAGTCAAAGAGTTCGCCCGTGAGATAGATCCCACTCACCTCAAGATTGAAGAGGTGATCGGTTCAGGTAGGCCCCACACTTTTGTTTCTTTTAAATCTTATTGTATTAAATCTTATTGAAGTTATGTGTTGTCACAACAGTGTAATCTGTTCCACCTCCTCTCTACTCCAGCTCAGTTTGGTGAGGTTTCTCGAGGTCGTTACCGTCCTATGGGTCGCAGGGAGGTGCTTGTAGCAGTGAAGACTCTTCGCTGGGGGGCGTCCGACAGGGAGAGGGGGATGTTTCTCAGTGAAGCAGGGGTCTTGGGCCAGTTTGACCACCCCAACGTCCTGAAGCTGGAAGGTGTGGTCACTCGCAGCCCTCCAGAGAGGATCATCACTGAATTTATGGAGAACGGGCCACTGGATGCATTCCTCAGGGTGAGAAAACAACACACTGTCAACAACTGGCATCAGTGGCTTGCTGTTTGTGAATGCACACTTGTTTAACTACGCTATAAACCAAAAAAAATCTTTTCCACTGGCTCCATCCCACCATTTTATTTCCCTCAGGAAAATGAGGGCCAGTTCAGCGTCCTCCAGCTCGTTGGGATGCTCAGAGGGGTTGGTGCAGGAATGCGTTACCTCTCTGAGAGAAACTTTGTCCACCGGGACCTGGCAGCCAGAAACGTGCTGGTCAACTCCAACCTGGTGTGTAAGGTGTCTGACTTTGGCCTGTCCCGACTCATGAGGGGCCTGGACCACAACATACCTACATACACTGCCTCACTGGTAGGTTCTGGGAGAGGGAATTTCTTTGGTTTGGTTTGGTTTTTTGGATCACCGCTTCACTGCTTCTGTCTTTGTCCTCTATTGTCCTCCATCAGGGCAGTAAGATTCCTGTGAGGTGGACAGCACCAGAAGCTTTTCAGCATCGCAAGTTCAGCTCAGCCAGTGATGTCTGGAGCTTTGGCATACTGATGTGGGAGGTGATGTCATACGGAGAGCGTCCATACTGGGACATGAGCAATCAAGAAGTGAGTATGAGAGAAAATTCTGCCTGGGCAGGAGAAGTTATAATGAATTATTGATGGAAAAGCACTCAAAGCTTAACTTAAGAACAGTTTTAGCTACCACACTATAATAATATGCAATTAAAACGTCTTTCCAGTCTGTCCCACCAGCTATTTTATATCGCGAATGCATATTGTGTTTGGAGCTAATTGTTTTACAAGTAAAACCTTGTTCTGCAAATCAGCCCTTAGATTCACAAAGGGGTGTAAAGTAGAATATTTTGCTCTTTTTTTCTACTTTTTTTTCCTTCTTAAAACACGGAACAACTAAAGGAAAGAAACGAAAGTGCTTAAAAATTTACATCTACTTAAGTAAATGTACTTTATTGCTGTCTCCCTCTTTCTTTATTCCACAGACACATTTAAATGGTGACAAAATGTCAGGCAGCTGGAATTTGCATAATTTCCTCTTAGTCACATTTTGCAGACCTTCAGTGATCCGTGACCTTTTATGTAAGGCAATTACACAAGACTTCTCACGCCATCTGCCCTACTTACCGTCTCAAGTCTGTCTCTCTTTGCAGGTGATGAAGGCAGTAGCAGACCAGTATCGTCTCCCTGCCCCCCACAACTGCCCCCTTGCCCTCCACTCTCTGATGCTTAAGTGCTGGCAGGCCGATCGAGGGGACCGGCCAGGCTTCGACTCCCTCCTGTCCTCCTTGGATCGGCTCATCAGACACCCTGCCTCCCTCAAGGCGGAGCCAACTCGGTGAGGCGGCAGCTTCTGGCAAACACTTGTACCAAACATATCAGAGGTGTACCAAACGTATCGGCAGGTGATGTACAATCTGCTATTTTTATGGATTCTAATGCTCTCATTTTTGACATTTGCCTGCATTACAGAAGCTGTTCTCAGACGCTGCTCAGCCCCACCCCCACAGACTTATCATCAGTGGCGACAGTCAGTGATTGGCTGAAGGCGTTGAGGATGGAGAGATATCAGGATGAGTTTGATCGGGCACACCTGGACACTTTGGACAGAGTCAGCAAACTCAACATGGAGTGAGTATGGATGACTATTACTGTAACTCTCAGATCAAAGAGGAAAACTGGTGGTTTTTGAGCAGCAAATCTTTATTTTGTGTTACTGTTCACCACTTTCAAAAGCACATTAAATGTTTTGAGATTGATTTCCAATCCTTAGTACACTATTAAAAAAATCAACTAAAGAACAATTTCAAAAGATGTTCTTTGTTTGTACATTCAAATAAACCCTGGCATCCTGTCATGAGCGGGCAGCCAGGAACACGAGGGAAGAGAAGACCCCAGGACAGGTGATGAGTAAATTAAAAGTCTTTTAATTAAACTCAAAATCACTGGAAGAGTCCAGGGCCAGAGAACAAAACAGCTAAAAATCATCCATGAAGGAGGGAAAAAGGCTGGAAACATAAAACACAAAGCAAACTCCAGAAGTCCTTATTTGGGATCAAAAGGCAACCAAAGTAAGTCTAGGAGGGGGAAAACACAAGGCACAGGAACAAACACAGACAAACTGACAAAGACACAGGGGGACAAAGAGACTTATATACATGAGGTAATAGGCTACAGGTGAAACCAATTAGGGCGGGGCAGACAATCACAAATGGAGGGAAACTAGACAAAGACAGGAAGTAGACTAAGACAAGATACACAAGGGCTATGACTTCAAAATAAAACAGGAAACACTAACACTAACACTAACTAACCAGAGTCCACAAAAACTCCAAATGTCCACAAAAGAGTTAAAAAAAAAAAAAACACACCAAAAGATTCAGAAAGCCCCCTGACATTTAAGTTCATGAAACTATAGAATTACTACCAAAATGTTCTTGTCCTTGTTTCGTCCTAGCTCATGAATGAAATGCTTTTAGATTGACTCTTAAATTTTGGATTTAAGGTAGGTTTCTACTCACTGCTTACATCTTTATGACCATGCCAGGACAACACTGACAAAAACGGACAAAAAGCTTCTCTGAGCTGTCTGGAAGGACAGTTCAGAGAAGCTTATTTTTTAAGTTGTAGAAAGTCCAGCCCATTTGATGTCAATAATGTCACCATTATTTAATGTCACTGATGTTTATGTTAAATATAGTATTAAATGTTAAGCATAAAATTAATTGTATTCAATATCCAGTAAAAATGAATACTGGACAATATGTTGCATCCAATTTTTAAAGTCTCTTATCTCGAGCATACTTAGTCAGGCTTATTAAAGTACTTTGTATATTTTCACTTTTTTCAGGTTAAATTGAACAGTAGAAAAAATAAGGTTTATGTGACTAGCAATGAAATGCATTTATAGACTAAAACATGAAACCACCAGTATTGTCCTGTAAAATTTCAAGCTGAAGCGTAGAACTTATCTCCCTGGTTTATCTTCTCTGTCCTTCAGTGATGTCCAGAATCTCGGGGTGAACCTGCTGGGACACCAGAGGAAGATCGTCAGTGCGGCCCAGCAGCTCAGGGCCCATCTGACGCAGGGACAGGTGGAGGTGTGAATTCCAGCTACAGGACAACCTGTACCATGGATTTCTATGGTTTTCACGTTCCTCTGCTTGTTGTGTCTGGTTTCTGCAACACGGATGTTATGTTCACAGAGCACATTTTAAGCCAAAAGAAAAAGAGAAACAGCCTGGAGAGTTGCTGTGTATTCTGATAAACCTGACACTACAACCAGAAGATTGGACTTTTTCTTCCAGTCACTCAAGACAAATAACAGAAGAGCGATGTGCCATGGGAGCTGGAGTCCGGGTGAGGTTAGGGAGTTGCTAAGGAGAACGAGGACCTAAATGTTTCCTCAAAGTTTTTCACTAGATTTCACTGTACTGTTGTATGCCTTCTTCCCTCCTCACCCATCTTCAGTCCTACCTCTCCCATTCCTCCCTCAAACGTTTCACCCCACCGCCCCCCATTGAGTACAGTAAACTTATAAAATATTTTTTGTTTAAATACTTATGGAGATCTCTCCTCACAAAGAATTGCGTGAAGACAATCAAAGCCTTTTTCTAATATTTTTTGAGTTTTTGTAAAGTTTTTATCATTTCTTCTCTACTTAACACGCCAAATGCTAAAAACAGAAAACAGTGTACTACCTAGCAGCCTGTGGTTTGTCTCATTAAGGTCTTACCATTAGCTTTCAGAAAGATTTGTAGTTTGCTCAGTATTGAAATAAAATGCTATTAACCAGTCCAAAGTCAGTACCACAAACCCTGAGGTGAGATATGAATCACTGCCATGAAATTGGGGAAACAAACACTAAACAAAAAGATGTTTTAAAAAACTTTAAGCCATGTTTTTCCCTGTTTAATAGACATATCCATGGTCTGAGAGCAGCCCTGGTTGTACAACTCACTCACGCTGTTGGGCCTCTCATGTACTGTGCTGCTGTGGACAGCACTCACCTTTATGTGTACATTTCACACTTCTTTCACACCTCTTTTGGTTTGATTGCTTGAGTAAAGACACTGAGTCGTTGAGATATTGTGAATGTGTGAAGTGGGAAAGATGGACAAAATCTGATCTGATTTACACTTGAAGGAAGGAGGCGAATTGCTTTGTAAGTATGTACCTGTGTGTCTGTAACCTGTGTGTGCCGTATATGAGGCTGTGTTAATATGTACATCAGGTACTGTATATGCTGTACATGATGCTGTATGTATGTGTGTGCATGTGTGCGTGCATGTGTGTCTGTTTGAGACAGGTGTGTCAGGCTACACACATTATTAGCTGTGTTTACTTGTATGAGTGTTCACCACTATTCCATTATTGTGCAAATTTGTAAAATAAATGATATGATTTTATTTAAAAACACATTTGTTTCTTGTTTTACAAAGTATTATCTATCGAAATCAATAGAAGCGTGTCTCACCTGCCAATCAACTAAAAGAAAAAATTTACAGTTAGTACCTGGAGACAATCGTGATATAAAAAAGTAACTCACAAAGAGAATATCAGGAAAACATGTTGTCAAGGTGTTAAGTTCAAGTTAGTGCCACCCAGCTAATATGAAATGAAAAAAACCCACCGTATAGGAACAAAAATCCTCACACTGACAAAAAACTTAAACACCAAATGAAAAAAAAAGCATAAAAATAATACAAATCAGAAATGTGAACAAGACTGAGAGGCTACAGCTATGCTAGCAGCTCTGTCATGTTCACCTTCTAAGTTAGTGTGTTAGCATGTTAACATTTCAGCTGAGGCTGGCGGGAATGCCTTTACTTTTGTGTTATAAACCAAATTATTGGACAAATTAAACTTTTGACCCGATGATGGCCCAGATAAAAAATTACACAGTTCATCAAAAGGGGCACATGAACCAAATTTCTTTGTGCTCCACCAAAAAGTTGTTAAGACATTTCATTCAGGTGGACCTCATGGTGGCGCTCAGAGGATCACCAATGTCAGAGGGATTTATCCTCTGGAGTTTCTGTACAAAATTTCATGGCCATTCATCCAGTGGTTGTAGAAATATTTTAGTCTGGATCAAAGAGATGGACCAACTGACAGAGTGTGAAAAAGTATGAAAGAAAAACAAACCTTTTAGACATTGTACCATCGTCAGCACAACTTGCATTCATATTCTGAACAGTGAATGAAATTGACCATTTGCATATAATCATTATATTATAACTGATACAAAGGTTCCCACGCAACCTGAAGTATAGGTGGTGAAATCAAAGCAGCAAATCAGCAGACATTCAACAACCTCTATAATCGGTCACCTCATTCTCTGGAGAGATGGAGAGAAGCATGATAGATGAGAAATATGCAAACTTTTACACCAGTTTGAAAGTAGCTACAACACATTTAACAGTGTAGTCACCTTGATGTTCTAATATCACCTTCACAATGTTAAAGTGTGAATTTCATGTTTCTCAGGTTCCAGCAGCTTTGAGTCAAATCAGAGTTTGGGATCTGCTGGGATCAGCAGCTGTCTGAAAACAGAGACTGGTTTCCCGCATGCCCTGCTGATAGTGAACACTGATAGGCAGGCTGATAGTGATTCTGCCCATCAGATTCAGTTCTTGCTGTTGGTGCAAATCGTGGTACATCAGGCTGACTGGTCTTCACATTGTACCAGTGTCACTGATGGGTAATTTTTTAGAAATACTCAGAACACAGGAAATATCCAGTGGTGGAAAGTTACTAAGAACATTTGCTAAAATATACAACTCACATCAAATTTTAATGATTTTACATACAAAGCATGTGCTGATGGTTTATGTAACGAATTAAGCCACCCAGCAGTACATGTTAAATAATAAATAATACTAAACTATATATATTTTAACTTCATATGTAGAATACTTCTAAGTATTCTGACTTTGTTACTCACCTAAGTAATGTAGTAGTAGTAAGGCTACAATAAAAAAAAATATCTAAGTATCATCAGTAAAATGTACTTTCATGGCCCCTTTCATGTAATTTATATACTATAGGATTATTGTCACTGATGCACTTGTATGAGCAACATTTTTATTGTAGCTCTTCTGGGTGAAGTAAATTGACTAAACTATTTTTTTAACTCTTTTTTTTTTCAACTTTTGTAAAAATATTAAACTTTAAGAACCCAATTCCAGACAACAATGACTGGACAAGAAAGAAGAAGATTTTAACTTTTAACTGAACAATGCATCAGTTTGAAAATATTAGAATAGGAACATTTAAAGTTTAGAGATAAAGCAGCTAAGGCTTGTTGTTATAAATGATGACTCTCTGTGGTGAGATGGTGAAATTTATTAAAATTACACCAGTCCAATGAGTAGACCTGGTGCCTTTGTTTTAATAATGATCATTGAGCTCTGTTGTGTGAAGTCACTCTGAATAAGTCTGTCAGCTGTCATAAATGTATGAGGGATGTCTGTAATAACTGTTTGCTGTGGCGTCCAGACACATGTTAGCACACTGTTGCTGGTACGTATGTTCAGTAACAGTGGACGCGCAAACCACAAAATCATGTTTTTATGGTGTTATTGTTTCTTTATAAAGACATTAACGGACTGGAAACCACTGGTCTTTATGACGCTACTTAAAGATGGTGCGCTCCATCTAGTAAACAGCTATTATCTCCACAATACTAAATGACTGCCCCATCTGCAACCATTACCAGGGGCTCCTATAGAGTCTCCCTAAACCCTGTTTATCCTGTGGTTAACCAGCCTGTTAGTCATGACCTATAAGTGGCGCAGCAAAATATCTGTGCACTACAACTAGGATGAGCAGAAGTTTTGTAAAAGGCGACTGATTCAGCAGTTTACAAATAATTTATCAGTGTGGAAATGAAATTTGTGACTCTCTCCCTTGCATGAAAAATATATAATTATAATTAATAATTTCACAAAACAAAACGAACCATTAGCTTTGTTTCCCAGCTTCAGGGGAAAGTGACATGCCCTCATCGGACATGATGTTGCCAGCCTACAAATGATCATTATGGTCTTTGTAATGTGGCAATTACCATGTTTGTGATCATTCCTGTTGACACATCAATGGTGCTCATCAAGTTAAATCATTGTGAATGAAACTAGTTTTCTATCTGGGTGTGTACAAGATGCAACATGTTGAAAAAAATCACACATCATCTCCATACTGACTCCAGCAAATAATCCCAGATCAACATGGAGAACTTTGCCCATTAACAGAACAGCAAAAATAATGCATCAAGGACTATCATGCCTTAATATCTGGTTTAAATTACAAACCACCATTCAGACATACATGCTTGCAATTTCCAAACAGGTTTCCTCAACAGTTCACTAGAAACAATGATGGAAATGTGTTGACTGTCATGATGCTGCAGAATTTTCATAGTGGCCATGCAGGTTTTGGTGGTAGTTAGAGGAATGCAGACAGGCCTGGTGATAACGGAGGTATATCACAGAGGAATTAAGGACTGGCCCATTGTCATTTCACTATTAAGGTGACAGAATCGAGCCAACAATTTCAGATCAGCATGATAAAGGAGTTCCTGGTCGAAAGGTGAGTTGAACCTTAAAGCGTAACTTTCCCTGTGGAATCTGTGGTGAAAGTCTACTTGCTCATTACGCCTTCACTCTCTCTGTCTTACCTGTCTGTTGTTCACTCATCCTCCTTCTCCACCCCTTTCTCAGTCCTTCCACATGTCTCCTCCCTCATGGCTGGGTCCTATATAATGGTCATGTCACAGGGATTTCACTTCTCCTCAGGGACATTTTATAGGTGTTGCTTCTAATTTTGACTGTTATGACTGAGTATCACTAGACGTTGAGGAGCAACACTTTCATTGTTTAAGGGTAAGACTTTAAGGAACTTTCTTATTTTGTTTTTGCTCATTTGTTTTTTAGTATTTTACCTTGATAAGAATACAAAAATGTTCAAGGCTAAAATGATGAGGTAATTCCTGCCTGCTGGTGTAAACTAAAAGATTAAATGCAGAATTTTGTTTTCTCATCCTCAGTTTGTTTCTTCCAGTCAAACATCAGCTGCCAATGTCTCCGTCTCTGGCCAGATCTGCTCCGAGTGAGCTCAACCATTGGTGGAGTCAACTGAGATTTCGCTTTCAAAACAAGAAAGGATGGAACGAGATGTTGGATGAGACATTTTTGCTCCACACCAAATAGTGAGAAACTCAGTTTCAAAGAAACGCACTCGCTTTCAAAGATAAAGTAGATTGTGTCATAATCAAAGCCTAACCTGTTGAAATGGTGTTTTGCTTCTGTCCTTCTTCCCTCAGCATAAATGACATTCCTCTCTTCTACGCATCTAAAACGAACAGCGTAGGCTGCATCAAGAAACTGCTAAGCTTTGCATCCACTAATATCTTTGAGAGAGGTGAGGCTGAACTGTGAATTCAAACTTCACTGTGTTCTTATTTCAGTGTAGCACTGAGTCAGTTGTCCGTTTATGAAGCTAGTAATCTTCTCATTCAGGTGGTCTTGGGGAGACAGCGCTTCACATTGCCGCAATGAATGACAACCTGGAGGCTGCTGTGGCTTTGATGGAAGGAGCTCCCGAACTCATCAACGAGCCCATGACCTCTGAGCTTTTCCAAGGTTGACGACAGACATAGACACAAGCACAAACACATAGCCTGATCATATTGCTGAAATTTTATTGTGCCTGTATGCAAGTAAAGTTACCAACGTTATGGTCTGTGGTTAAAAAAAAAAAAAAAACATGGATGTACTACATGTTTTTGCTCTTCTGAATCACATTGGACAAAAATACTGGATACAGCTGAGCAAGACAAGCCAATTTTGATCATAAGAAACAGCAAAACACACATCGGTTTAATGTGTTACACTTACACAGCAGACAAAAACAATGCAATGATAAACAGTTAATTCACAGTGGGCTGATGTATACTGTCCGTCACTGCTCTGTCTCAGGTGTTACTCCTCTCCACATTGCTGTGGCGAATCAAAACACCAATCTGGTCCATCAACTCATTAGTCGAGGTGGTGATGTGGTCACCCCTCGAGTCACCGGCTTGTACTTCAGGAAGAGGATAGGAGGACTCTTTTACCACGGTATGTTAGCATGAGTGAGCCTAAAATGCATGGAGTGGCTATGCTCAGGTGGTTGAGTGGGTCAATCATTCATGGCAAAGATGGATTGACCACCATCCACATGTAGATGTGTCCCTTGGCAAGACAATTAACTCAAAATGCTCCTAGTGAATATGTACATGCAAAAAAGGTAAATTGAATGGAGCAAAGCATTCCCCAAATAAATATAATGTATGTTTGTGTGCTAAGTGACACAAAACAGATGGTGTTTTTCAAAATGTGCATTTGGTTAACAGGTGAGCACATCCTGTCTTTTGCTGCGTGTGCTGGGAATGAGGAAATTATCTCCATGGTAATCAACGCAGGGGCCAGCACCAGGGTCCAGGATTACCGAGGTATGAAATGTTGCCTCTTGGAGTAGGTACAGTATTATTTAACATCTTAGTACCTGTCTGCTTTTTAAATTATTGATATCTTTGCTTTCTCTTCTTGTACCTCCTGTCTCCTGTCTACACACTCTTGTTTTTCTTTCTTTGTCTTCTCCCTAGGCAACACAGTGCTTCACATTTTGGTTCTGCAGCCCAACAAGATGATTGCGTGCCAGGCCATTGACCTGATTATGGCACGCGATGCAGAGCTGGACCACTCAGTGCCACTCGACATGGTGCCCAACTACCGAGGCCTTACACCTTTTAAACTGGCTGCCAAAGAGGGAAACGTAGTGGTGAGTGAAACCTGGGAGGGCTCACAGGGTGAAAACCCAACATGGAAGGTGGAGCAGATTATTTCACTAATCCTCACTTCTGTGCTGTGATTCCCTCTGTCTCTCTCAGGCATTTCAGCACCTGGTTAATAAAAGACATGTAGTCCAGTGGAGTCTGGGCCCCTTGACCTCTAACCTGTACGAACTGACAGAGATTGATTCATGGGCCGACAATATGTCAGTGCTGGAGCTTATTGTGAGCAGCCACCAGAGAGAGGTACTATAAAATCTACCAATATCTAACACGATTTACAGTACTGAGGAGAAATTACAGGCTACTTTGTGAGAAATTATTTTAATTTGCTGCTGAGAAGAAAATAAGACATTTCTCTTCTTCAGGCGAGGAGGATACTGGAGGTGACCCCTGTGAGGCAGCTAGTCAGTCTGAAGTGGAACCTGTATGGAAAACATTACTTCAGGTAAAGTTTGATGTAAGTCTCTGAAGACAAGTATGTGAACTGCACCAAGCCTTGTTTTACAGTGTTTTCTCTCCCTGTCTTGTGTCAGGCTGCTGCTGTTTCTGTATCTGCTGTACATCGCGATTTTCACACTATGTTGTGTATATCGCCCTGTGAAGGACGCTCCGGAGAACTACACAAGCTCAGACATGGAGAAAACCATCCGGGTCCAGAAAACACTCAATGTGTGTTGGAGTTAATGACATGACTTATTTTTTATTTCAGTGTGACCACATAAAACTATGTTATCATACATATGCAGGACCATAAACAAACCTCAACTGCACTTGAACTGCACTTAAGCTCAACTTTAGGGATTTTACACATCAGCTCCACTATATTTATTTCACAGCTGTAGTTGCTGTTGTTACTTCAGAGATTCAGATTTTGTAAGTATCTCATATATCACAGCTATAGAAAATTAATTCAAATTTTAAGACATTTTCATGATAATATTCTGATACAGTTACAGCACTTGTACATGTTAATTTTTATGAAGTGGTATTGCAACTTTTACTTATATAAATGTGCTCTGTATTTCTTCTACCATTTGACCCTGTGAGCCATTTTCCCAAAAATTAGTAAAAGGTTCTGCTTTTAAATAAATATCACATCCTTGTGAAAAAGGCAATCCAAAACCAAGAACAAAAACCAGGACCTGTAAACCGTATGGATCTTACTATTTGTACTATGCATGTGACACGCAGCCTAATACAAGAAAAAGTGGTTTAAATATTCAACTCTATTTCCTCTTCCTATGTCTCAGGAGAGTTATGTGACACATAAAGACAGCCTGCGACTGACAGGAGAAATCATCAGCGTCCTGGGAGCTTTTGCCATCCTGTTGCTGGAGGTGAATTTATGAAACGTACTTAATTTTCATACAAATTATATGCTTTATTACAGTGTATTGCACACACACACATCCCGCTGTATCCTTCTCTTCCAACAGATTCCTGATATACTGAGAGTGGGAGCAAAGCGCTACTTCGGCCAGACAGCACTGGGAGGCCCCTTCCATGTCATCCTGTAAGTACAAACACTTCTGAGGAGTAAAATAAAGCACACTGTTCTGATATACCTTCCAACCTTTCTGCTGCTGTTTGTGTTGTTCTGACCAGTATCAGCTACGCCTGCTTGGTAGTGCTGCTGTGCGTGTTCAGAGTCTGCGAGGTGCAGGCAGAGGCTGAGGTGATGGCAGTGTGTTTAGTTCTGGGCTGGTGCAACATCATGTTCTTCGCCCGAGGTTTTGAAATGCTCGGCCCTTATGTCATCATGATACAGAAGGTAGGACACAGCTCAGTGTGGTCACAGTGATACATGCTGCAGGAGCTCATGAGTAATGCAGAAATAAAAGCTTGTTCCATATGTCCCTGTACCACATTTTGAGGTTCAACTATTTGTGTTTTTACACTGAACTACAACTCATGTCTCATTTCCCTATAGATTTTATTTGGAGACCTGACAAGATTTATGTGGCTGACTCTCATTGTGCTCATTGGTTTTTCCACCTGTGAGTATGTTCTGCTAGACAGGAACAAACAAACCTTTAATTCTCACAAAGCTTCTAAGAAAGGAAATTTGTTGCAATAAACCTTTTCAGCAACACAGATCTTGTCTTTTTCTTTTATTTTCCTTCTCAGCCCTGTGGATGGTGTATATGACCCAGGCGACTGATGCCATCCCTGCATATCGCTCCTTCCCCATCACTCTCTTCTCCCAGTTTGAGCTCAGTATTGGCCTCATAGATCTGCCTGTGGACCATACCATCATTACACCCCCCATCGTTCATGTGATACACTGTGCCTTCTCTGTGGTCTCCTGCATCTTGCTGCTAAATCTGCTGACAGCCATGATGAGCGACACACAGTGGAGGGTGGCCCAGGAGAGAGATGAGCTCTGGAGAACTCAGGTGACACACACATATGGGCTGAAGACATGCAGGATCTAAAGGCACAAATATACATTAACTGAAGCACCTTGTCGTGTCCCTGTGCATTGCTGTGTAATACTAAGAGTTATAATGATCTGCAGGTGGTGGCCACAACTTTGATGCTGGAGAGGAGGCTGCCACGCTGCCTGTGGCCTCAGCTTGGGGTGTGTGGGCTAAACTACGGCCTGAAGGAGCGCTGGTATCTCAGGTAAGAGAGTACTGCAGTGGCAGGAACAGAAACACTGGGTTAAAGTGAAACAATGTGCAAAACAACAACAACAAAAAAAAAAAAAACAATCCAAAAACAATCTGACACAGAAACATGCATAACAAAGTTGACATCATATGAAGAGTGGTGACATAGAGTAAAAACTTTTTTTAGGCTTACTGTTTTCACTAAAAATAATCACACAGGTAGGTAAGTTGATCCACTGACCAAGCCTAAGTAGCCTTTAGTGCACCGCAGCCACGTCTTTGTGACTAAGAAGCACAACTCTCACTTTCTTGCTGCTACTATTATTATCACCTCTACGTACAGACTACAACAAATTTAACTCAGACATTTTGGGAAATGTACTAATTCACTGCCTTGGGAGCCAAGTAGCTTAGCTTGGCGTAAAGACTGGAAATAGTGGGAAACAGCTAGCTGGGATCTGACCAAAGGTAGCAAAATATTTACTGGTGCCACTTCAACATGTGGTTTTTCATTTTGGTTTTTGTACAGACTAAACAACCAATGGATAACATTGAAGAAGCTGGTAGAGATTGTGTTACTTTTAGGCAGAGCCAGGCTAGCTGTTCCCCCCATGTTCACAGTCTTTATGCTAAGCTGAGCTAACTAGCTGTAGTAGCCTGGCTGTAGTAGCCTTTTTACTGTAAATGATGCAAGAGTGGTATATTGTCTTCTAACTTTCTTTTTTGCAAGAAAGCGAATGTCTGTTTCTCCAAATTTTCTGTGGAACTATTTCTTTAATGTTCCACAGAACTTTCTTACAGTATCAGTAAGAGAGTGAGAGTTGTGTTTCTTACTCACAGCACAACATGACTTGCGGTTGCAGGGCATTAAAGGCCACTTAGGTTGTGGTCAGTGGGCAAACGTGTCTCTATACGAAAATAGATCAAATACCTGTAGATAACAGTTTTCAGTGTAAGACCGTTTATCTTGACACACCTGTTGCTCCTGGTTTACTCTATCCTCTTTGTAGGGTTGAGGACAGAAATGACCCAATGTTTCAAAAGATGCGACGTTACATCAAAGCCTTCTCCAAAGAGGATGAAAAGGAAGCAGAGGGATTGGAGAAGACCAACAAAATAAAAGGATCGAGCTCAGAAACCCCGAACCTCAGACCCAAAAACAAGAGGGCTCTGACAGGCTGGCAGATGATTCGCCACAGCGCTTTGGGTTTGGAGATGGAGCTGGAGAACCAAGAAGACGTCCAGGACCTTAAACATGTAGAATGAGTTTCTGCCTGAGCCTGAAGTGTGTTTTCTGAGGCCTCCCACCATCTCACAGTCCTGACCATATGTCGTAGACTTTAGTGATCTAACTAAGAAGAGGACTCCACTATCTCAATTTCTCTATATAGTCAAAAGTGCAATTATTCCTGCAGTATTATGCTATAGAAAAGAGTGTGTTATTTTTATAGCAATATAATGTGTAGCAGTAATATATACTAAGCTAAAACAGAGTGAAATATAGACATTCAACTTACTATGTAGATGCATGACCATTTTTATATGAGAATAAACCCTCTATTTGTGAGAAACACAAACAGTAGCATATGGAATCATTCAGTATATTAGTGACATTCCCTGTTTAGTGCTTTTACGGCCTTACAAGTATCATTAGTGACATATCAGAGTCCAAATTGTGCAACACAATTCTACTAGAAAAGATAAGTTTAAAAAATCTGAGTAAACAGATGCGCAGGTTTAATACATAAAAATCTATTACCTACAAAGCTTCATTCTCTTTTTTGCTGGCTACTACAGATTGAGAAGTAAAGTGGAAGGATAAATGCTTTGAAATGTTACTGACAAGTTGATACTTATTGAAACAGAATTGGTTTGCTCATTTTTCTGTTAAAAAGGGCGATGCTCTCAGAGGTGCAGCTGGCAGATGAAGTAGGTGTGGGCTTCACATGACGCTCTGATCCAGTTCTTCTCAGGTGCGCTTTCACTGTCCAGGATCCCACAATCCCCTGCTGACTGATCGGCCCAGTAACTGCAAACAACAGAAAATTGCATTGACTATCATGTTGTGATCACAGAAAAACAAAAAAAGAAAAAGGGACGAGACACTAAAAAGGAAAAAAGAATCACCTCTCCTGCAGTACGGTGTTGTTGACCCAGGTCCATCTTATTGCTTTGCGTCTCAGCCCAATCCAGTATTTCAGGTTCCCTTCCTTAGACAAGAAATTCTAGCAGAGAGAGCAGCATTCACATTTAGACAAATATACTGTGCAAATTATTATCATATTACCATCAGAGAAGTATGTGAGTATGACCAAGAGTTTAAGTGACTTCAGATCCACCTGAACACTCTGGCTGGTGATAACAGCCAAAGATCCTCCTCTAGAAGTGCAGTTCCTCTGGCTCTGATCCCAGCTCAGCCTGAAAGTGGACAGGTAAAAACACGATTGTCCAAACGTCAGCCACCCGTCAGCACACTGCTGGCAGCCAATATCTGGAAGGACAGAGATTCAGTTCAGAAAATGTTGAAAAAACAAGAAAAACAAAAGGTCGCTCTGCAAATGTGAACTACATTCCTGTTTAGAGGTCCTCCAAAATTCCAAAGCACAATTACAGCTTTCAGTTACTTTTGTTTTTCCTTGTGGTTTTGCTTTTTATTTTTATTTTTGACCATAATTTGTGTATTTTCATGTGTTTGTGCACATACATAATGTCTTTATGTAATCTGGAAATAAGTCCAAGAGGAAATAATAAAATTTATTAAACTCAGCTGATTTTTTTTCCAAATTAACCAAAATGTTCCAAGTTCTCTAAAAACAAGCACATGAGCTAACTTCCTCTATTTGAAAAACATTTCTAAAAAACAGAATAATCACTAAAAACATGATGTCTGAGAAGAAATCATCTGTTTTTGATATAGATGTTTCTTTGGCTTGTACAAGGTTTTCTGCGTCACATTTTTCCTCCCGGCATTGTACTCACGGTGGGGTTGAAGGTAGGGGAAGTGGGCTTGGCATTGCTCATAGTCGCAGGGCTTTGCAAATGAAGGGGTTTCCTGGTATACTGCAGTTGTTTCCTCTCTCTCCGGACAGACTTTGGATCCAGTTTGGACTAGAAATCAGAGCACAGTGGGAGGAACTGTGAGGGAAAAGAATAATGCCTACAGGCTGCAGCAGTGTAATCAGCCACACTTGTTGTATTCCTGTTTCATTTGCTATCATGAGAAAAAATACATTAAAAGCAAAGCGATCCTGACATATGTTGTCTTTTCCATACGCTTTTGATTCTGCACTGCCAATAATAGCTACGGTTCTTTCATAATCTGCTTTGTTGTTGCACACACCAGCCGGCAGTTGTTTGTTTTCAAAGCACTGACATGAAATCCATGGCTGTAGATACTCACATTTCAGACTGAGGACAATTACGACCAGCATCAGGATCAGGCAGATTACTGTGAGGAACAAACACAGCGCACGGTACAGATGTACGTTTCCCCCAGTCTGTTTGCCTGAGGAAGAAGACAACAATCACATTAGTGAGATATTTCCATAACCACAACACCGACCACCATCGAGGCTTAAAAACACAGCAGCACCTTTCTCCCCCTCCAGTTCAACCGATAATTTGGATAGGTTTTCCTTGGTTTCATCTTTTTTATCTTCACCATAACTGCGACAGAATTTTATATACATGGAGAAAAGTGTCCTGGGATTTCTGAAGAAGCTTGCTTGCCCTGCCTTGTTCCGTCTCCTTGTCCTGTGAACTCACGTCTGCCTGCAGCACTGCAGTTTTAAGACACCCCCCTCTCCCCGCACTCTTGTCTCGTCACCATAGCAACATGACCTTCACTGATTCCTAAATTAATCATGGAGAACAGCGCTCGACTTGTCCTTCAATTCCCCACAACTTTTATTGTATCTCTCTCTGTCTCTGTCTTTAAGAATGAATGTGTGTGTGTGTGTGAGAGGGTAAAAGAGGCACAGGCAGATACTGATGGCCTCCAAAACAACAGATAGGCTTCACCCCCTGAGGCCATTTCAGATCAGATCACTTCACACATTCAAGTGTTTGCGTCAAACACAGTTCAGAGACATAACATATGGTCGTCACTGAGGCAGAATTGAAACATTTGTCTGTAAATATGTGATTGAGGAGCAGAAGCTTGTGTAGCAACAGGGAGTCAGACAAAACCTTGCTCAAGACACTGTAGACAATGAGTCTCTTTCCACTTGAACCTCAACAATATAAACTAAATATTTTTCATTTTTTAAAAAAACGGGCCATGATGTCAATCAAATCATGTCCTAATTGTCGTTAACATGGAAAAAATGTAAGTATGCTAATATGCAAAATATAAGCAAATATCTTTATATGCAAAAAAGTCATGGAAGCAAACTAAATACAATTAATGGCACATTCGGATGTGCTATTTCACCATGTCATTTCACCATGTCATTGTCTTCTCTCTTTCTTTTTTAATTGGTGCAATGTAACAAAACAAAAGACTGGTGGATGTGTCAGAATCTACAGACATTAAGACAGTACGGAAAACCAGTTTATGAAACTGATCAATATAGTTATGGTGTGAAGGTCTAGGAGGAGTTCATCAGGTGCAAGATAAATTATGTCAGTACGTACTAATGAAACATGATAAACAGACTTGCTTAAGCCTAACAAATCATTTTTAGAAAATATTTAAATGTTAGGAAAAATAATGAATTGTGTTAAATACTTTTGCAAAGCTGTATTGCAAAGCACAGTGTAATCTGAAAGTGTGCCTAGTGCAACAAGTTTTGCTATTGCTACTGCGAACACACTGGTAGCAGATATTTGACATGGAGGAAAAGCAGAACAAATACTAACAAGAATAACATTAATGATGACTCTGTTATATTCAAGAGTCCCAGGAAACCATGCTGAGTTTTATATGTATTATTTAGGCCTATTGCTTTTTATAGCCTCTGTGTTTTTGTCCTTATAAATTACTTGTTTGTTAATTTTAGCATGGAGCTCTCATGTTGGTTAACAGGATGTTTCGTGCTACTGGAGCTGAAGTAATTAATTATCAAATGGCAGAAAATTGTCAGCAAATTTAGTAATTAATCGTTAGATGCAAGTTAGCTGCAGCTCTACATATTTTAATTTTATTTTGATGCAATGTTACAAATATACAATAGACTGTATAATTATATCAGTTGCATTAGAGAAGTGCAAAGACTAGCATCGATGTTTTGAAAATGATGGGGTCGATATATATCTGAAATTTTACCCAGTGTCCCTCTGTTGTGTTTATTTAAGACAAAACAAAGATCTAAACATATCATTAGTTTGTTTTTTTTCTAAAGGTGGCTGGAAAGAAAAGACACTGGAAGTCATGGAAGTCTATAGTTCGTCCTTCAATAAGTCTCTGGAGGCTGTCTAATAATAGACACCATGACTATAATTAACATGTTACAGATGATTGTATTCTAGGCGTATGCTTTTCCCAGAAGTTGGTTCTGATTTAATGTTACAGCTTTGCTTCTGCTTTGTTCTGTTTTTTGTTCTGTTTTATTTCTCTGAATCATTTTTTTTCTGAGAAATAGAAAGATCAGCAACAAATATACCGAAACATGGAGACCAAAATGATGAAACACACATGCACCATGACGTGAGAGCAAGTTGATGCAAAGCCCTCGTAACTTTTTTGTGTATGATGAAGCTGTTTAAGTGTCAAAACAAAATGCAGTTTGTCATATTGTGTCATATGAAAGCATATTTTTTTTTACATATTGTTTTTCTCATTATTTTTTTCGCAGAGCATGCATGCTATGAGGCATGCTGAAACACACCATCTTTTGGTATTTAATCTATACAGTAAACAGATGACACACACACGCATTTTATACAATAGTGTACCTTCTTTAGTTTTAACTGGAGAGTCACCAAAACAAGCTTCTGAATAGATGTCCTCAGGTGGATTTTGTAGTAAACAGTAAGCGTCTGGTTCTGCTTCCTCTAAAGCTTGACAAAAATACAGACAGACAGACAGACACATTGGAACAGGAGACATAAACCATATTCAGTGTACTGGTAACTAAACAAACAAAATCTAATTTTACATTAATATTAGTACATTTTTTGTGTTTTATTAAACTTTTTGGAAAAATTTGTCACATTGAAATGTTTTTGTCAAACAACATTCCAATCAGGTACATGATTCATTTTCCATCCTGCAACACCAGCTTGTGTCTTGTATCCTTATCATCAACTGAATTAATTAAATGTCTGGTACCTTCAGTTTTGACCTCCAGCATCGGTTCACTTGCTCCTTCATTTTCTTTGCTTCTTTCCTTCTCTGCGTCGAGCTCCTTCATCTCCATGGCTCTTCACTTCTGTCTCTCTAACTTTCGTTTTTCCCGGGATGTCTGACAGACCTGGCTAGTCAACTTACAATGAGGTTATGTAACCTTTTATTCATGCAGACACTGCAGTTGAAATACCAGTTGCAAGACTAATGTCGCAAAACCAACTTTTTCATTTGAAACAAATAAAACTTAATGAAGACAGAACACTTCCCCATAAGGATCCCTCCACTGTCTATGTCCTTCCTCTAAAACACATCTATAAAGTGAAGAAGTGGTTCTGGGGGAAGGTGCTTGTGTGCACACATTGCTTAACCACGCAATTTAGGCATCTCTGGTGCGAAGATCATGTGGTAAACCCCGAAAGGGGCCAAATATATAAAAAGATAAAGATAAATAAAAAATATATTCTATGCACAGAAATAATGGGTTGTGAGGTTTTCATTTAAATTTTTAATTTCAATTTCTGTGTTTTTTCTACTGAAATATAAAACCACAGGGTTGACAGATGGAAACACACACGCACAATGACAGAAAGAGAAGAAATCAGAAGTTTGGCTTTTTCATCTTTATTTTCCACAAAGGTTTGATATTAATTTACAAAAGAAAAAAAACTATTTGCATTAAATACAGATGACTGAGAAAGACAGTGAGAGCTCTCTCAACATAATTTCAATACTTTCAACAATACTTCCTTTTATATGCTTTCTTGCTTTTCAACCTTCCTCTTTCTTCTTTTATCATGTAAGGAATCAACATAACTTGAAGTGTAATAAAATGCATTATGCTCAACCCCAGAATACTGACAAAGAAAAAACCCTACCAGCAATCCCCTTTCTTCCACCATGTACTGTAGTTACTTATCAAAACTATTATCACAGAGAATAATAGTGGCGTGAAACATTACAAACACCCTTAACTCTTTATTCCTCAGACAGTCTCACTTTGTCTCATCTCATTCTCTCTCTGTCTCTTTCTCCAGTCTTTTGTCCTCCCTCAGGCACCATACACACTCTCATTGCTGTAGGTCATGTAGAGAAACAGGTCTTCTTCGTGGTGCTCCTGGAACACAACAAAGCAGAGAACAATGAATGATTTTACATGACAAGAGTACTTAGGAGTGTTCCCACCAACTGACACGTCTGAGCTAACCACATAAATACTGCCCAATAAGCAAAATAGTACTTTTATTACATGATATGTGTAGTCAGCAAATTATGTGAATGGTAAAATAAAGCTTCTAATACAATGTATAAAAACAACAATAAATACATGCTGGCTTTGTTATACCCATCTTTCAAATAGCTCAAAATACACACAGTTTGCTCTCTTCTGAGCACACAACAAACTGCTAGTTTCAATTTCAGAATGGTCAGGGGTTTTTTTTCATTTAAGTGGCGTTACTGGAAGGCTATTTGTGAGATCAGGGAAGGTGAAGCAACACTGCTGTCTAAACAGATTTCATCTAGCACAATGTAACTGGCGAGACTTTCCTGGTATGCTGTGCTGAGGGTGAAAAATGTTTGCATGAAAGCTGAAACACCTCAGTAATGTAGCTGTGAACTCATGTATCACTTCACAGGAGGACAGTGACCTGAAAATGACTAAATATTTAGGGAATAGACACGTATTCCCTAAATATGTTTGTACTCCCGCTAATAATGTGTGTGTGTGTGTGTGTGTTGAGGAGGATCCTCATGTGAACATGTGTGTGGAAGAGAGCAGTACCTCATATACAGCAGAGAGAGGGGAGCTGGATGGGGGAAGGGAGTTGTTGACAAAGAAGAAGAGTGCCTCCTCTGGTCTCAAAGACACACGCTGACGGATCAGGAAGCACAACTGGCCCACTAAAAAAAAGGGGGTGACGGGTGGGGGGGTCAGCAAGGGTCACACAAATTAGTTTCATTTCATGTGAGGAGGAAGAAAAACTAAATGTGTATGAAATTTTGAGGCACATTCAGAGACAGTAAACACAACATATGAATTGCTAAGAAAACATCATCAGATTCAATCAGAAAGACAAATAAAGCTATAAACAATAATTTGCAATTACAAATGGAGGAGATCCCATAAGTGGAGCCTGGGCATCGTAAACTTTATTAAATACACCCGTGCCTTCCCTGTTATGACATGTCAAGCTGTGTGCTGTGACAAAGGTCTATACACTCGGAGCACAAGACAAACACAGGTCTGTCAAAAATACAGACAGATTAGTGTCAGTGTGATTGGTTCATCCAGGTTTGGATGGTGCATCAGCAGCAAGTTAGTCAGCCACCCAAGCCTGAAACGGTCTTTCCAAGGTGGCTTACGTAACCATTAGAGTTAGACTGATAAGTCAGTCAGGTTGGTACTTAGTGTAGCCGTACTAGTTTATCGCAGATATATCTGTGAATCAGTAACAAGAAACTGCAGTACAGAAATGCAAAAACTGGTGTCTGAGCTGTTCAAATCTTAAACCTGAAATCTGTTAGATCAAGCTAGTTTATAAGACTGACAGATGTGAGTTATCTGAGAGGTCAGAAGTGGCCTTGTGAAGTTTTTCCTTGTGCATGTGCGTGTGTGTGTGTATTTCACCTGTTAAATCTGAGGGCACTAGATATTTCTTTTTGTCCAGTTCCGGAGCTCGTGACCTCGGGGCCCTCTCCACAATGATCTGGTTTAAAAAAAAAAAAAAAAAAAAATCAAACAGTCATCATTAACAGAAAAACAGATTGTGTGCTTAAAATCTAAACAACAACCAATAAATTCACACAACTTTACAGTTAAAATGAGTTTACAACATCCCAGATCTACTCTTTTATTTGCAGAAATGAAGAAAAAAAGAATTAGATGACTGTGATTATAAAACAGAACTTCCTAACCCAGTTTTACTGACTGAAGATCACTTACGCTAAATACATCATGTTATAATAAAATAACGCAGTTGCCACACTGACCGGTATCTTGTCAGGATGCTTGGCCCGAACTCTCTCTCCCTCTGCTCTCCTCACCTCTAGTGGTACTGAGCGCTGGTACTGACTTCCCATCTGAAAACAACACAAGGGAACCAAAAAAACACAAGGAAACATCAAGTCCCTCACAATAGCATTATTTACCAAGTAGACAAAGGAGATAGAGGACTGGCTGACTTCACCAACCAGTGCATTCAGTCAGCAAGTGACACTGGCAGCCTGAAGAGTACATCTTTGTTTACTGCTGGATGAGATGCAGTTGTCTTTTAATCAAGTGTTTTGTAAAGGCTGTATAGTATTAGAGGTGGGCGGTACGACAATATACATTTCTCAAGTGTTACAGAATTCACATTATTGTTTTTGACCACTAATTTCAGCGCTAGTTGCAAATAAGCTGCTTGCTTTATAACATTTGTGGATTGAGAGAAGCTGAAACAAGTAGTCGAACTGATTAATCAATCGATATTTCACAGACTAAAGAAACAGAAACTGATAGATTACATAGATTAATCGGTTATGAAAATTATCGTTAGTTTCTGCCCTAAGTTTATTTACTGCATTGGCTCAAAAACTGGTCCACCTGTTCATCCTCTAAATTAATGGATTCTAAACTGAATCTGAAGTAAATACACATATACACTGACACCATGATATGAAATACTACGATTTTTTGCCCCATGCAATCAGACACGGGAACCTTATAAACAGAATAAACACAGTTCCCGATCCTCTCATAATCAGAAACCCCAGAATTATCCTCTTTCACATGATCTATCATGCCACTGTTTACAACTATCTCTGGGCGGAGTAAACGGCGGTATCAGTGCGTACAGAGTGAAGCTAGCGATTAAACAAAACAAAAAAAAAAATCATGCACATGATATCCCATCAAGGGCAGCCACTCCTGACGGTCAAACTAATCATACTTATCATTTTTGTTCAGTGTACACAAACTATTGTGGTCATGATGACACGGTTGTGGTGGCTGGGGTCATCGTCAAGTGAGGCCACGTCACTTTTCACAACAACAGCCCCGAGATAAGCCAACCTGCCGTCTTTCTGAGACGGATATACGTAAATCAACCAAACCAACTACACGAATCCATGTACTATCTACAATCTGTAACATAACACGCAAAGGCTAGTTTTGCGTACGGCTAACAACGGTAGAAATCAGTTAATAACGGTAATGCTAGCAACTGCGGCTAACGCAGCAACAACGTCCTGTTCACATACCTTTGAAAAAGACAAAAACAACTTTCACAGATCCAGATATAACCCACTGGTCCCTTGCGTCGTAAATTTTCTCACAACAAATGCCCGGATTCAACAAAATTTTGCTCAAAATACGGTCATAACGTAAAGCAATGCGATCAATTTCAAAGATGTCGACTGCTCTACTTATTCTGATCAACGAAAACAACAACAAATACTGTAGAGCCCGCCTACCAGATTTGTGACCAATCAGAGACGAGGTTGAAGATTGATGGTAGAATGTGACCATTCAGAGGAACGAAAGTCAATTTTACATGGCGTTCATTGGATTTGGACTGCTGTCTATCTATATTTGTTATCGGCCCGTTCTGTTTGAGTGATGGCAAATATAACCAATAGCAGGTTTTAGAAACTGGAACAGGCCTCCATGGGGCCACGCCCACGGCCACGCCTCAGGCAGGCTACGTGCTTTGCGTGCGTACCTTTTTTTCCCCCCCATTATCTGCACTGTTCACTTTGTTCTGTAAACACCCCCTGCAGACAAACGACAGTAGTTACGTGCAATTCCTAAAGACTTGCTGTGGACGTGCAACATTGCTGCTGATGTACAAACTGTCACAGTCATATATATATAAACGATCAAAACAGATTTTATGATGAAGAAAATAAGTTACTTCTCATTCTCAAGAAGGCAGACTTATGTTCAGAAGTGATTTTATTCCACCAATCTGAGTTTACTAAAATGTCCTCACTGTGTAAGTTACAAAGCTCTTTACACCTTTTGTTTTGTACATTTTGCATGATCTCCATCAGCATGCAGGGGCACAATTTTCAGTAGACATGCATCATAATATCAGCTATTAAATTCAGTATACACAAATAATAATACATTCTCCAAAAAGTTTCTTGGAAAAAGGTAATTTCCCTTCCTAAATATACCTGTCCATTGAATTAGTATCTTACACACAATGTTCTTCGTGATGTAGATGAGAGTTAATCCAGTGACAACATCTTTAATGTCTTTCAGGTAGACCTCAGCAGGTCATGCATTGCTCCACGGCAATATATTTTTCCACCAAGTTAATCAGGCAATGCTATACTGAGATGCATTCTTACAGCATTTCCATTTGTTTCCTTGAATATCCACAGTCCAATTTTCAGCAGTTTGAGGCAGACAACTGAGAGTCTTATCCTTTACGGTGCATCCAGGACATCCCTCTGTTTAGTTCCTCACTTGAATGTCCTGCCTAAACAGCAGCTCTGGCAGTTGTGAGTTTGAGTGCATCCGACAGGTTGCGTTCTCGGACTATAGAGTTGCTTATGGTTTCCAAATGGGACTCCGGCACCCATCCACGATGCCGATCAGACAGTCTGGTCCCCTCTACCCAATCTGTAAAAAAGAAAGAAACACAAATACACTTACTGCTTATTCGGTGCAGCAGCTGAACAGTGGATAGGTGAATGGCAAGGGAATGATGGAAAAGATAGTGTGATGATCTTACGGTCACTGCTTTGTTGGTGCACTAGAATGATGTCAGCTTTTTCTAAGGACAGCTCATCGGGCTGCTGTGCAACAAAAGGCCGGATACACTGCATCTGTGGTAAATCTGCACAGGAAGGAGAAGAGGTCAAACCTACAGTAACTACAACAAATTCTGTGATGCTCAGAGAGTCAGACTACTTTTGTAAGGCCCCTAAACACCTGCAGCTCACCCACTTCCACAGGTGTTTTCACTTATATTACCTCTTCACGGGACTGTTTGGGCCTGCACAACACTTCTCAAGACATCTCCCTCATTTTCCTCTTGTTTTTGTCACGTTAACCTTTATCATTCATATTTGTACATAGAATTTGTTTACTTCATGTAAGCATAGCTTCACCCAACTTCTACCTGACTAGATGTCTAACCAGTCAGAGGAACTGTGCAGGGCCTTTAACAACTCTTTAAGGTCATGCATTCATGGAAACAAAATTCCAAATACATTCATAAATTCTGTTCTACTATTAGCAGCAAATACTGAGACTCTAGTACCCAGAAGATTACTTTTTTTCCACCAGTTCCTAATGGTAGTTAATTGCATTCACCTATTCCCTGATTAGACAGGCAGAGTGAAAACAAGCCAGGCTCCGTTTGAACATGTCTTGTATGGGGTTCCACATCTCACAGGTGTGCCATAAACTGCATTTTGTGCACACAATACACTTTTGGAGCTATCATAATAAAAATGAAATACACAAAGATTCCCCAGTTTGTTATCCAGTGAGGATAACAAACTGGATCTAAATATGGATTTAGATCACTGTGTTCTCTACCTGAACTATACTATACATTATTTTAGTGTTCAGTTTTCATTTTAGTGTTCAGAACTTTGTAACATCTAAACGAGGATAAATAGTTTACCTTGAGCTACAGCAAAATCTATTTCAGGGTGTGGCTGGGATAGAGCAGACATCCAACGTAGCTTATCACTCCTGAAAGAAAAAAGCAAAGACGTGTATACCTTCTGCCACTTTTTCTACATTTGTGGTGTGACAAACAAAACACAAATCCCTGCTACTGTCTCAGTCTCTTACTGTGTGTCAGTCCTCAGCAGGAGGGACCTTTGTGACATGTGCAGGCGGAATAGGTTCTTCTGTAAGGAGAGAAGTTTGACAAGGCAGTTCTCTACACGTAGGTCTGACACAGGACAGTAGTCAGTTACTGTGAATCTTCCCCCTCTGGAAACAGCAGATAGCAAAAGCACAACGGAGAAATGAGATGGTGGAAGAAGAAAACTGTGATAACATTGAAGGGACAATGAAAGAAACAGCATGTAGCAAATACACATGCTGAGGCTATCAGACTGTATAATACACATGTGGCCTCCAGATCTATCTATCCATCTATCTAAGCCAACTGGTGATGGATTATTCTAACAGTACAAAACAACACATTTATTGACTCACTCTTTTTGTTGTGAAACCAGCAAGTAGTCATTGAATAGGTGAAAGTAAACGTTCTTCTCTGTGTCTTTAAGAGAGAAATCCATCAGTTCAGTGACCGGTCCTTCCCGCACCAACCTCCGAGACTGACTGATGAGAGGAAAAGTCTGTAAGACACACACACACACACACCAAAAACAGGGAGACAAAAGACAATAATGTTAGCTTATCATTTATTTTGAGAGTGAAAGTTCATTTTTCACCAGCAGTTTGACAAAATAATCTACTCACGGTCCACTTATTAACCTTTTCTGGACGACTATCAATGACTACCTTACGATCACACATATATATTATATGTAGATCTAACTGTAGATCATTTGATGCCAAATAAGCCATCTCCATGATGGCTGAGTTAACTCCATTCGCTGATGAAGACCCTGATGTGGTTGAAAGCTCTATAAAAAGCTTGCAAGTGGACCTTGAGTTAAGATCATTTTGTGAAATTATTTATTTTGTTGTAGTTTGCATAAACATCACTACAAACACCAAAGAAATGTACTCATTAGTGCCAGAAATTATGATTGAAATCAATGTCATGATATTAAAACACTGTTTTGTTTTATTGGTTTTATTATATGGCACAAATATGCAAAATCAAATGTACAATAATTCAGTTAATGTTCTGTGCAAATAACTGTGTTCATGTGTTTGCAATATGTCAGATAAAACTCCACGCATACAATAAAAACATCTGTATGTTATTTTGTTGATTTCCAATTATAGTGTGTTGGGGGGAAAATAATTTAGACAACATAATTTTGTAAAAGAATAACATGATTTGGTCATATCATCACAACGTGAACCCACAGATTTTTCTCCCCTTATCCCTGGTAGTCATTACTCACCCTGTGCTCCACCAGGAAGTCCACCTTGGCACTAAGAGAGACCAGGGACTCAATGCTTTTCATCTGAGAGATGCTGTCATTGCTTTCTTGAATAAGCTAAAGGAGAGATAAATGAAAGAAAAAACAGATTTGTCACCAAGGAGTCCAAAACAGCCAGGATATTTTACAGCAATATTAAAATGTTACTATCCTATGTTAATGTAGAGTGTATAGAAGCTCCTACTGTACATTCTCCAGAAGTTTCAAAGCCTTGATGGCCTGCGTCGCCTCTGCAGTTCCTGGAGTTGTTCTTTTCACAATGTTCTGGACAGAAAGAGTGCATGCACGTCAAGGTTAGATAAAAAGCTACAGTACTGAACATATTGCAAACCATGAACTTTTACCATTTCAGAGAGCCTGCACACACTCACATACCTGGACCAGCAGCTTTATTCTTGTGATCCTTTGGAAAGGAAGGACAAGGAAGGAACGAAGAGAAAGTCTCTGACAAACAGGACTCCTCTCTAATTTCTCCACAGTCCGCTTGAACCCTGAATTCTCATTCCTGAAAGAAAAAGTGAATGGATCTATGAATCTGGATCTATTCCCAAGCCTCCAACAAAAATCATCTTCCAAAAGATAAAACACAGCTTGATTGGATGGCTTACATGAGTCTCTGGTAGGTAGCGTCCTGATAGGACTGGTTGGTGAGGTAGGGCACATAAACCATTTTGAAGCGGTTACAATGTCGAGCGATGATATCACACACAGTGAAGTGTATGATGTCTGATTCCATGCGCTCCTCCAGCTTTGACAAAAAACTAAAACAAAATCATAAAGTGCTGGTTTCAGCTCATTTCCCCCACAGATTAATGAAACTGTAACTCTAAATGAGACATGTATCTAAATGTATAAATACAGCGCTAGCTCAAATGGATAAAGAACTTGCTCTAGTATGTGTTTAACATCTCTAACCTGTGACTGATGGCACGCACGTCAGTCAGCCTGGAAAAGAGCCAGTTTCTATCTTGAGTGGTCAACAGCGCCCCCAGCTGTTTTGACTTGACAAAGTGTTCAACAACAATGTCCAAACTCCGGCAGTAGGAGGCTTCTGAGGTCACAACCTCAAATCTCACCTAAATGCAAAACACAAAGGAAAAAATGAACACTGAGCAAGACACAACTAGTAAATAAATTCTAACCAATAATTATGGAGTTGTCTGTTCTCTAGAGGCCAGGGCACTCTAGAGACAAGGTTGTGACTAAGAGAAGAGCATGATTTCTCAATAAATGGAAGTTCAACACGTCTGGTTTATTACCACTCTCAGAGAAACACAACATGTTTATGCAATCACATCCTCTGGCAAGAAACACTCCTCTGCCAATAAAAATGGATCAACAGGATGGTTATTCTGGGATGTGGCAAGTCAGAATATTTTTTGCGTGATCTGAATAGTTTGAGGTGTGAAGTAATAACAGTAAGAAGCTGATTCATGTAAGTCATGTCATTTCCCACAAATCACTATCAAATGAAACAGTTGAGAAGCTGCCCAAAGCAGTCCATGCGCATGACAGTGGTGAACAAGCACAGGGAGGTGAATTGCTGAAGCTATAACTGATGAAATTTACTTTAATCAAACAATGCATTTCACATTCATGAGATAAGTAAAGCCGCAGGGAACATGAAAGATAAAAATTACGCAGGACTCTCCTGAATTTCACCTATGCAGGAATGTTGTGCCGGTAACTTTCCAGTAAATGAAGTGGAATCCCTCACACCAAGAAATTCTCACATTGCTTTATCTTTACTGGAGATAAAAGAAACATACCATTTTAGTTGTTCTAATCAAAATTTCCAGTCTAATCAAGATTAAATCCATTGAACCCACTGAAGGAAGTAACACTTAAACACCCAGATTCTCCTGAATGTCACTTAGTTTGGTACCAATTTGGTACCAATAACTTTCCAAAGAAGTACAAACTCCAGATTTCTTCAAGCAAAGTAAAAAGTGCTGTGTGGAGGTTTGCACTTCATTCACTGCAAAGTTACTGGCACAGTGAAATTCAGGGGGATCAGAAGGAAAAATTATTCATATTCATGTTGTATGAGGCATTTTATGTCATCAAATGCTGACTAGATTGAATGTGATACCTCCTGCAGTCGCCTCTGGTCCTCTGTGAGCTCCTCCAGCTCAGCACTGTTCCTGACCTCCGGCAGGTCCCGCCACAGTGTGGCCGACTGAGTCAGTGAGATGGACAGACGTGGAGAGGAAGGCCTGCATTCACTCTTGGGAGGCTCAGGAAGAGGCAAGCTTTTGACACTGGTGATGGAGCCTGCGTGGTACAAGGAGTGAGGGTGTGGGACAATAGGCAGGGGAGGCAGAGGTCTGCGGGCAGGAGGAGGTGAGGGAGCAGGAGAGGGGGCATGGTTCTCGCACACTGACAGGGCATTGGAGCGAGACTGGCGCAGGATCTCAAAGTTCTGCGCTGCCTCACTGTACTGCTGGTAAAGCTGGGCAGCATCTGGGAGAGGGAGAAGAAGTGAAACCGACAAAGACATAAAGACAGAAGAGGGAGAAAGAGGAAAAAAAGATTGAAAGATAAAGGAAGCAAAAGGAAAGAAGATAGAGACAGGAACTGTGTTAGCCAAGAGTTGTTTGCATTTGACATTCCTTTTACACATACTTGTCGGAATGCAAAATTCGGAGAAGCAGCTGTTTTCCCCTCAAGTTAGGAGATATGAATACTTGCAGAAACCTGTCTGTGGCTTGCACAGGCAGACACCTGCGCCATTTCTCCCAATATCCATGTGAATCATAGGTTCAGTAAACTGCCATTTTAGTTGTTTAAAAGTTCATTTTTAAAGGATGTGAGCCAACAGTAAACTGCACATAGATTTCCTTTAATTTGTGTGTGTCATTTAAATTCAGCAGCCAGCATGTGCAGAGTAAGAGATAAACAGTTAATGGGGTTGTTTTCAAACAGAGATGAATCACGTACATTGAGGGGAAATGCTCAACTGCGTCATGTTTTTCCTGGCCACAGACAAAGAAGATGTGATCTGAAGACACGTCACTATAGTCTGCACAGCCCTTTCTAAGAAATCAGTCTTAAAATTAATTCTGAAACAAAACTGATGTGATTTTAAAAAATGATTAAAATTTGTAAACTTGTAAAACTTTGTAAAAGAAGTTGTATGCAATAATACATTTTAAAACAGCCATGAATGAAGATGATGTGCTTGATTTGTCCCTTAAGAGTTCACTTAATGATTTTAAGGTTCATGACCTGAATTAAACCAAAGTAAAGGAGGAGCAGAGATACTCACTGAAAATCTTTGACTTCCTTTTGTGTCTTTCAATGGTGTCAAAAACGTTCCTACAGTGCCAAGAAAGAGTCGCAGCAACAATTAATTTATAACCAGATCTGTCAAAACCATTTTTAATGTGGAACGCTTGCATTGAATGTGCAAATATAGGACTGTATTAAGTGATTCAAATTTCAGGGAAAGAAAAGCCATATTTAAATATGTGAAAGAAGCGGATCCTGGCCACAATTGTAATTCAGCATGTATCACAATCGCATTTATCATGTTGTGTGATGGTTTCACTCACCTCAGCTCGAGTTCTCCCCAGCTTTTATTCCGATCATCCTCATCATCTGGTATGAAAAAGTATCCATTTGTGGAAACATTATACAACAGCATACCTCTCAGTGCGCTATACTCAGAACGAATTTACTACAAGCTACAGTTTGAATGAATGAAGAAATGAATGAAAAAAAAACCCCACACAAATAAATAAAAAGGTAATAAATTAAATAAATAATGGTCAGTTAATTTAGGAACCCTGCTACAAAAAGCATTTAAGAACAGATCAGTATGTTTCCAGAAAATGTGCTTCTCATGATGTGTCTAAAAGCAGGATCAACTGAAGCCTTTTAGCTCATGCTCTCTCCACCTCCCCTTATCTCCACCCACTACCTGTAACCACAACACCGTGACGCAGATTCCAGTTTAAAGGTAATATAATGTGTTCACATCATCGTACTGATAGCATCTACTAGCAGATGTCTGCCGTAGATGTTTAGTTCTGTGAGTGATTTAACAGCAAAATGGAGTAACAAATTCTACAAAACAGAGGATGTGACTAGAAGACGACAAAGAAGAGAAACACCCAAATCCATGTGACGGTTATTTCCTCTATCGGTAACCAAGTCCAGAATGTGTCAATTTGATTAAATGATTAAAATAATCTACAACGCTGATTGATGATGACCTAGACAGAAACTAAAATTGAAAGTCAAAGTAGAGGTGGGTTAATTATGTTATTGTTGAAAATATCACAACTAATTTGAGCAGATAACCAGTGTTTCCATTCCCAATCTTCTGTCTTTACCTGATGTAGAGAATATTCTGGTTCTGCGATCCCTTCCAACACCTTCATCTTCTTCCACTTCTATAAGCTCTCCATTTCTTCTTTCAGTGGGTTTACGGATTCCCCTCCTTCGCATTCGAGCCTCGGGACCCAAATCTCGGAAACTGCAGGTGCTCGTCAGAGTCCTTCCTTCTGTTTGTCTCTCTGCCTCCACCTTTTCTTCTCTGCTTTCCATTTCAACTCCTTCACCTACTCTCATCTCTCCCACCTCCACTGCTGTACCCCTCTCCTCAGGCTCCCCTCCCTGCATTTCTTCTTCACTGTCACCCATTCTGTCTTCCTCCTCCTGGCACTTACCCTCTCTGGAGGGGGTGAGGAGGTCAGAAGCAGATTCATAGTTAAGGATGGGGCAGCTGTTAGGCTTGTACAGTGCGTTACTCACAGATATATACATCTCCAGTTCTTTCGTTCGACTTTCTTCTTTTTCTATTTCTGATAATGCAGTCTCATCGCCTCCCTCTTGAGATATTTTCACCTCTATATCTGCCTTTTCTAACAGAATGTGACCAGAAGGTTCAGTCTGGTCCATATTGCAATCCTCCTTCCCTTTTGTGTCTAACGTTGTGTCAGCATGAGTGTGTGTAGGTGTGTCACCATGCATAGCTGTGAACTGGTCAGCATGCATGTCAGCGTGGCTCTGCCCCATACCTCTCAATTCCTCCACTTTCAGTGGCTCTTCCTCCACCATCTCTGGCTCGGAGTGCTGTTCGTTCCTTGTCAACTTAACAACAGGAATCTCTCCAGTCCCCTGTGAGACCTCCTCCTGCTGTTTGTCGTCCTTGATCGCTGTCTCAGACTGGCTGACCACTTGATTTCCTTGTTCTTCTGAGTTCGGTTCATCCACAGTCTGTTCCTCCGAATGTCCAAGGATCTCTCGAACCACACTTTTGGCCCATTTGAGATGGGGGGCTTGGGAATGCCGCTTTGGCTCCTCGGACATGCTCCATGCCCCACTCATTCGGATTCGAATGGCCTCCACCTCTTCCGGACTCATTGCTCCAGTGTTTATTCCATCCAAGATGGGATGAATTTGTTCAAAATTAGCCTGAGAACAAACATTAGCATAGGGATTACTCGGGACCGGAGAAATTTGCTCCCTGCCTCTTTCGGCCAGTTTTTTGTTTTTCTCTCTCCATTCTATGAGGAGTCTTTCAGTCTGTGAGTCTCTTTTAATCTGCCCTATTTCAGCATAAGGGCACTCCACTTTGCTCCTCATTTCCTCTCCAGTTACTGTGTCTTGAAGCTCTGAAGATGCTCTGTATCTGACATCCATTTCAGTTGTTTGTCCGACGATCCTCTCCTCCCTTGGTGTCTCATGTGTACTCTTGCCTTCTGTGTCCTGGTTATTGACGATCAGGTATTCATTATCTATAATCAGTGACAGATGCTGGTCATCCTGAGGTGGCTGCGTGATGTCATCGCTGCAGTGATGACACTTTTCTAAATTTGGGTTGTCTTTTTTCACACCTCCCATCTGATCAACTTCTGACAGTGATATATCGCTTGGTTTTGATCGGGGCAAAGTTTGTCCGATCACACAGAAGACGTACTTTGGCTGGTTTTCCGTTCCCTGTTCCTCCTCATCAACCGCCTCCTCCTTCCCCATTGTACATTCCTCTTCCTTCTCCTTGTCTCCCTCACACCCCTTGAAGCCAACAGGTGAGGAGCCGTCATATGTAGCTCCACCTTCCCAGGACTCCTGACAGTCCTCAAACTCCTCATCTTCATCTTTCTCATCGTCTTCGTCCGTGCCGCTGGACACAGTCACAAAGCCGTCCTCTCCTGACAGCATACTGTCTCTCTCTTGTTTCCACCCTGATTCACTTCCTTCTTTCTCAAAGCAGGCAAGATAATTGCTCCCACCCTCTTCCTCTTTGTCACTCTCCTCTGTGTTATCTGTCATGTTCTCTCCCTCTGCATCCCTTTTCCAGCTTCCCTCTATCCAACCATTGCTGTCAGACAGATATTCCTTCCCTTCCTTATCTGTCTCTCTCCAGACCTCCCCTACCTCCTCGCCATCTACACTTATACCCTCTGTCTCCCTCTCTCCCCTGTACTCATTTCTCCCTGCATGTCTTCGTCTGTAACCGCTTTGGTCCAAGTGCCTCTCATCTGGTTCCTCTTTTACGCGTCGCCCCTCTCCTCCCCGCTCTGCTTGTGACTTCATTGTCCTCTCTTCTTCTCTCCTCCTCTCTTTCCGTCTTGTGTGTTTCTCTCTGCTTACAAATTCCTCTTTACTATTGTTACCCCTTTGTGGTTCTAACCACATCCTTCTGTTCTCTGGCACGCTGCCTGTCATTTCTACTCGATCTCTCTCTTGTCTTTCACTTATTTCTGTTTCCCTTTGACTTCTTTCAGCAACTCTCTCTGGATCTCTCTGATCTTCCACATCTCTTTCGCTCTCAGTAGTGCCGTCTCTCCCAGATTCCCTCTCTTCGTAACTGTCTCTACTTCTTCTATATCTAGTCTCGCTGTCCATGTCGCTGCTCCATTCTCCGCTGCTCTGGGATCGTGGCGGCACCCTAGGAGCTGTCTTGTTCATGGACCGGCTGCTTCTTCCTGTTGTATCATCCCATCTAGGATCAGCCTCTCTTTCCTTTCTTTCCCTGTCTTTCCTCTGCTTGTACTCTCTGTATCGGTCATCCTCTCTCCTCTCATCTGACCATCCTCTGTCATCCCTCAAATCTCTCCCACTTTCCTTCCATCTCTCTCCCTCCCTGTCTGCCTCCGTTGCTGCTCTCCTGTCAACCTCTCTGTACCTGTCCCTGTCTTTCTCCACTCCCCTCCTCCTAGATCTGTCCACTTCTCGTTCTCTGTCCCTGTCTCTCTGCCTGTCTACTTCCCTGTATCCCTGCCTATTTTGATCTCTCTCCCTTGCTCTTTTGCCCTCGTTGTCCCCCTCACTTCTGCTGTGTTGATATGTCAACTCCTCCCTCTCCCTGTCCCTCACTCTTTCCCTCCTCAACTCTCTCTCATCACTGTCTCCTTCACTTCTGGTGTCCCTCCTTCTCTCTCTCCTCTGCACCTCTTCCCTCTCCTTCCTATCTGAGTAGATCTCTCTGTCTTTTCGCATGCGCGGGGAAGGAATCCTGAACTCTCTGTCTCTCATGTTATATTTTGGCTTTTCTCTTTTTCTTGTTGCATCTCTTTCTCTTCTGTCCCGTGAATCACTCACTTCTCTTCCCCTGTCTTGAAAACAAGCATCAGACTCTTGATATCTTTCCCTCTGTTGCAATGTCTCATCTTCTAGTGGTCTTCCTCCAGTTTGTTTTCCCTCTTCCATTGCCCTGCTTCGGATCTCATCTCTTTCCCTCTTTCTGTATCTCTCTCTCTGCCATGCCTTCTCTTTTTCTCTCTCCCAGTCATCTGTCTCTGTTCGCCTCGGCCTCTCTCTCTGCCTCCTTTCTCCTTTTTCTTCATCAATCTCAGTGGTGGATATCATTCTGCCACTACCACATTCTGCACTGCTTTTTATCATTCTGGGAAATGTGTCACCTTTCTTCATCCCCCTTTTCACCTCTTTCTCAGTGTCTCTCTCTACATTCGACAGTAGCTGTCCGTTTCTTCTTCTTTTGTCTTCTTGCCTCCTTTCTCTCTCTCTCCACTCCCTCTCTCCCTCTCTCGTCCTGGGTGCAGGAGCTCTTTCATAGTATCTCTCCCGTGGATCCATATCTTTGTGTCTTGCTTTGTCTCTCATTTTCTCCATTTCTCTTTCCCTCTTCCACTCTTCCTCTCGATTGCTGACTCTCTCTCGCTCCGACTGGGCAGTCATAACTGGCCTGGGACTTGGATCCCTGGAGATTTTTCCACCTGGCTGAAGCTTGCGGTCAGACATGTTTATATTAGTTAAAGTGTCAAAGAGGGTGCAGCTGGGCCTTTTGGTCCCCATTGTACCATAATATGGAGAACCTAGAAGACAGAAGCATTCATCGGTTTAGAAATGGGGCAGTAACACTCAAGCCATTCTCAGAGACACATCACCCATATGCAAGAGGCTCTACAAACTTACATATATAGTTCATTTCACAGAGCTCAATATGAATTGCCTGGAAAACTACTGCATATTCCTCTAATGCTACTGCTACCACTGAAATGTTATGACCTCTGCAACTATTCAGTTGAGTATTCTCTCTGTTATTCTGTTATTTTAATTTTTCAAACACACTAAATAGCTACAGTTGTAATTCCAAGCCAAAAGCTATTCGATTCTTTGCCCTAAATCTACTTGTGTAGTAAATTTACGGTTGAATAGACAGAAGCAGGCTAGAGAAAAGAGAAAAGTTCACACCCATTTAGTGCTGTTTAAGAATGCAGCACAGACCTGCAAAGCACAGCATACCAAAAGAAGTCTTTCAGAAAGCAAGGGCCTGTGACACATAGGCAAGGCATTTAACATGTAAACTAGAGCTAAGCCAGATCTAAATGTATGTTCAGACGAGAAGCAATCTACAGGAGTGTTCATCTGAAATCTGTGAAAAAAAAATAGTAAAGCGTCTCACCTGAATGTGGTATCCTGGGGAGATCAAGTCTCCCCCTCTCCAGTCCAGCTCAGCTCAGAAGCATGGGATTGCACAACACACAAGAATTCATGCCATGTATTCGCATTGTCTAGATGACATAACAAACTGCCTCCTTTTTAATAAATAAATAAATCTGACACACCTTTGTCTTTTTCTCTCACTACTTAAACTCTTGTGAAAAACGTAATGTTTACGCCTGAGCTCTCCTTGCTTTTCCCTCTTGCTGCCTCTCTCTCAGTCTCCCTCCTCCCTCAAATTCCCAAACAAGTCTCAACAGATTGACACTTTTCTTTCCCCTCCGCCTTCTCTCTGTCTTGTCCTCTCAGTCGCTGTTGTTGAAAGAGAGATCTCCCATAAATCTAACAAAAGTTTGGGGAGTCTGTCCACTACTTCAGTCCTTCAGTCCCTCCCCTTCACGTCCGACAGAAGTGCTTGTGTGGATCCCCCTGGCAAAAAAAAAAAAAAAGTACACATATCTCTCCTCTATCCTGCCCCATTCTTCTCTCACGAAACACAGGAAGTACACCTCCTTGGTGTGTCTCTCTTGGAGCAGCAATTGGTTGATATGGCGCAGCCGGGTGTGTCTGAGCAACACACACAGCCAGGTAAGAGCTACAAGGGAGAGTGGGGGGAGGGGAGAGGACTCAAAGCACACACACTGGAGGAGAGCTCACTGAGGCCTATAAAAACCTCCCTACAGTCCCCTTGAGAGGTAGTAAAGAAGGGAAAGGAAGGGAAACACAAACTGTTTTTTAAATCCAAGATTAAGCAATCACAGAAGAGGAAACTCAGTGCGCAATACAGTGGTGATCTGTGAAGGATTTTCTTTAACAATGAGTGCTTTACTGCGTTGATTGACGACTGAGGTGACCTGAGATGAAAGATTTGCAGGACTTTGACTCCATGTTATTAGCATTACTGATTAAAGACAATAAGAACTGACTATGAACACTTCCCTATTTACTTTTTTCATGGTTTTGTTGCTCCCCATTAGTACTTCCCAGGTTTTTCTTCACCTTTACCTTCACTTGAACTGCATACTTCCTTATTTATATTTGAATACATTTTGATGAGACTTAATTCAGATTAATGTATTTTACAGTTTTACACCTACCTAAATCTAATGGAGTCTAATAAAAGTAAATAAATCCTAGGTTGGTTCAGTTTTATGATCGTGATGTTTGTTGTTGCTGCAGTTTTTGTTAGGTCTACGTAATAGACTTGCTTCTGAGTGTATGCGGCTACTCATTACGTAAAGGGATATTGTGACTTTGGGAAACACTCATTTTCTGTCTTGCTGAGAGCTAGATGAGAAAGCTGATAGCACTCTCATGTCTGTATAGTAAATATGAAGCTACCGCCAGCAGCCAGTTGGTGTAGTATAAAGACTAAAAACAGGAGGAAACAGATAGTCTGGTTATCTGAAGGTAACAAAATCTGCCTAATGGCATCTCTAGAGCTCATTTTGTTTTCTCTGGGCAAAGCAAGGCTAGCTGTTTCCCCCGTTTACACTGTCTGCACTTTACCCACCCTGAGATTGTAAATATCTGTATATATATTGTGTTCCTTCCTTGTTAAATGCCTCCCTTCTACCTCATGCTGCTCAATGTGCCTTAAATTGCCCCCCGGAGACAAATAAAGTTTTCTGAATCTGAATTTATGCTAAAGTACTGTCAGCTAAGCAGCTGGCTGTAGTTTCATATTTACTGTACATACTTACCATGCAGATATGAGAGCAGAATCAGTTATCTCACCTGAGCAAGAAAGCAATTAAGCATATTTTCCAAAACTATTCTTTTAAAGGAGGAGCTGCCATTTACACTCAGGTAAACCCAAACTAACAACTCCCTAACTAATATAAACGGGGTAGACAAAGTTTTTTTTTTTTTAAATCCTCTCAGAATAACATAAAACAAGTACCACAAACAACAGTCTTAAAGCCTTTGATATAAGGTAAAATAATCTGTATTGAAAATAGTTTATGTTTGTCATGACAGACTTCACACTTCATTTAAACATCTAGATACAGATCATACAAAGATAAAAACTGTAGAAGATGTACTGCATAAATGAATACCATACACAGACTTATACAAAGACTAGCAGGAGACGTGCTATTATCACATCATCGCGATAATGAGACTGAAAAAATGGTAAGAAATTTGATAAAATACTAAACAATCACAGCAATAATTTCAAAATCTGTATGGTATATTCTTATGTTTGTCTTGGTGCTATTTAAGAGTCTAATTGTGTGTTGGATCAGACAGAAGATTGTGTACTTTTAAAGGCCAACTGTTGGAGGAACAGATGTTCTTGTCTCCCAACGACCTTCATGCAGATGTGTATCATACAAACTAACTGCAGTTATAAGCAGTTCTTGTGGTGTTTATTTCCTCATTAACAATTAGTTGGTTAAAGTCACAACACTTCACAAACCTGTCGACCTCAGAGTGGTATGCAGAGGGACTGGTATCTTTGTGCAGCAAACTGAGGACTGTAGTATGCCTGAAAATTTAAAGAGGTAGCTGTTGGGGTGGGTGCATGTGCAGTTATTTGTGTACAGTATGAACAAGACAGGTGAGCTGACACAGCCTTGTGGAGCGCCTGTGCTGGTCCACCTGACCACAGAGAGTGACTTGTTGGCTCTGACCTGCTGTGTTGTTTTGGTCAGGTGGGAGAGATACCAACGAGTAATGAGAGGATTTACATCCACATCCTCCGGTTTCTGAACTAGCAAGCTGGGTTGGAGTGAGTTAAAAGCTGAGCTAAATACTACAAATAAAATGCTTGCTTGGGTTTGGTCTTTTCTAGGTGCTTACTAACACAGTGAGTTATATAAACTGCTACCTATTAAGCTTAGAGACTACAAGCTTTTCAAAAGTCATTGTCTTTTGGGGGGACTGGGATGATGTAAGGCATTTTTCAGAGGTTGGTGTCAGTGCAGCATGCCAAGGATTGTTGGAAAATGGGGCACGAAGCTAATAATCATGTAAACATATTTTCCAATAGTTTCCTCATGTCCAGGAGTGTTGTGTTAAATAGGAACACTTAGTTTAAAAAATACAAATACTATGTTAGTGCTCACTAAAACCACAGCAAATAGACACATGGGATACTGAGTAACTGTTTATGATCTTTAATCCTATCATTTTAAACTGTTCTTTTAGGCTTATGCAAATGTTGTTCTGAGTAGAAGAATGGGGCATTGTTTTAGACAAATTAGTTTGATCAAACACTAAAGAGGTTAAACTTTGTCTTGTATTTAAATTCATGGTGATAAGCTGGAAGGATGGTGTACATACTGCTGAAGAGAAAACAAACTATGTGTATAGTCATGTGTTGAGGCATTTGAAAAATGCTGATTCAACTGAAACAGTATACTGGATAAACTGGTACATGAATGTGCTTTTATTCTGAAAGCATTAGGCTTTTTATGGGCCAAAATATTTATAACGTACTAACATTTCATTTCTACCAAAGCAAAATATTTTCAACAATTTTCTGCAGATATACAGTTTATGAACCAACGTATTTAAAGAACATGGTAATACATACCTCTACCGTAACACCATAATTTGACTTCTTGAATAGGTGATTGCATATTATCATGCAATTTCAGTGACAAAATGCACTCAGTTGCCAGGTAATTTGATACACAAAAATAAAACTAATGCAGTGGAAGAACACAGCCTTGTAACGAATCCTTTCACTGAGATTCTAATGTTTTGTTTTTTGTTCAAAAGTGTTTTACAGCGGTGTTGAATCAGCTTTATGGTCATTTTGGAGGCTGCAGTTTAGTTTGGCTTAGTTGCCATTAAGGAAGGAGGAAATTAAATCACAAGAGCTTCTAATGTCAAGAATAAATACAAGACTTATTTCCATTGTGGTCCTTGTTGTAAAGAGAGTAAAGTCACTTCATGTTACTAGGTGACATCATTACCGACAACCCGGTCACAGGAAAATATATAGAAAATATGCAGCGAGTTATGGCTAGGACTTACACTTGTACTATGACCATAAGCCATTATTTCCCTTCTTTTTAAAATTAGTTAACTCATTTGTAGTTTACGTCATCCTTTAATTGTACTGCATTATACTGAGCAGTGATGATGTTGCATAATTACAATATACACCACAAACTAACCAAAATGAACATAAAGTTGAATCTGGACTTCTCTAAATAACACAACTTTTCTAAAGGTAAGATGTACTGAATGGTTGTTGTTAGACTGCATTCATTTGAGTTGGTGGCAATGTGTATGCCATTTTTTTTTTTTTTTTTAAGTTGGCAACAATTTTGTGGAGACATCGATTCAATTCAATTCCAGAGCCCCTATGTGAAAAGAGCCAAATCAAAGCTTAACGTCAGCTGGTAAGTTAATATTCTTTCTTTTGACAGTGTCAGTCTGTCAGTCACTCCACCACTTTCCACGCTGAAATCTTAGATCGATCGGCTCAATGTTTTGTGCACACATTCATGGGCTCCAGATGGTGAATCTTGCTGACTTTAGAGACTAGCGCCACTTAGCGCCACCATGAAGTCGACAGGTTGCCATTTTCTCATACACTGGGTCTCAAACTGGGTATTGTACAATGTTTTTTCTTTCGAGTGGTGTTGAACAGACACGGAGTAAAAGATACCCCCCCCCCAAGCTTCCAGTAATATTGAACTGTGCAGATCCCAGGTCAGCTGATTCGCATGTGTGGATTCAGCGGCAGCTCATTGGTCGCGCCTCATTTGGACGGTCACATGCGCGCGCGTGCATCAGTTTGTGTTTAGTTTCACTTCCGCACTCCGCTACTGTCTGTAGCCTGTTAGCCTCTTGGGTGTCCATCTCTCCCATTTTGAGGAAAAGCACGTTCATTATCCAGGACTGGAAAGCGAGCAGCTAACGACGATTATATTTATAACTCCTGTCTACATACCGATGTACTTTATTTTATCTGCATAACAAAGCAGTAGCTTTCTTGCTGACAAAGTCAACCAGGAAGCGACGTTAGCGCGAGGAAGCTCACTACATCATCTGCATTTTTAAACATCTGTCCGCTTGTATGTTAAATAACAGAGAAGCTTTCCCCACTCATTCACAGTAGGAGAAGTCATGAAGGTAGGTGCACAGTGAAGCTAAATGTTTACCTCTAACAAGCTTTTCAGAGGGTTGTTTTAAACTGTTTCCTCTGGAAAACTTACTGTCTCACGGGAAGAGGAACAGACATTTTACTTGCACATGCTGCATATTTAGTTTCACAACTTTACCTCCAGTAACACGATCAGCGTACACGGTTCGTATTCTGCTTTTCTGCCTTTATATGTCGTAGCCTGCACTTAAAAAATAGCGTGTCCAAGATATGTGCAGGTATTTTCTTCCTAGTTATGTGGGTGATTTTTTTTTTCAGGAAGCATTCAACGAGAGCACGAGTTGCTTTCTTTCAGTTGCAGGGCTGCAGCCATGAGTTTATTAGTCAACTAGTCGATAGAAATCAATAAACAACTATAGGTTCACTGATTAATCAGGTTTTTTTCCCATTATAGTTTCCAGAGTCAAAGGTGATATGTTCAGATTGCTCGCTATGTTTGACCAACAATGTAAAACCCAAAGTTATTAAGTTTAACATCATATATGAGATATATGACAGAAACACAGACATTTGAGAAGCTGGAACCAGCAGATATTTGGCATTTTTTAAATCACTGAAATTATTAACCTTATATTAAAATAGTTTCCCATTAATTTAACTACTTGAGTAAGCAACTATTCCTTTAACAGTGATCACTACAATAGTACTATTGTGTTTATACAGTGTGTGTGGAAGTGTGTGGTAGGCAGTTAATATTGTCTCTCAGTACACATTGTCATCGTGTCCAACTCTAATTACAAATGAATAGAAAGTAATTCTATTAGAAAATTGCCTTCTTGATGATAAATTACAGTCTCTCTTTAAAAAAAAAAACAGTGTGTAAATAACAGTTTTATTGTAACATCTGTTCCAGGTGCTCATGTGTCCCTGTGGAAGGCTCTTCCTGGTGTGGACCCTGGCGGTTCAGCTGGTCCTGTGTGGCAGTGGGGTGTACGGCTCTAACGACATCAAAAACTGTAAACTGTTCTCTGACTCTGCCTCTGAAAAAAAAGTCCTCAGTCAACTAGAGCCCCTTACCCATAAGAAGTAAGAGATGGCTTAGTTGTGTACCTGCATATTCAGTGTCAGCGATAGAATGCTAGCTTTGTTTATTATTTTTTTTACTGGGATTTGTTCTCATGTTAACAGCTTTACAACAAAGACGAAGAATGGAGATGAGAGTTACACGTACTACTTCCAGTTGTGTGGGGATGCAGGAGGTGTTCCAGGAGCTGGGCTTATTCAAGTGGACAGCAAGGAAACAGGGAAGAAACCAACTGTGATTGGCATGTACAATGCAACACAAGTCATTGGAGGAAGTAAGTCTCTGCAAATATAAGGATTTTACCATAATTTACCCTTTTTTTTTGTCTCAGGCAGAATGTCTTACATGACACATTTGCAGGATGTGATGGAATGCTAACCATCCTAAATGGGGATCTTAGATTACAGAATTGCATTTTGAAATAAACTATAAGCATAAAAGCCTGAAGCCGAAGAACTGAAATAACTCTTGACATGGGACCAAACCTTTCACGTGGTGCTTTAGTCCAGTATTGTATCTGTTGTGATGTTTTCCTGTCCTTTCAGGTGACTGGGTGATGTTGATTTACAGAAATGGCGACACATATGATGCCCACTGTTCCAAGGAAATGAGGAAAGCCATTGTTATGATCTCTTGCAACAGGAATAAAGACATGGTAAAAAGAATGCAGATCGCTTTTAGATCACCAGATTTGAGAAACAAAACCACTGGGTGTTTAGAAAAAAAAACAAGGTGTTGTGTTGCTTCAGGTACTGGTGTGAAGATAAAATTTTTATCAGATTTCCAAATCACTGCACAGGCATTCATAATACAGAATTTTAAAAGTAAAATTAATCTATCACGTCCTCTGATCACATCTTTAACTGGCCAACAGGAGCATGTTGCTGGATGTCACATTGTGTTATGTAAAATCTGAATGAGGATCAACTTTTTTTTTTCTGGAGCCCTCTGTGTTGGCTTTCCTGCAGTGGTCTCACTGAAATAACTAAGGGGGCTGGTTATTTAAGTCTGAACACAGCCTCATGCTTCTCCCATATGTCTCTTAGCCTCCACCCCGTCTCCTGCTCTAAATTTGTGTTACCTTTCATTTACCTTTGCCTCTCTCTGTCTCACTCCCAGGGCGAGCTGGAGGTGGTTCGGGAGGACAGGGATAGGGAGCGTGACTGTTTCTACCTGTTTGAACTGGACTCCAATGCGGTGTGCCCAGCTCTTCAGTCCAAGCTTAGCACTGGCTCCATATTACTCATCATGTGCGTAAAGACTGTCTGTAATGACAAAAACACTTAATGTTGGAGCATAAAATATTATAAAGGATCAGTGATCATAAGCGCTCTCTTCTTTCAGTGGGGTCTGCCTTCTGGCTATTTACCTCATTGGAGGTTTCCTCTACCAGCGGCTGATTGTTGGAGCCAAAGGGATGGAGCAGCTCCCCAATTACACCTTCTGGGTGGAAGTTGGCAACATGACAGCGGTAAGCCTGATCCACTTTATAAATAACAACAGTAAAAGCTGAGGCTCATGTGCTTTTTGGGTTTTGTTTTTTTTTTTAGATTTATTTGACATTCAACAAACTTTACCTTACCTTACAGGATGGGTGTGATTTTGTATGCCGGTCACGAAATCGTGAGGAATCCCCAGCTTACAGAGGAGTGGCTCAAGAATCTGTAGAGGACGAGCCAGAAGAGAGGGATGACCACTTACTACCTATGTGACCTCAGTATGACAGAAATTGGACAGAAAATTTCACTGTGTGTCACAGTTTACTCTTTCACAGGATAGATGAAAGTGCTGCTAGACACAAGTCTGTTTTCATTTGCTGGTTTAGGTCAGGACCTTTTCACACTTTCTTTGTATTCAGACTTGTGCTTAGGGCAACTGCAGGTGCTCTGCTTGTTACTTAAGAGGGCATGTTACTCATAGGGCTGACAGGCTTGTATTCACTCTAAACCATGCATTGCTTGATGTTTGATGTCAGGCAAATGAGTAATTTATTCAAGGATGCAAAGTAACAGTAAAGAGTAACTCTTCTTCCATGGAAATCTGACACAAACAGGAGAGGTCAAGTGTTGGATTTCTGCCTAATCTAAACTTAATGACGTTTTGCTCATCTCTTTCTGCTTGGCTAAGTATTGATGTTGTTTGATATATGTGCAGGCTGCAGCAAGCTGTCTTTCCTTTGGTCCTGGTTGTGCACTGACAGTTGCAGGTCACAAAACAGACAAGTGCTTTTTCTTGTGTAATCTGGCTTTAAACAGGTTGTGTTTTGTTTTGAAAGTAGAGAGGTAAGACAATGAAAAGTTTTAATTTGAAGTACTGCAACTATGCTTACAGCAATGCTACACAAATGGAAATCATTGCAAAAAACATATCTGGAATGAATTAGATATTTAGTTAGGTATACAAATCAAATCAGGAAGCTGATTTGTATCAGCTTCCTGATACAAATCAGCTTCTGAGCTTGACAGTTATTACTAACCATCCTCCTCTTAAACATGTGTCAGAAAGATCAACAATGCCATTAAATTCCTTTGCTAAACCTGCCTTATTAATGCTACTATCCACTTAAAGGCAATTAGAAGGGATTCATATGTGAATTCTGCTATTCATAATTTATGATTTCCAAAAGCATGGTATATATGTAGAATATGTACTTGTATTTTTTGTAGAATAAATGAACATTCACTACAAAAGATCAATGTTTATAATCACAGAACAATTTAATAATGAGTATATATAGTGGGCAAACTCTGATCTGTCTGCCTGCATGATAAAACAGGCCCATACACCAGATACACTGCGAGGTACATACACCAACCTTATAGTCTTTAGACTCATGCTTGACCAAATACTCAGGCTCCTTTGTGCCTGATATGTTGCTTTCTTAGTAAGATACATAGAGTGGCAACGAAAGCACTTCATCTTCTGTAATTCTCTTGTAAAATTGTTGCTGTAAAAATGTAATAGTTCTGAGGATATTGATAATGAGGTTTGTGATATTTTTTACATAAATCTATTCCAATTACTAATGCTGCTAAGAGTCAATGCAGGCTTTTTGAACTTGATGGAAAAAATCATGGTTGGAAGTGTCAGAGAGCCAAGGCACTATATTACTGTCAGCATGAGCACTTATGTTTATTTGTTTCTATCATTTGCTTTTTGTGTTTATTAATGTTGACATTTCTTTGCTTAGTTCAGTGAATTATCTCCTGAATTGTGATCTGGTGGGAATGGTTTATTCTGTGGTTGTAGTGAACTGAACATCCTCTAGATTGATATAATTGCTTGTTTGGTTCAAGGATCACACCCTTTTGTTTTCTGATTGCATTAAAAATACAAATCTGAAACAATTTATGCCCATTGTAGTGATGAACTCATAACACACTAAAGTTCACTCACATTTGAAGACTTAATGGACTGAAAAAAGTTTTAATAAAAAGATTACATGCACACCATATTTTATTGGTAATTTATATTTAAATGAACTTTATGATTAAGATCATCTTTGATACTGTTGAGCACTGTTATTGACTGTGAACCTCGTCTTGGCAGATGTTTCAGAGGACAGCATCATCTTTACCAGGTTCCCTGATCAGTGGTTCTTAAACCAAGACTGAAGACTGAAAAGACACATTTTCCAAGAAATCTTACTCAGAGTAACATGACTGGGAAACAGATCAGAAACACAGATATGAACAAGGGAAACTGCATATTACCCTCTCCAGTGAAACAAAACTACACTAAACTATTTCCTCCTTTACAGCCCATACAGTGTACAGAGTCTTCATTTTTTAAACATCTGCTATCCCTAAAATGACAATGACGTCAAAGGCCAGAGGTTGTTAAAGGTTAAGTCCTGGAGGTGTGAGCTGGAGCTGAAATTATTGACAATTATGGTGTCATACAGTTTAAACATTTTTCATCTTCACTAGTAATTTTGCCAGAGTCGTGTCTTATCAGAGACGCAGCTTACCTCTGACAATACATTCACATCTGGGTTTCAGGTGCACATATTTTAATAAAAGTTCAAACTTTTGACATGATTCTTCTCCACACTGCCTCCTCATTATCCTCTACCGCCACCTAATGAGCCCCAGTGTGTACTGTTCAACCTGTTAAAACATCTGTAAGGAAAAAATAGAACAAAACTAAACAAAACATTTTCCTCATTTATTGAAAACCTGAGTACCTGTAATTACTGACATCCTCTGTCTTGCCAGCTTCACACAAATCAGTGACAGCTTGCATCTGAAAAACTTGCTCAAAACAGAGAGCTTTCATTTAAATTGTGATTGAGAGTCGCACTGTGCGACTTTACCAACATCATTCCATCACTTACTGGGATGGAAAAATAGGAAAAAGAAAAGGGGGAACAGCAGTAATGCGTGGAATATTTGTACTCTAAAAACTAATGGGGCCACTTTACGATTTAAAATTCTGGGTTAGAACAAATGTGTCAGCTTGGTTGAATTAACTGCAACCTGTTTCATGATTTTTCTTAATGTTGGAAAAAACAAAATATTTCAAGCTTGTCCAAATTAAGAAAACATATTTGCTATTGTTGATATTATACAAGTTATCAGTGCATGAAGACAGTCGATAGGAGCACAAAAAACAATGATGCTGTACATAGAAATGATCTATATACCAGTGGAACTGATTTTTCAAACCAAATGTAGGAAGCAAAAATTATTATTATTTAAGATTACTGAAGGTGAGCTTTCTCTTTGTAGACAGAAAAGGCCAGGCAAGCTGTTGTCCTAGCTTCCAGTCTTCCAAAATGTTGAACTATAGCCATAAAATTATGAATTATTATAATAATATAACTCTGGGATATTCTGGATGCTTAATTTATGCTAGGATATACCGTTGAGTTGAGGAAATGTTAAGGCTAAATCAAAAAGACGCCGGTACTGTAGGTGGACTTCTGTCTCGGCCAATACACACGAAGCAGAAGACGGATACGAAGGAGAGGAAGACGACGAAGAAGAAGAGGGCTAGGAGGGGGGCCTGTGAGGGGCGGGGTTTCGTTGGAGGCAAAAACCCTGAAAGGGGCTGTCGTTGTTTGCAGTTAAAACCGACGTCGGAATATAAACTTGATTGCTGTTAACTGTGAAAAGGACAGAAATATCAAGGAGAGGTAAACACATAAGCACGCTGAAAATCTCTAACTGTTGACTTCTTGCAGGGATGAGAGCCAGATAGATGTTAGCTCTCTGCCTACTAGCATTGCTAGTGAGTTAGCCTGTGATAAACTAACGCTGCAGCTTTTATACCAGTAGACGTTAGTGTTAGCAACAAACTAACTGCTCCTCTACCTTTGTTTAACACTTCTGCACTCTGCCATTTTTTCTAGCCTGGTTACAAACGTTAATATATTGTAAGTATGGCATGTCAGACTTGTGTTTAGGAATAGCTAACTAGCAAAGTCCATTGTAGTTAGCCACAGATGGCTAGCCTCTTTCCTGCTGTTTTTGAGCTTTCCTCCATGTTGTTCTTTCTCTCGTGTTCATCTATCATGCTGACAATTGGTCTGCTGGTGAAAATACCACAACGCTCCTGCTCGCCGCGATCAGTGGTCAAACTGTGGCAGTGATCACGTCTTCCAAGCTCATAAGTAGTTACACCTTTTTGCAGGGGTGTCGCTGCCCGTGATAGATCGGCCCTCTGAAAGAATAATCACTGGCACCACCGTTTATATACAATAATCCCAGTGCTGGACACTTTCAGGGAGTACTCCAGCAGTGGGACCCTAGAGGTTTCACCAGGCATCACCCAATTCATGCAGTACCCGTGAGACACTTGAAACCGACTGAGTGGGCAGTTTTTATGTATATAATCTATAATAACTGATTACTGGAGTTATCATATGTAAAGTTAAGTGAACTTGTTGTTTAAAAAAATGTGTTTGGGCCCAGTGAGGGGTAAATTAGATGCTCAACAGGTCGTCATGCTAAGATATTTACTGTTAAAATGTTACACAGTAGATAGAAGTGTAAACAACACAGGTATTCTGTCACAACTGCTTTTGGTTTTGAGCAGCAAACATGGATGCAGGTGACGACCAAAACACAGGCAACACCAATGGAAATCCTCAGACAAGTGGGAACTCCCGTGCACCTCAGATAGCCCACATGTCTCTATATGAGAGACAGGCTGTACAGGTGAGAATATGTGTGCATAAAATAATGCCTAGATGAGATGAGAAGACTAATGTTGGAATTGATAATAATATATTATTAAAACACTTTGATTTGTCCTAAAACAGTCTGTGTATGTATGTGTGTGTGTTTGTTTAGGCTCTCCAAGCGCTTCAACGACAACCAAATGCAGCTCAGTACTTCCAGCAGCTCATGCTGCAACAGCAGATCAATAGTGCCCAACTCCATAACTTGGCTGCTGTGCAACAGGTAGTCCTAATTATGACGCGAAAATACAGGTACTACAAAATATGGTCAAAGGGAGCATCACACTCCATCCATTTAATTTCTCTCCTTAAACCAGGCCACCCTTGCAGCAAGTCGACAGTCCAATACCCCGAGTAACAGCATGTCCCAGGCACCCACCACTGTAAGTTTTTATGTTAGGTAGTTTGGAGTGATTAATTACACAGCTAGTTTATGAAAGTAGTTGGCAGTTTTGATAAGAATGTAACTTTCTGTTCCTCCCAGGTCAACCTAAGCACTACGTCTGCAGGCGGGACTATGACTAATCCCCGTCCCCACGGCCCAGCCACCTCTGCAACGACTCCAGCTCTCAACCAGTCTGTGTTGCTGGGTGGAAACTCAGCAGGACAGGGACAGATGTATCTTAGGGTGAGTTAAAATGGTCCTGTGCTCTGTCCATTTTTGGCAGTTATCAGTTAAATTTTGATATAATACCTAACCTACCTATTTTGCTTACTGGTTTGGTGTTTTAAAGATCTTTGGATTGCTTCAGTTTCTTGAAAGATCTGTTCAAAATTTGCACATTTCAATTCTCACCATAATCGATGTCATTTGTTGCAGATAAGACATAATGAAATATTTGGTGTTTACAACATTGTCCTGTTCCTCACATAGGTCAACCGCTCTCTCAGGGCTCCCCTTGCTTCTCAGCTCATCTTTATGCCTGGTGGTACAGCAACAGCTACTGTAGCAACAGTTGCCCAGACGCAGCAGCAGCAGCAGCAGCAGCAGCAGCAACAACAGCAACAGCATGAAGTTGCCCCTTCCACTGCCAGTGCCCAGTCTGACAATGATCAGGTTTGAATATAATTACCTACTTGTAAACTCTGAGCATTTTCAATATTTTTCAGTTTTGAAACATGATTGGTTGAGTCAGATAGTCTGCCCAAAACAATTACCTCTGCTACCTTTCCAAAATGCATTTCACCACAACCCAATCCTTTCTTTATGTCCCAGGTGCAGAACCTGGCCCTACACTGTGCTTCCACTCCCAGAGCAGTTGCTGTCAAATCTGAGCTTCCAGAGAGGAAAGATGCTGCCAGCTTTCCTCTCGGTCAACAGCAGCAGACTTTCCCCCAGACGGCTCAGCACCAGCAAGTACAACCACAACAGCAACAACAAATGGCCAAACCCAACTTTACTCAGCAGTCCACGGCCAACACAATGACTGTAAAAACTGGAAACCAGGCTACCATGACTGTTACTCCTGCTGCTTCTGTTGCTCCCTCCTCCACCTCCTCTCCAGCACTCCCTCTCTCCCAGCTCCTCTTGTCCCCCTCTGCTGCCCCTGTGATCTTGGTGCCAACCTCAAATGTTCCTACCTCCACCCAGGGCTACCCCATCGGCTCAGTGGCCCCAAAAGCCAATGTCAACACACAGACTCTTGTGGTGCAGCCACTACAACAGGCCAGCACTACTGCAGACAAAGGCCCTGTGCCTATCCAGCCTAAGACAGCTCAGGGACACCGTTTACCTGTGCAGCTGCCTCCTCGACACCCACCTCCCATTCTCCCAGCGCCACCTAGCAACGGCCAGGCCACCACTGGGGGACACAACCCTCCCCACATACCCGTGCAGCTTGTGGGAGCCAGGCAGGGCTTGGCAGGCAATGCACAGGCTATGGCCTTGGCACAGGCACGAACCAGCACAGCCCAGGAAAGCACACCTGCTGGGAATATTAATGCAGTCTTCAACAACAGTGCTATGGTAAGATCAACCATCGAAAGGATGTACTTGGTGACAGTGACGCTGTTTTGGTTAGATTGGTAAGTAAGTAAGAATTCTAACATTTTCTGCTGCTCTTTACTCACATAACATCAGACAAAGCCTGCCATTGGCTCTCTGAAGAGAAAATCTGACTGTGATGCACCGAACGAGATGGCGACAGAATCTTCAAACTCTGCACCAATGAAAGATTCTGCTCCTCCCTTGTCTCCTGCCCCTACAAAGGACTCAGGTATGTCACTTTGTCATCTCCCAATCAAGCATAAATTATTAGTGGCCAGACATGAAAATTGCAATCATAAATCTTGAACTCTGGTTAGAAACTCATTCTGTGCCCTGTTTGTTTTAACCCTCACTGTAGCTCCTCCTGTGGCTGCTGCGTTCTCATCTCCTCCCACCCTGTCCTTACCTCTGCCCTTGTCAAGAGTCGGGCATGGGGACAAAGACAGAGCACCTGTTCCCCAGGCAGTGGTCAAACCTCAAGTTCTCACCCACCTCATAGAAGGCTTTGTTATCCAGGAAGGAGCTGAACCCTTCCCTGTAAGGGCACCCAGTCACAAAAACACAAATGAATAACACTGGCTATGCACTTTTCTGTATGAAAAAGTTCCTGACTGTCAGGCTTGTATTTGATGTGACAGGTTGCTGGACTCCTCAAAGACAGAGATTTTGCTCTGGTTGGCCGCTCAGAAAACGGACCTCCATGTAAGTGGTGGAAGAAGATCAATTTTTTTTTTTATGATCGAGTATGATACCGTAAACCCTGCATGGTCAGTATGTACTTAATGTAATGTAGTTTCTTCCTTTCCTTTTCCTCTCCAGTGTTGAAATGTGAATACTGTGGAAGCCTCGCTCCAGCCAGCCAGTTCAGAGGATCAAAGAGGTTCTGTTCAAATACTTGTGCTAAGAGGTAAGATTTCCACTAACATCCCAAAGCTTCCCTTTTCAGCATAATTCTTCACTTTGTTTATTTTTTTTGTGCTACCAAAATTTACTAAAAACTCTATGAGCTTCAGCAAGGATGGACAACTTATCTAATGTAATAACAAGAGTTTGCAGGTTTTCATTACAGCCAACGGCTATACCCAGTGATTCCACTTACTGAACACATTGTGCACATTGGGCAGTGTTCGGTTGGAGTAAAAATCCAAATGTCCTCCTGAGTATTGACTGCTCCTGGATCCACAGGTATAATGTAAGTTGCAGCCAACACTTCAAGACAAGCAGGGGGAGAAGTGCTGCAGGACTGGCATCACCTACGGCACCTTCAGAGAGTGCTGCTAGGCGCAGGGGCCCCGCTCGCAGGAACAGTTCTAATACCGCCTGTAGTAAAATATCAAGCAGGCATCTACCTGTCAAGGTAAGACCTGTAGCTTGAAGGATAAAGCTGGCAATATTCTGCATTTTCCCTATTGTCAACAACAAGTCGGAGCAGTAATGAACTGATCCTAGTAGTGAGGAGAGTGCCACAGACAGCATTTCAGTGTCAGACAAATATATTGGACGGTTTTATACCATGTGTCTATATGACCAACAACTGCAGCGTACTATGACGTTTCGTCATTGGCTTTTATATCTCAATTTCTGCTCTTTTGCATGTAGTGTCACTCTGAGTCCAGTCGCTCGGAGGATGTGTCCAGCGATGGGGAAGAAGAGGACGATTCTCCTTCACTTTCCCCGAGTTCTTCACACTCCTGCTCTAGAGCTGACCACAGTGCTCCTCAGTCTGACAGCTCAGCTCCTGGTAGCATCCCACAGGAGGGCGCTAATTTCCTCTCAGCAACTCCTGCTCAGTGGAGCGTTGAGGAAGTCTGCAGGTTTATCTCTTCACTTCAAGGTTGGTGCTCATTGATTAACAGAGTTTTGTAAGCCTTGGCCATGTCTCCTGCTCTCTTTTTGTGCTAGTCGTATCATCTTGTCTTTCTGTTGCGCTCAGGTTGCGAAGAGCTGGCGGCCCAGTTTCTGTCACAGGAAATAGACGGGCAGGCTCTCCTGCTTCTGCGAGAGGACCATCTCATCTCCACCATGAATATCAAGCTGGGTCCTGCTCTCAAGATCTGTGCCTCCATCAACAGCCTGCGTGAGTGATTTCTCACTAGAATCAATACCTGGATTTGCTCCTCTGTTAGTAAGAAGTTAAAACCTAAGACTGAGATTGATGTTCCATCAATCATGTGGAAAACATGGAGATGGACAGTTTACTTTCTGGACGTTGAATGTGCAAAAAACATGTTGTATGCGTACTGTAATGTGTGAGTGGTGAGCATGGACAGTGTGAAATACCGATGTCAGTAGTGATTGTCACTTTTCTCTGTCACTCTGAGTAGAGACTTTTTGTATCTATACTATACTCCAGCCTGCAGTAATCGGTGCTAGGTCTTCTATCTAGGACAGTTCACCCGTTGGGAAAAAGAAAAAAGAAATGTTGCCTTCTTGCTGTATTTCAAAAGGTGCTTTAACTTTAGGGATATGATTTCTGATGTCAGCAACAGTTACTTCATTTAAGTGTTTCAGTCTTTTAGTAGTTACTTGTGTTTTTGTTTTTACCATAGATGTTCAACCCAGGCTCCAATCACATCAAGCAAAGGACACTCAAAAAGCCTGGTATTTTAATTAGTTCATTTTTACCAGTTATTAAAAGTTTAGTTTTGTATCTTTTCCATTTTGTACTACAAGCAAAATTATTTTTTCATGGATATGATATAGTTTTAGTAGCTTTAATCAACTTAACTACCTGAAAATAGGTATTCCTCATGGTTTGCTCTCTCAAGGGCTGAGTGGAAGTGCTCTGTGTACATGTATGCAGTACTACCAATAAACAATACCTGTTACTGGAAGTGTTTGTTTATGCTTTTATTACCCCAGTGACATCCACTTGAAAGAGAAAAAGGTCATTCCAGGCCTTTTGTTGATTATTTATTCAAATGTGAACAGGTCATTTCTTGCTAATGGATGTCTGTGAACAAAAAGTTAGCTTAGAGAGAAACCACTGAATGTAGTAACAGCGGACCTGGATTAATATATCCTTCATTTCTCTGCCTACTATATAATCATACAAAATCCAGTAATAACATATATTACATTTTTTTTAAATATACGTTGGCTTCAGTTTGTAAACAGTTGTAAACCGTCATATATTTACAGGATCGACTACAGGTTCAAAGTGCAGCCGCTGTACGTTGGTCAAGTTTACATATCTTGCATTTTACAATTGAGCTGTTAGATTAAAATGAATGGTTCCCAAAGGTAAATAACCTATTTTACATATAAAAGTTTTTTGTCTTTTTTTTGTCTTTTTTTTTTGCCTCATGAACATGAAGTATGAGAATACATAACATTTAAGAACAGTTTCAGTACCCAAAGCACTCGTACACAGAGCTTGGAACACTTTTATTGCACCTGAAAGACTTCTGTTGGAAAAGTGCACAACTGGGGTATTTCACAATAGTGCAATTTGTTTTGCTGTCATGGCCAGTGATCAGAAAACAGTGTAGCTGTTGGTTTCCCCGTATCCTGCTTCCTGCAGGTACTGCTCAATGTTAACTGTCCCAGACACCTTGAGGACTTTATCAGAGGCACTCTTCTCTCCTGAGAGGAGCTTTCGGCTGACATCGGCCAGGGAGGGTCGATCTTGATCCTTCCACTGGCAGCAACCCTTAATGATGGAATACCTGAGAGAAAGAGAGAGAAAGTAGTCTGAACTTCGGAGCACATTTGTTAACGAGAAAAGTTCTGCAGTCAGTGAGTTGCTTCGGGTTTGGTGTGTGTTATATGGATACTCACAGCATGTTGGAGCAGTTGGAGGGTTTTTTCAGGCTTTTCCCTCGTTGATGAAACTGCAGAAGCTCATTAACTGAGATTTCTGCAAATGGAGCTTCACCTGGAGAGAAAATAGTAAATGTAGTAGGTGTCTGTGGGGATATAGATAACCTCTATGTACTTTTAGATTGCGATATCGATGTATATCAATGTAATACATTTTCGGGAAAATTAATAGAGAAATTGTTTGAATACAGAGGTATGTCTGCTTTTTGGTTAATCCAGCAAATTAAATACTTTACAGTTTAAGGTACTTTACCACATTTTCACTTTGAAAGTGAAAATGGAAATTATATATTATATATTTATATTACCCACCCCAAGTAGTAAATGTAATAAGCACATTTATAGATAAATCCTTTATTAATAATCTCTTTTCTCCAAAGTTACAGTTCAACTTACCCAGTGTTGCCATTTCATAAAGCAAGGTGCCAAAAGACCAGCTAAACAGGCAAACACATAAGCAAGAAATGGTTAGTCTTCCATTAAGTAAATGTTCCTAGCAATAAACATACAAAACATACATTCCAGGACCTACACAAAGAAGTTAATGGCAACTTTTAGTTAGAAATTAATTTGAAGAAATAAGAGTTTCTGTATAAATGGAGAAAGAACTCACATGTCACTGCTTTGAGTGGCAGGCCTCCTGGCTAACACCTCTGGTGCCTGCCATTTCTTCATGCTGGGATCATCTCTCTGAGTGGCTCCCGGGTTCTTCCTTGTGTAGACCCCATGCAGACCCCAAAGCTTGGCCGTGAACTGATTGCTGACCAGTACGCTGTGGGCACGGATGTTTCCATGGAGAATATCTTTGCTGTGAAGGAACTCCTGATTGGGCAACAAGACAAGGGCAACTCAAGATTAAACAGACAAGCCTGTGCAGTTCATTTCACAACTTCCATCTACGCTGATATAAAGTAAATGTGTAAAGGTTCTCCTGAAGACACACAGAAAGAGCAGTTGAGTTTTGAGAGAGAACATTAAAAACAAAACAAAACAGTGGAATAAAAAAACACACACACACAGGACTGAGTAATGTCACCGATTTGAACATGTGGCCTAAAAAGGTAAGGGTATAGTTATTAGCATACGGACCAGGGCTGAGGCCACCTGTCTGGCCATGGTAAATATTCGTTGCTCAGTCATCTCACATGGAGGATCCACATTTTCCTGAAAAACCAAACACAAAAATGTTATACTTTGCCATTTGAATGTTTTTTTATTTCACTTCAGTTAAATGGTTTTGATGTTTGAGTTAACATACACTGGACTAATGTACCATCTGTGAAAATACACCTCACACTTCATACCTGTCTGCATCTCCACAGGAAGTTAAGCAGGTCTCTGTTCTCCAGCTCCTCCACAACTGCAACCAGAGGAGCTCGCAGGGAGACCACGCCGAGAAGCTCTGGCAGGAATGGATGAGGTCCGAGCTGGGCCAAGAAGGATGCAAAACCCAGGAAGTTGTGTCTTTCTGTGGCATCAGCAGAGTCTAGTAGAGGGTAGAAATGACAGGGAGATGAGAGTGGAAAAGAAACATGAGCTACATAACTCACTAAATTCAGGGAAAGTTTAACCATCTCACCATTTAGCACCCGCAGTACCACATTCCTGTTTTCCATACGGGCCCTGTACAAGGACACGGAGGAGTCGGAGCGCAGGGAGTAGGTAGCAGGCAGAGGGGTGACCAGATTGAAGGACTCAGGCAACCTCTGACGGGGCAACTCCCTGGGCTGGACAATGGGAGTGAAACTAGGCTTGAAGGGCTGTGGTTGAGGGTTGGGCGGGAGGGAGGGGGTTTTTGAGTAGGTGTTCGGGGGATGGAAGGTGGAGTAGGAACTGGGCATGTCCAGAGCGATGCTTTCATGCTCCAGGACATTGATACCTGGTGGAGCTATGGACAGAGAGTTAAGACACAGAGAGGGAGGGAGAAAGATGATGATTATTATTAGTTTACATGAGAATAGTAAATATAGCTATTAGTGCTTTTCTTTTAAAAAAGGCCTAACTGAAACCAGCAGGTTTCCCAGGGGGTTAATTATATGTCTGCACAGTGGATACTAGAACTTTGTCTAGAACAGCTGTTGCTTGTTTGCATTATGAATAAAACAAGAATGCTGCTCCACAGTTTAATATAAAACCAAAGGCGGGATGATCTTCTTTTTCCTTTTAATAATGTAATGTAATAAAACATTTATTAAGTGTTTTATTACACACTATAATGTAGTTATATGCAGCTCTTAGGACATTTTAAGTGCTCATCAATATACAGCACTTGTCAACAATAATAATGTCTCCTATAAAGACAGATTTTGTAATATTATAATAGTGTTGTACTACAGTGTCATTCATTATTATAGTGTCATGCATTATCCTGTGTGCGTTGATTTATGGTGGTTATAGTTGTTAACACATACTTTAATAAACACTTGGTTTTGTGGTGAAAGAAACAGTACGAAAAGTTCAAATCTGACATACGATATGATTTAAATTATTTTCGCTTCGTCTTACCATCAATACCATGCAGCACTCTCCTGGAGGCCAACTTCGAGGTCTGTGGACGGATCCGATCAACTTTCTCTGGACAAAAACGCAGCAGTAAAATGAAGACCAGAGTGACCAGGAAGCTGGCCAGCAGAAAGATGGGCACTATGATCACCTCCTGCTCATAGACCCGGATCTCTGCAAACAGGAACAGACACAAGGAAACATCAGTCTTTATAATCACTCAGCAAGTCTGTGGTAAACTGATCTCAAAGTGGCACAGCAGACATGTTTGTACAGTAATGCTGTTATGTTTGTTCATCTGTCAACTTAGCCGAACGATTAAGCCTTCAATGGTCAGAACAGGCTGGGAGCCAAAATCTTCAAGTTCTAGCTCTGCAGGTAAAACTTACCACAGATTGTATCTCCATGTTTGCAGTGGAAGTCTGCTTCTGATAATGAAGACATCCTGTTGAGTGTAAAAAGAGATGCGATCTTTTATTCACATTTGTCCATTCCTCATTTACTGTCCTGTTCACACAGTCAAACTTCATATTCAGTATGTTTATAGTATTTCCACATGCTTACGGTTGTCATGTAATGGATTCAGGATTCGTTTTCTGTTTACAAAAACCATTTAAGTCTTTGTTGTGGATAAACAAATAGATGAACATGAATAAAAAAACAACAGATAAAGTGACAGTTGTTAGTCCTGAACCCTGTTTTGTGTCTGGGGCTGAAACTGTGAATAGTAACATGGCTCTTAAGGGTAACCAGTATGAGAAGGTGTCTGAGCGAACATTTAACTGAGACCAGGAACTTCAGCTGATGTTTCACAGTCTCTGAGGCATGCCAAACATCTTCCTCCTGGCAATCAGAACAAAAACTCGGACACAGTTGCTTCTTTTGTAACACAGAACCTTGATCCTTTGGGACTTAAAGCACAGAACTCTGGTGTTGGTGAACCGTAAAGATGAAGCAATATTATATGAGCTGGTTTGACCAGAATACACACCTTTCACCAAAGCTGTTCACAGAAAAAAATGGTATCACTTCTAACTGAAGCATTATTATGATTTGAGTCTGAATTCACAGCTGCCTTAGATGCAGTGCACAGGAACAGAAATGACACCGCAGCCACACAGGGAAACACTTCAAGCCCATGATCATCCTTCTACGTCAGTTCCAAGGAGCCTAAACCTGTTCATCTGCATTTTTGTAACACACTAATGCTAGTGTTGTACTACACACCCAAAGGGCAAATATAAATGGCAAAACAGTGCTGGCTCACGCGTTCAAACCAATGTAAAAACTGTCTTTACCATCACAGAAAGACTGAACTCAGAGCGAGATACACTGGTAAAGATTTGATCAAATCCTCCATAAGGATCAGGTCACTCCACCTCAACCATATATTACACATCTTTAAAAAAAAAAAAAAAAAAAAAAGATAACATGTCAATGTAAAAAAAAAAAAAAAAGAGAGAGACATGCAGTGAACAAATTCTTACCTCAGCTACTTCAGTTGTCTCTTTTATCCCCCCAAAAATGTTTAGATCCTGTTATTGCAGTCTCATGTTTCCCTCCTTCACGCAGTCAGGCACTTTTCATACATGCTCCCACCTGGATGTGGAGTCTGGGTTCAGTCGTGCTGTTCAGTTCTTCATTGTCTTGTTTTTCCAGGCGATTTGTGAGGCTCAGGGGATCAATGTGCTGCTCTCTGTTTGTCTACGTTCCACCTTCAGTGTTTTCTTAACTCCACCCTCCTCACCTGCTCCTTATTCCTCTCCTCTCCTATTTACCTCTTCCTTTTTCCTCCTTTCTGTCTCTTTCTCAGTTTAAGTGGTGGAGCACCACACAGATATCAGGTGTTTGATAATCCACTGTCATGCCCCTGCTTTTCTTACTGTTTGCTCTGCCACAATCTGTAATTTTCTTTATCTTTTGAAGCCGACAAATGCCAGCTACCTCTAGCCCTGCCTTTCTCCTCTTTGTTTAGGGAAACTGGTCCTGCCGCTCCTTGTCATTTTTTTAGTCTCCAGCCTTTTGTTAAGCATGCTTGACCCTCATTGCCCGGGAACTTGTATGGCAAGCTGTGCATTCTCTGGAGAGCAAAGATTAACTGCAGTACTTTCCACATATCAAATATACATATACATATACATAATCCCACACCGTGAAAAATATATAAATAGTATGCTCTCAGTTCAGACTATGTATTATTATGACATGTCCCTGTTTTTTTTCTACTGCAAATATATGTCACTGCTTCCTGCAGAACCATCAATCAAGGAATAGCATGGAGAAAAAAATCATTGATTTGTGATGGTGTGTGAGGTTTTTTGTTTTTTAAATAAATGTCAAAGTATTTTTTGTGTAAACCTGAAACAAATGTTCACCCACCATTTTTGGCTGATAAGTGTAACTCTAACTGGAAAATGCTCCACTGCTAGCTCATGTTTCAGCGAAATACATATTCTGGAGAAGCACCTCACACTTCTGCACCACTTTTCAATTTTTTTTAACCAGAATTGACCATTTTGATACTCAGCCATCTGTTTTTAATGTTCTGACACATGATGTGACATTTGAAATTAATTTAATAACAAAGGTTTAATCCGTCCATCCATTCCCTGAACCCACATACTGTTTAATGTTGCAGTGGCCGAAGCGTATACCCAGCTCACATTGGGAAAGGGTAGGGTTACGCCCTGGACAGGTCGTCAATCTACTACAAAGTTAACAGACATAAAACCACATGCACACAAACATTCATACCTACACACATGGACAAAACTGTTGGTACCCCTCTCTTAATGAAAGAAAAACCCACAGTGGTCACTGAAATAACTTGAAACTGACAAAAGTAATAATGAATAAAAATTTACTGAAAATGAACCAATGTAATGCTGACATTGCTTTTGAGTTGTTCAACATAATAATTTTAAAAAACAAACTAATGAAGCAGGCCTGGACAAAAATGATGGTACCCCGAGAAATGATTGAAAATAATTTGACGTAAGGTGTGTCCTCTAATTAGCACCACAGGTGTTGTCAAACTTGTAATCAGTCAGTCAACCAATTTAAAAGGGAGACAAGTAGTCAGTGTGCTGTTTGGTGACATGGTGTGTACCTCACAGAACATGGACCACAGAACGTGAAAGAGAGAGTTGTCTCAGGAGATGAAGAAAATCATAGACAAGCATGTTAAAGGTAAAGGCTATATGAAATTCCACTAAGAGGCTGAAGAGAGATTGATGCATTCACTATGGTACCTAATTTTAAGATAATGAAACTGGTTTGCTGACTTTAAAATCTAATCTCTCTTTGCATTTAGTACAGAATGTACACACCAAAGGACATTTTATAAACAATTAGTATACTAATAATAAGCTGAAAATAAAGGTTACATAAATATCCCTATTGACAAAATATACTAAAGATGAGCATATCTGTGAAGTGGTCACTAAACGACCAAATCCGCCGTGCATACCTTGTATTTCCAGAGAAACGAACACCAGGAATTTCTCACCCTTTTTAATTGGCGTATTAAACAGTACATTGATGTGTTATATCATTTACACTATTTATTTGTTATGGATTGGCTGGAAATCTGTTGGTTGGTTTCGGAAAGGCACGACACACAAAATAAACATTTTGAACAGTTATTATTCGAAAATGAAAGACATAATTAAATTGAGATACAAATTCAAGAACGTGTTTGAAGACAGCTGTCATCTCACATCTTGGCATCTAATTTTCCAGGCTGAGGTCCCAACCACTTCTCCCCTGAAACACAGAATAAAACGAGATTAGGCAAGAATCTCAAAAGGCTTCAGCTTGAATAGCTTGAGAAGCTGAACTGTGCAGAAACCACATAAACACAAGAGAAAAGTTGCAACATAGTTTGTCACGTTGTCAAATGCTTACCAGTATCTACATAAAAGTTTCTCTGTCTCTACTGTTTCCAAAGCATTATATTAACATTTGAGGCATTTATCTTATGCTCTTATCAAGGGTGACTTACAATTAGTGCAACAGTAGATTTAGACTACATCAAATGCCATTTTAATCTTTATCTGGTCAGTTTTACATTTTATATGTATGTGTTTGTGAACGGTGCACAGTACAACAGTATTCTCACCAATGCAGTGGGCCATGAGTTCAAATCTGTCAGATCCAAAAAAAATCTCTGGCTTTCCATCAACATGACACACCAGCAGGGGGAAGCCAAACGCCTGGGAAGAGGAATTAGGAGAGATTTTGTTAGTTATATTATAACCAGTGTAGTGCATTAATCCAGCTTGCTGCTTTCCTGAGAACATCATCCAAACAATGTCACACTCAGCACTGCTCTTCAACAACTGACCCCCACATCAAGTGCATCCTGTGTTGTTTTTTTCAGCTTGTCTTTGATCTCCTTTGAGGTGGCCAGCTTCAGCACATCTTTAATTTCACTGTCAGACAGACCTGCTTTCATCGCTGCCTGCAAGAAAGGAAAAAAAAGCAAACACTGTGACAAGGCTAAATAAATAGTGCTTATTAATCTTTTTACATGTAGCCAGGCTGAATAAGTTGGTACCTCACACAGAGATGCGGGTTCAGTAATGTCTTTGTCCTCACTCCAGATTCTTCTCCACAGCTCCCGGGACACCTGCTCCACCTGTTGGTCTCCAACCTTTTCCCTCGCTTGTACCGCAGCCACAAATCTCATTGCAGACAAGGAACCTAAGGTGACGATAAGGTGACAATATGTCAGTGTGAATGGGGTTAGTACAAGACCATATAGGTCCTGTTGCTCCTTTATGCCCCAGGGCCCCCACACAGCCATCCACTCGTCCAGTCAATAAACTTCACAGCACTGACTCCATCAGATCCTGCTTGTATGTACCTTTGTTGAACATGACTTCAAAGGGGTCTGATGGAGTCTGTAAGGGAACATCAAAGTACTTCGCCAAGCGGCTCAGATCCTTGGTCATGTACATGAATTTGTTTGGAACCACACCAGGAGGCTTATTTCCTGTCATGACAGATAACCAGTGTTTGAATGTTGACAGTAACAACAGTGGATATGAAAGTGCACCAAGCCCTGCAATGGTTTACCGGTGCCGGATCTTTATTTACCTGATCCTTGCATGATGCCACCCAGAAATGCAGGGCGCAGCTTGAGCTCTATGTTCCACACGTTTCTGTAGCGACACATGACCTGCAAAGACAAACTTCGTTTCCCCCAAAGTCTGTGGTTGTGTTACTGAACCCTGTCTTTATATGAAAAGACACAAACCTCAAAGCCAAGCCAGGAGTATGGAGAGACCACATCGTAGAACAGCTCGATCACTTTCTTGGAGGTCATCTTCAGAGTAACGCTGCGCTTTAATTAAATTGCAAAGTCAACTGTTATGTAAGGCTTTAATAACCCAGAGAGTCTGAATGTCATTGCAACCAGTCTGATCGCATTTACCCTGCTCAGTGTGCCAAAGTTCAACTAACCTGACAAAGAGCAGTGCGGTGTGATGTTTACAGTCCGCGGAAATCACAAATCGCTTTTGTTGGTTTTTAAACTTTAGCTAGAACCGTTGTTACCATCTGCAGAATTACACCTTTAATATACAATCTATGAATCAGAAACGGCTTTAAGTTAGCTTCATTTAGCCAAACCCTTTACTGCCCTCCTCTGGAACAACTGCAACTACGATCCACCAATTTTTCTTCGTCGTCGTCTTCCTACCTCTTCTTCTGCTGCTTCTTCTTCTTCTGCTGCTGCTGCTTCTTCGTTGCAAGACAGCGCACATGTGTAATACCGCCACCTACTGGACGGGAGTTCTGCACATTAAAAAACCGCTTCCCGAGAAGTTAATAAAATTTTGAAGAGCTTCTACTTCAGGCTTCTACTCCACTACATTTCCCATTATTGGTATATTTATTTATCATATCAGTGGGATCAGTGGGCAGTTTATAAGGTACACCAAACTAAAACTAAATAACAGCTCTATGATAAACCCTGCTTTCATGAAGGTTATAATTTATTTTATTTGTATAGCCCAGTATCACAAGTGACAAATTTGCTGCAAGGGGCTTAATCGAAAAATAAAAGACGAATTATTTGTATTTTTTTTTTTACAGATGCATTTCTGTTACATTATAATCCCAGTATTCTTTACTTTGGATGTGACCTTTAACAAGAGTTTTACTCAGTGGAACATGTTTGCTCATCAGTTGGTTTTACAAAGCACTGGTCGTGTTTTCCTGACATCATTAAAGCCATCTTTTCAATTTAATTTCTGCTGCTGTGCCCCACCTCTGTCTCCTTCCCTTTGCCTTGTCTTTACATCTGTCACTGAAGAACAACTAATTTCCTGATGACACACACACATACACACACACACACGAGAAAGACTTGTCATATTTAGCTTGATGACAGAACAGTGAACTCATTGTCTCGTCGTCTTTGCAGTTTTATACATCATACAATTTGAACATTCTTATTAATCTAAAATATCACTGCTATGACAGTAAAATATACATATTCTCAGACATACTATTTACTTTTACACTCTATTTACACAGAAGTCATCCAACTGGATAATACAGCAATAGGTAATCAATATCCCTATGTATATTCATGTCTAAAATCTAAATATTAATATTTCTCTTTATGTCTCCTCTTGAGGACTTGTTTGATCTTTGAGTTCAGCTGGTCCCAAACTGTCAGCAAGTGGTCCTGGAGATTTGTCACTGAAAACCAGGGAAAACAGTGTTTCTTTTGTCTTACTTGTCTATGTTATTTAATCAACAATGCATAAATAAATAACTCGTGTTTTCATGAGCCTTACCTCTCTCCATCTTTCTCTGTCTGTAAAGAAGGTTAGAGAAGATTATTAGCCGTAGGCTTTTATTTGGTCAAACATCTTCCATGTCATAGTGAGTTTTTACCTTTGGCTTCTGTGATGCACTGCCACCAGTCTTCCTGGGTACCCCAAGAGTCTCAAAAGAATGGCTCCTCACTCTGATGGCTCTCTACCAAGAGAAATTGGAAGGAAAATTTGTAAATAGTTAAGTCGAGTAATTTGAGAGTCTCAAATTTCAAAGAGGAGCCAACATTCACCTTAAAGTTTTCAATGAAGCCTCCACTCCCCTCAGATGCCCCCCTTACGCCTTCAGAAGAGGGGAGAGCAGACAGTGATGGATCACCCACCATGCACTGGGAACGGGTGGAGAGTTCAGCCTGCAGGCTCTCCAGAAGCGATGAACGAGTCCGGAGCTTCATAAAAGGGGAGGCGGGAACACATGGAGCCGAGAGATTGATACTCACAAGCAAACATTAATGCAGTTAAAACGCAGGTGTGGTGCTGTTCTTCCTCTACCTCTAATTTGCTGAAGCGCTCAGCTTTATAGCAGGAAATCTCTGCATTGATGAGCTTGGTCAGAAGGAATTCTCTCAGCAGAGAACGCTAGAACACAGGACACCAAAGAAGACAAGAAGACAGAAGAAACCAAACCTGTTAAGCATCTCAAAAACATATTATACTGTAACAATTCAGGTAAACAAGGCTCAAAGGCAACATGGTTCGAGTAAAGACAAAGTTTACTGGGTTGATAATCAAAGCCAGGTTTGTTTGTTTTTTAACAAGACAGAGGCGGGTGAAAGAAAAGAGATTGTAAAAACCTGAGGCAGAAAAGATGATGAGACCAAAGTATTAGATTGCAGGTGGGTGTAGGGATCAGGTGAACACACTGGGAAATAAATAATATGTGTAGAAAATTCTACTAAGGCTTTTTAAAGTACTAAAAAAAAAAAAGGAAAGCAGCTGACTCAGTGGGACTTGTTGACCGTGGAACTGTTTCTTACGTCTGCGAAGATGGGAGGATCTGGGATGACCGGACCAAAAGGAGGAACATCCTCTCTGGCTGTGACAGACACCTGTGAGGAGGAGAGGAAAACTGTGAGAGCATAACTCAATAAACTGGCTTGGTTGATATTATGAGCAGATATTAGCTCATGACAGGTCTGTATCAGTAAATACAGGATATCTGTTGATAAATAACAAAACTTTGCCTTCCATTGCATAGTTTGTCCACCAGGGGACAGTGATAAGTTCATTTTTTTACTGTAAAATTAGTGATTATCTTAAATAAATGAATATCAGCTGACATGATGTCAGTTTTATTGAAGTTTCAGATAGCAACGTTAGCCTCAACCTCAAAGATCCAGGAGCTGTTGGGGTCCAGAATCCTTTTAACGTACAGGGAACTCAGTATACGTTGAAACACAACACGTCACTCACTCCAGTTTTCTTGACAGGAATGATAAATTTAGTGTGGTCAGGTTTTTTTGTCACCTGGTATTCAACGCCACCTGTCTCCTCCCCCTTCTGAATCCTTCGTACCACCAGGAAGCAGTGCAGGAAGTGAGACTTGATAACATCAGATAGAAAAGGGGTTTGGCCCTCCTGGTAGACCAAAGCTACAATGTCATTACCAATGTGCCTTTTTCTTTGCAACTGCGTAGGATGATGAGAAAAAAAAGTGAGTCAGTGTCTGTTAAAGTGACTTGTCCAAAAAATGTCCCCAGAAAGACGTTTATGAATCACCAGCACAGAACAGACTGAGATTCAAACAGTAACTGACCTGCTGTGGGTCACCCTCTGTGAAAGGCAGTTTAGTTGCGACATGGAACATGATTTCTCTTCCATGAAAGGAAGTGAAGACTGCTTCGCTTCCTGTCTGACCGTGACACACATCCAGTCCTCCCCTGAACCTGTGAAAAGGGAGCGAGGAAATGGAGAAATGTCATTTTACACATTGCATTTGTCATTTCTGCAACCAGACGATAATATCATACTCTACCCAGTAAATCCTTGCAGCTGAATTGTCTCTCCCAACATGGACAGGAAATCTTTAAATTCTTCGCTTTCATCATTGTTACTGAGTATTTCCTCCTCAGTGAACTAGAGAGAGACGGATTGAGGTCTGAGAGTAGTTATGATATGGTGCCATACTTCAGTTGTTTATAAAAAGAAAAATGCAGGAAAATTTGAAGTAAAAGCACCTGTCCTTACCTGCCCATCCTTTTGGTACAAAACGCCAAACTTGAAATTAGGAGACACTCTGTGCTCATCGAATGCAGTAATGAGTTCTGGAGCCTGAGGGATGGGAAAGGGAGATCCACTTTGAGTGGATTTGTGTAAAATAAGTGGCAATTCTTTTAAGTTATTTGCAGTTTTAGAACGTTACCTTGAGGTAGCTGACCACTTCAAACTTTGAGACGGTGACTCTGTCACAGAGCATCTAGAGAAAATATAATTTTGACTTTAAAGACACCTCTTAATCAGTCATCTAACAGTGACTGAAAGTAAGTCAGTTTGCTCAAGCATTGTGCTGAAGTGTAATTTTCAGATACTCAAGTTCTTCTATTTTAAAGTCACTTTATACTTCTACTTTACACTACATGACTTTTCAAACAGAAACACTGAACTTTTTACTCCACTGCATTTCTTTGACAGCTGTAGTTACCAGTTATATTGCAGATTATTATTCTTTTTCATTTTTTACAGACAAATTTTACATATGAAATGTGATCAATCAAATATCAAATATGGTGAGCATAAATTAAACTACTGAAAAGTATGTAAAGTTTTAAAAATGAACTTGACCTTCAACAGCTACAATAATCAAAATGCTTCATACATGTAAATGCATCATAAACTCAGTACAAAAAATGAAAAAAACTGACGATGAAAACTTTTACTCATACTTTACTTTTTATTTTTGCTGATAATACTTCTGTACTTAGCTCCTGAGTATTTTTACACTTTTTACACTTTTACTTAAGTATTAGATCTGAATACTCTTTCCCACCAAAATAAGCAGTTTGATACCTTTGATAATTCAACAGCAGATGGGATATTAGGGAAGAGAGACACAGAGAAAACTCCATGCAAAGAGCACTCCTTCATTCTGTGAACAAAACAATAATATTCTGTGATGCAGCTGCCAGGAATTAACTTCTACTACTACTACTAGTAAATTACTATGTAATTTAAATATTCCCTTCAGACGTGTTTTAAGACATAAATATAAATCAGATTTTTTTTTTCAAGTTCAATTACCTTATTATTATTCTTTAAATTACCTCTACTTCTCCATCATTTCAGAAAATTTCAACATACATAACTCTACACAGTGAAGCTCAAACATGCAAGTCAGGTAACAATAAGCAAAACACATTTTTCAGTAAAGGGGAACAATCTTCAGAGAAATGCTTTTGGTTGTATGGCAGCTTCGTATTTATATAAAACCCATTACATAGTCAGGTAAAATAGCCAAAGATCTCAACCTTAGTATCACTCGTAGCTTATTCTCCTCTTCCTCCAAACACACAGAGAGAACCAGTGGCCCCAGAGATGGATCAACTGCTGTGAATGAATGATGGTACTAGAAAGGCAAAGTAATATATTCCTTCAGATTGCGCAATGGCTATTTCTACACTTATTTTGAATATAAGTGAATTTATTTATCTAAATAAAGCTTCATATGAAATATACAAACCCTTGAGCGGAAGAGCTCGCGGTAGATTTTGGCTTCTCCATCTCTTTCCATGATGTCGTAGCTCTCTGGATCAATGCCATGGTGTGAAGAGGTGGGACTCACATCTACAAGCCTCTCCAGTGGGGGATCTATCCAGTAGCCCCCCAACTTTGAAGGAAGAATGAGTGGCAGTTCTCCACCTATTGTTAAAAGCTGAGACTAAAATAGACACAAAGGAGATACCTGATGACGCTGATGAGGGCCTGTCTCGTTCGTTGTTTGGGGAAACAAACGTTATGGTGGTCACGAAAAGGTGAGTGTCAACACACACATGAGATCACACCCGTATATAAAATCAGCTCTGTGGGTTTTATTCTCAGATTGAAGACTAACCTTCAGAGGTAGAGGGAATTCACACCGCTGCTCATCGATCCTGCTGCCCTGATGGACAAGAGGAATACTGGTGATAAGAAACTTCTCCTGCTCAGGCATCACTGGCCGCACACATGCACACAACCCAAGATCAGTCATATTGTAACTCACCTGCAGCTTTTCAATGATTTCAAAGAGCTCTGTGTCCTGACATAGGCAGCGGACGCCAGACAGAAATGCAGACAGAGAGAAAGAGAAGGAGAAACATAGGGGGGAAGAGGAACATGACAAATGACTCAGTTGCAAGTGAGAACAAATTTCTCCGAAATGCAGTATATAGGGTATATTTAATTAGAATTGGAGGATGAGGTGAATGCTGAACATGATGGTAATATCACCCTCTGGTTGCTGCTGGCGGAGAGGAAACACTTGCTCTCACTGGCAGGAGAGTCCAGGATGTCTAGTATGTTGTCCTCTGCAGATTCAGGTCTGCAGCAACAGGTTGATTTACACAACAAAACAGCACAATTCATTGCCTCTCATTCATTTCTTACAGTACACAATAAAGCTTGAATGTTAACTCAAAACAGCTGCAATACAATGGAAATAAAAACCTCACCTTGTCTCATCCCCACATGTGAATCTGTCCACACTGTAAACAAGGAAGTGAGAACTACTGAGAGAGGAAAACAGACAATCTTAAACTGACAGGATTGCTTAAATCTAAAAATAACGTTACTGATTCAGTGTTTGTGGCTACTCAATTGACTTTTTGTAGAGATTGTCAGTCCTAGTATGAGACGAACAGCGTTTTACTCACCCTCCATATGCCCCAAAAGTGAAACTTCTCTTTCTGGAGAAGGACGTGTCATTCCTCTTTTCTCTCTCCATGGCTTTGGTGTCACTGTGAGTGCTTGTACATGCCAGTTTGTTGCCGAGTCAATCAGGGCTGGCTAAGGTTGAATTAATTCACTCTATCATTCTGTCACTCCTCCTCCTCTCTGCCCCCTGCCTCTCACTCATTTAAGTTTCCCTTTCCTGCCCTCTGTCCTGCTGTCAGCCAGACAGGCAGGCAGCATTAACCCACTCATGGTCGCAGGTGTAGCAGCAATCACAAACTATGAAGTGAACAGTCAGGCTGCTTCATGCCATCGATCCCAGTGCTCGAATAAACACTTGTGGTGGTCTCTCAGCCCGACTGAGCTTAAAGATATACTTGTAAATAAATAAAGAAATGGGTGAGACATTTTCTCCGGGACCAGTTACCCTTTGAGTCGGGAAGGATCATCAATTATTGACAGCACACACAGTGAGGGTGAGAAGATAGACAGCAGGGGAGGGTGAAGTCAGGAGAGGGAGAGAGAGAGGAAAACAAAAAGAAAGAGACAGAGGAGGTGTGCACATTTAAATGGTGTGTCACATGATGCAAATTATATTATTTCTATTAAATGTGAATCTTAATTCAATAATGTTTGTACTGTTGGCAAAGAAGGTATGCAGAACATGTATTTGTCAAACCGTCAAAGTGAAATTTTGGCTTATATCTAAGGGTGAAAGTAAAAATCCCCCAGTTTTAGCCCTATATGCAATCTTTGAAAAAAGCTATTTATCAAATTGGAAAAACTCTTTCGTTTTCTCAAGCAAAAGTAAAAATTCCACAATGTAAAAATACTCCATTACAAGTAACAGTCCTTCAATTAAAATTCTACTTGTGTAAAAGTGGGCTATGTGGGTATTACTGGCAAGCTGTTCTTAAACTAACAAAGTAAAAGTAAAAGAGTTTCAGAGGAAGATATGTAAAAGCTTTATCTGAAGAATAACTACAGTGGTCCAATAAATGTAGGGAAGCAAACAGTATAATACTTTCCTCTTAAATATAATGGATCCGAATTATAAAGTAGCATTAAACTGAAATACTCAAGTGAAATATTTGAGTAAATATACTTAGTTTCTTCCAACCACTGATTTTTCAAAATCAGTGGTTGGAAGGTTTAGTTGTGACGATGAATAATACCTCTGGGGGAGTGGACATAATTCAGAATGAGGTAGTTGTGTTGCTCATCAGTTACAGGCTTTCTTTCTCTTGCAGGCATTTTGGACTAAATTCCCCTTATAATTTTATCTGTTGTACCTCCTGACCCACCCTACTAAAGTTCAGTTTCCTTTTTGTTTCCTATAATTTGTTCCTATTTATGTTTGGTTTTTTGGTAATTTTGCAAGTTTGTTTGAGATTTCAGGGACACAACTTACAGTTTTTCAGATTTAAAATATTATGACATTTTGCAGAATAACACACAGAACACAAGTTATTGTTGAGTATTTTAGTTTGTAACAACATAGCAAACGACTAATCAATCAACACATCAATACATTATCTGTATTAGAAATATAAATCAGCACAAAATAGAAATATTGAAGTAAATACAAATACTCCGAAATTTGACTTAAATAGATGTCTTAGTTACATTCCTCTACTGTTAATTACACATTTTAATTAAACGTTTTGCGTTTTTGAGCTATGATCACGCCTTTTGTCATGAATAACCACTCCATTTCCTTCTCATCCTCGTCTTGTTAGATGCCTCACGATTAGAGAGCTGTTTGTGTCTGTCCTCAAAGCGCTCCTTATCAATTGGTCAATTATTTACAGAAACCAGATTCAAATTCAAAAAAATGAACTTGTCTCCACTATTTCACATTAGTTTTACAGTAGGTGGTAACCGCCTGTAAAAAGCCAGCCGATTGGCTACTCGAAACGTCACTCAAAGCGTATTGTTCTGTCATTGGTCCAGACCCAAAACAACGGCTTTGGAGCGCCGCCTTCTTTGATTTCAGTCCTTAACACCCGCGGAAGTTGGTTTGCGAAGTGAAGAAGATGGGATGTAGTTAGTTTGCGTGAAACACGGCGACATTTTGCTGTAGTTAGGCTGGACAATTTCGTACTCACTTGCAGAAACAGAAGAACGGTAAGAAGGAGGGTCGGGAGGAATTACATTTCGCTCAGTTGAATGCAGGGGAAAAGGGGGCAGTATAAGTTAGCTAGCTAGCAAGTTAGCATTGGTAATTAGCCACCAGCGTTCAGGTTACTCGTAAATATAACTTTAATTTAAATACAGTTATTCTAAGTATTTTTTTATTATAAGCTAACGTGAATGCATGTGGGACGTGCAGTTAATTATCTAGCGACGTGTCCGAGTGAGAGAGCCCAGCAACAGTAAAAGGTACAACGAAACTGAAGAAGAAAAAAAAACACCACAGCATGTCTGGCTTGTAGTGAGACACTGGAGTTGTTGGCATTGACCTTGTTATACTGTGGTTTACCCTCTGTTTTGTTGTTATGGAAGTTCATGGGTCTTGTTACCTGTCCTGTAACCAGTGTGCTGGAGCAAAATGTTGGAGTGTGGCATGCTGGAGCGGGACAGACAGACTCTTCGGAAACGCTCTGCGGTTCTCTGCAAACAGCTGGTGGTGGATGAGATGCTCATTCAGTCACTGCAAGCAGACGACATCCTAACCGAGAGCATGGCAGAGGGCATCATGGTATGTGAACACTGATACATGACATACTGTTACCCCCAGGGAGTAAACAGCAATTAATCATCTGTCAACACAAATGATCAGTTGACTATTAACAATATTCAGCTGCAATTTATGTCAATTTCACCTGTTTAGTTGGTGACAGTAGGATGTTGGATGGCTGGCAGCAGCTTTGGTTAAGGTCATGGCCAAGTGTAAGCCCATAGGTTAAACCAGTATATCCCAAACTGGGAGTTGGGTTAGGATACACTGAAATCCCTTATTATTCCTGATTACCACCTGAGATGCTCTCTTTACACAGCCTGTGTCTTCAAACAGACACTGGCTTGTCATTTTTTTTTTCAAATCTTAGTGACATGGAGAGTCAACAGTGGGTGGTAAGAAAACAAAATGTCATCACATTAAGGATAGTAAAGATGGTAAAGATAGGGCTAGTAAAGATATTCAAAAGTAAATCAAATGTACTGTTAGTGTCAGTGATCTTTTCTTTTCCAATCTGATCTCTTCTACTCCAGGCTGAGCAAACATCTCAGAAACGAAGCTGGCGTTTGCTACTACTCTTACCAAAGCGAGGACCCAGAGCCTTTAACAGCTTCTGCACAGCTCTCCAGGAAACTGAGCAGCAGCATCTGTATGACCTGCTCACACAGTCACCAGAAAAAGATGGCAAAGAGACACATTCAGAGGTGAGTGTATACGTTGTTTAACAAAGCTATATGCAGCAGATTCTTACCAGATTTAGTGCAGTCTTAGAGTGTTTTCTACTCGCAGTGGATTCAGCCTGAGGAAGAGCCAGAGGGAAAGGCAGGGGGACTGGTCATGCAGACAACAGAGAAGAAGAGAGAGGTGAGAAGAGTGCTTACAGTGCCCAGACCAGGACTACTGTGGGCATTACTATTGACATTTTTCATAAGACAAAAACTACAGTTGGTAGAAGTTTGTATTATTGACTGTATGTTTTTTAAAGAGGTTTCATAATTCTCAGCTCAATTACACATGCTCACAGTTTGAAAAAAAAGTTCTAATAATGGAATTCTCCAGTTACATGGTCTTCTGCAGACATCCTCATTAGACAGAGAGGAAAAGAGTGAGGTGAGCAGGACCACATCATGCCCAGTCCAAGCCTCAGATAGCTGCCTACGCTCAGAGTCATCATACAGAGTGTCAGTCCCAGTCAGGGAGGAGGACAGGAACAAAGGGAGACAGAGGACAGAGAAAAGAGGAAGAGATAAGCAAACACATGTGAGAATTACAAACCACATCAATCTTATGTTGACAACCAGATGGCCTGCTGGGGTAATCACACAGCAGACAGGACATTCCCTAATAGTTAAGTTACAATTACAGTTGTCATTCCCACAACAGACAATAGTTCCTGCTGCCACTGAAAAGGACTAAATTCTGCATTCTGTGTTATAGCAGCTAGTGTTTTGTCTTTAACAATCTGTGTATGAATTTACATTTCAGAGGTTTGTGGACTCTTCTCTTCCATTTCCCACCCAGGAGGGTATTGCAACCAAGAGAGCAAGGACACATGGTGAGAGTGTGGTATTGCAGTGTAGCCTGCATTCAGGTTAAAATATGTTTCTTTGTGTCTGGTGTTGTTGTCACTATTTTTCTGTTTCCCTGGAGATCCGGGTGGGGTGTCTGGACAAGAGAGTTTATCTGTTGTTCAGTTTTAAAACACAGGTAATTGAATACGCTTTAACACAAACATGTTCTGTGGACAGGATGTGCTTAGATGAGTTTTGTCTGTGTGAACTGTTTATTACATGGTCGTATCTATCAAATTTAACTTTTTGCTCTATCTGCTGGTAAACTGAAAAAAAAAAATGTACAGACCCAAATATTTTTCAACCATCCATAGAACTGCATAACATACAGTGTCATTAAAAACAATGTAATTACTAATTACTCACTGATTGACCTTTTTTTAAAGGAATCTATGATCATGAAAATTTGAGATGCTGTTTTAAGAAGACTCAGCTTTTGTTTTACAATGCTTAATTCATCAATGTAGATTTTTACTCACATTTGAAGTGGCGAATGCTAATTTTAGACCCTGATTTTGTCATTGAGAGAAGGGTAGGATTGTGTTTGCTCTGGCATTTGGCTACTGTCTCTACCTGCAGGCACCACGCCCCAAGAGTGACTCATTCACAGCACTGTAGTGCAGAGTTTGCTGTCACACCGCTGCTGCTGACAGGAGCACACAGTGATTTAAAAGTTTGCATCAGCATTTTAATTTGTAACAGGCGGAGGTTTTAACTGTGTGTGTGCGTTTGTGCGTGTGTGTTTGTGTATTTGTGCATGCATTCTGCAGAGTCCATGGAGTTTAGTCTGGATGCAGACAGTCCCATCAGCACTCCCGTGCTTCCATGCTCTCCTGAGTTTTACCTCTCTCACTGCCAGCAGGTAAAATACATCTCTTCATCAGGTCAGCTTAACAGGTTTGCAGCCACTTAACTCTGTTATATTTTACCTGGGGGCTCTTGAGAAATACATATTCAGTATCATACCACCTTTCTGGATATGAGTCGGTATGTAGAGATGCATAAAACTTTGAGATTGTAACTTGAAGTACTTTGTCATGAGCTCATTTTGAACTCGCTAATCCATATTTGCCCTTTTTCATTTCTTTTTTTCTCCATTTCTTTTGCATTTTTTGTTTTACTCTTTCACTTTCCCTACTCCAGTCTTACAGAATGAATTCATCCCCACGGGGCTTTGCTTTGGTGATCAGTAACGTGACCTTTGACCCTTGTGCTACCGCTGATCTTGACACCAGGAAAGGAGGTGAAGTTGATGATGAGGTCCTCAGGAAGGTCTTCACAGAGCTGGACTACCCTGTAACTCTCCACAGAGACCTCACTGCTCAGGTAACACACACATACAGACACAGGCTCAAATATATTTACAGGGTGTTGTTTGTAACATGAACCATCCATCTTATTTAGTTGACAAACAGAAAAGGGAAGTTATAAAAGGGGGAGGAACAACCTTGACTTGTTCTGACAATGTCACTTAGACAGTGTTTGTTGAAAAGGTCCTCTCTCATAGTAAGATTTGTTTGGTAAGTTTGTTTAGCTCAGTTCCCATATTCAGCGCTGTTCACAATGTTATCAGGAAGCAAACACACATTTAAATTTTAGTTACTTAGCCTGTTCTAAGAAACCTGGAATGAGGAATGAGTAAGCATGCTGACTATCACTGTCTTGCTGAAAGACAGAGAAGACACACACCTGAAGTGTGGGTACTGGCTGTGAGAGTCGAGAGACCTTGACTTTAAATGAAATTGCTATTCAAACTCATGATCTCTGTAACCACATGGTTGCCTTACCAACCACCTCAGTATTAAAAAGCAACTTGCAAACATAAACTTGGAAAGCCTTTGATACATGCTTGTCTATGTCACCCACAGTGTCCTGATTCCTTATTCTTTATGCAGGACATGAGGACGTGTATTGAGAATTTTTGCCGGCGGCCAGACCACCGGACAGTGGACAGCTGTGTGGTGTGTCTGCTCTCCCATGGAGTGGAAGGAGCTGTGTATGGCACAGATGGACAGCTCCTGCAGGTGTGTTTCTTTAAAAGTTTTCTTTGCTTATGTATGTAATGTTATTCAAGATTCAGTTCCCGTTCAGATACTCAACAGACATGTAACATGTATGTCACTTTCAGCTGGACTGGGTGTTTGAGGCCTTTGATAATGCGCACTGTCCACTGCTACAAAATAAACCGAAGATGTTTTTCATCCAAGCCTGCAGAGGAGGTAAGACTGTGCGGTTAGTAAGCGATCCTGGGCAAAAGCGACAAGGTATCATAATACACTAAGTTTGTTTTTAGGGACTGCGCAAATACAGGGACTCCATAGGGACACCACATGTTGTCAGCTGTTATCCATCTGGCCACTGACAGGTAACCTGGGGAGCACTTTATTGTATGGAATCATAATATGTCAAATTCCTGTGTTCTGCAGTAGACCCCTGCAGAATGCAATATAAATACAATAATAGTCCATAAACATGTAATTAATCTGTGGCTTAACCAGGCTCCCAGTTAATTAGATAGTCTCTGTGATGGAGGTTATGGCCTCATTGCACAGCTGACAACGCCCTTGACAAATCCGCAGACCTCTCAGGAGCAATCCTAATTACTGTCATGCGTTTCCTCGCACCACCACAGAGCCCACCACAGGTGTGCCACTGAAAGGCCTTAGATGTGCTTGGCCAATAGCTCTGTAAATAGCTTCAGTGAAAACCAGTAATGGTTTTGTTACCCAGTTCAAAGTTTCATTGGTTATGAAAATCTTGTAAAAATTACTTAGATAAAAATCTATGTTTTTTTTTATAACAAATTATTTTCTTTCAGAAATAATTCAAACAATCCAGTTGAAAAGATGGTCCCCTGTGATGTGATGTGATGATTACAGATTTAGTTTTTTCAGTGAGTCTAAATGAGGGATGAGACCAAGTGAAGACAGATAAAACCTCAGTTTAACTCTGTTGAGAGACCAATGACTACAATAGACAAGTCTCCAATAGTTGAACACAAGATATTGAAAAAAACTGTCACATATTAAACCGTAAATTGAAACCTTCTTGTCCTCCAGACATGATGGACTGTGGAGTGGAGCAGATAGACGGACCAGCGAGGACCTGCTCACCAAGCTGCGAACAGCGAGATGCTGGTCGGGAAGGACAGGGGGACGCAGACTCCAGACAGAGAGGGGACATGGGGAGGCCCAGGATTAAACTGCCCCAACGGTCTGACATGATCTGCGGCTTTGCATCTCTCAAAGGTCAGAGAATTTGTAAGTTTGTCTCTTTTTGCTATTCTGGGGTCGATTTATTTGGGAAATGTGCAAATGTAGTGATTAAGTAAAATGTTTACGGTTTAAAAAAAAAAAAACCAAATGTGTGGGCAAATTAATGAGCCAGTGCAGATGTGCAGTAATGGATGCAATGGAAAATGAGAGGCTGTGCATACTAATTATTACAAACTCACAAGTACATTTAATTGAAGCAATATTTTGACCATGCTGTAACACATCATATTTAAGATCATTTTCAGTCTCTGTTTCCAGAATGTAAATACCAGAGACCACCTGTGCTCTGTCTCCCTGCGTCTCATCTCAGTGTATTAAGCCCTTATTGTTTGATCTCTTCCTCCTCAAGGCACAGCAGCCATGCGAAACACCAAGAGAGGATCCTGGTTCATCCAGGAACTTAACACAGCACTCCGCCTCCATGCCAGGGACACACATCTTGCAGACATCCTGGTGCAGGTGAATATAAAATTGTCCCTTACTTTTTATATACTGACCGCACAGTGTAAAATCTGCTTTCATGGCTGTAATTTTCTCTTCTCTTCCTTTTCCTCTCACCTGTCTCTAGGTCAATGCGCGTATCAAGGAGAGGGAGGGTTATGCCCCGGGCACCGCCCACCATCGCTGCAAAGAGATGTCAGAGTTCACCAGCTCATTGTGCAAAGACCTCTTCCTGTTCCCCAAGTACCAGCCCCAGTATTGATATACAGTATGCAAAGATGAACATGCAGTGCTTAATGCACACAGACCATTCCTTGCTTTGAAGCCTCTTAATAAGGGCACACAACTGTTCATTCCATAACAGTTACTGCCACACACTCACACATTCCCCGGCTACAACTTCTCATCCAAGGATTTATTCATTCATATTTTCTGTATAAATACTGCCTTCCCAAACACACACATACACTCAAACCTTGGAAAGGAAGAAGGAGCAGGCTTATGTTAATCTACATGTACTTGGAAATGAGCAACATATTAGCATACAACTTTATCTGTGTGTCTGTGTCTATGCCAGTTAGAGGGTTTAGATTTTAATCCTTTTTAGTCAAAGACGAATTTATTTTTTTTGTTTTCTCACTGCACAGCTACGTTGAGGTTTCACAAGTCTGTCTTTTTAAACTATTTTGTACACAGATCTATTTTTGTGCCTTTATTTTGTATGAAATTGTTTTATAAGGATTTTTAATCACATTTTCTTTTATTTGTACAGGTTTGTAAAAATTACCATTTCTTGTTTTAATGAAGTGACAGGCAGGGGGCAGCACAGCAGAGGAAAATGCATTTTACTGTCTGCCTTTCATCAATATTTTTTCTGTCTCCTGCAGCTCTAAATAATCATAAAACTGTAGACAGGCTTTATTTTAGTGACAATCAGCTACAGTGACGATTAAACAGTGAAGTCATATCCTCGCCTTACATTATGAAGAGGAACACACCGATAGGGTAGCTTCAAAACAAATTGTTGATGTTTACCATATATGGTTTTTTGTGGATGATTGATCAGCAAAAATTCTACTTTTCAACCTAAAATTTCATGAATGCACCAGCTGAAACCCTGCAAAATTCTCTGTTACTGTCCCTGTCAGAGTGGTGGGCTGCCAGGGGAATGTGGTGCTACTTGTGGGGTCATACACCTACTGTATGAACTTTGACCTTTATGCTAACTCTGACTCCTAATGGTGTTTCCCCCTATGCGAGCACTGCGCACTTAGTCCCCCTTACTGTATTTTGGTGTTATTTTACTTTATCTGATACACTAAGGACAAAACATGTATTTCCTATGTCTTCCACAAATGGTTTTCTGCAGTCGCCTGTGCCATGTGAGGATGATCTGTTAGACAAAGTTATGACCATGGTGCTTTCACAGTGTATTGTATCACTTGGGCACCCCCCACTCACCGAGGAAATCTATTTCTCAAGGCTGTGTGAGCATTGATGTTTCCCAGAAAAGGCCTGGCCAGGCGAAGTGTGTTTAGTTACAACAGTGTTGTAGTGAAGAAAACAGAATATATGGTCGAAACAGTATTGATTGTCAACCATCTGTAAACAAAGATGCTTTTAAGCTGTGTGTGAGGTGCTTGTGATAGAGTTTGCCCTGATCTGGAATGTGCTCACTCCTCTTATGTTTTGGTTTTTATCATTAGGGAATATAATTTTAAAAAGAAAAAAAGATTGGAGTAGTATGAAAGGGTAACTCTCCTGCAGAGTGAGAAGTTCTGCTGAGGTACAGTGTGGGTGACCGGGTGAAATTTTTATTTCTGTCAACACCAGTGACTGCCAAATGTTCTATACAATAAACAGGCCATGGTTTTTGAACAAGAGAGATCAAAGGTTTTTCTTTTCTTAAAGCTGCATGTGCATATGCGTGTATCTGGGGGTGCATACGTCTGGTTTAAGCTGAATCCTGCGGAGTGAGTGTGTGAGGCCCACTGCACGAATGTACACCGTGTGTGCATGCTCCACTTTATTTGATCCTCCTTGTTGCTGTGTTTGTGTGTGTTGTTCCCGGCGTACAGCCTGTCCTCTCCATTCTCAGGTATAGTATAACTGGCTCCCCACTATTCCGCTGCGCTCAGGTCTCTCCATGCTGCGACTGGGACGTATGCATCTCTCGCACTGCCCACCGCCCAGTGATAATGTTCTTAGTGTATCAGATAGAGGCCCAGCCAGCTGTCCGCAGTCATTCTCCCTTGACGCAGACATACACACATATATACACAAGCTGGCAGTTAGAGTAACACATTTCTCGCTGGCCTCTGGTGTAGCAATGAGATTAGGCTGTTATGTGCTGGCGTGTGGACCACAAAGCGAGGTGGGGTTAAGGGGGATCTGCGTGTGTCTGTGTGGTTTTCATAAAGGCCGACTGTCTCATTAGCATGAGAGGAGGAACCAGAACTCCAGCAGGTTAGAGACGTTTAGATTAACTTGTCTGAGTGGGATGTGGTCTCCCCGTGGGTGCAGAGCGGTGGTGGTCTACTCTGAAGGCTTGTGAGCTTTTCAGCTTTCAGCGAATGATGTGCAGCACATGTACGCTTAGCTCCCTGTATTAGCTCCTCTGGATATCTGAACCAGCCTCGGAGGTTAAGCAATATGGTTTTACTATGGGAGGGCACATTCTGTGTTTTTTTTTTTTTTTTGTTGTTTTTTTTTGTTTTTTTTCCTTGACCCCCCCCCCCAAGGGACAACTGCCATAGCATGTGAGTGTTATGGGGATTGCCTTGCATCATTGGCTGATTAGGTGTGAGCTGTCATAGGGGTGTCGTGTGCACCTTCCTGCTCACGTTGCAGGGGCAGCCCAATGGGGGGTGCCCTTCCAACCCCTACCCCCACCCCCACCACCCCTGTCCAAACAAGAACAGTCCAGCCAAACACACACACACGCATACACCTAATGGCCGGCTGGCAGGGAGGGTGCTGCTAAGGGCAACAAGTTGTGTGTGTGTGTGTGTGTGTGTTATTAGGTGTGTGCAGTTCTAATAAAGGAAAGCGCTGCGTCCTTCATTGCCTCATCAGATGGCTTTACTCTGCTTTGTCCGCCTGTCTGATTTCTGTCTGTGCGTCTGTCAGTGCTGCAGTGGAGCTGGATGGCTCGCAGCCTCTGGATCACCTGGAGAAGAGCGCGTTCGGGCAGGACTTCATCTGTGTTTTTTTATCTTCTCTGTGTAACACGAGTGTTTGAGAATGAGTTTATAGGAGAGGGAGAAACGTCAGAAGATGTTTGCGTGCTTATTTGACCTGGTGTAAAGTGTGTATACAGTATATAAGAAGTAAGAGAGAGAGTGTGTGTATGGTGTCGCCCATGCCATTGGAAATGCTGGGGTGTCCAGCGAGGTTATTTTTGGATCAGTGACAGCGTGTCAATGGCTGCAGATGCGTCGCAAAGGAAGGCTCTGAGATACCAACAGACCCTGGTAAGGCTTTCCCAAATCTTCCTTTACCTGCCTGCCTGTCTGCTGTCCTATCTGACTCTTTAAATGTCCTTCCTTCACCCTTGTTTAATGTCCCTTCACCTGCCTCCCCCTCATCTCTCCATCTACCTGTCACTTATCTCTTCTAACCATACTTTAGTGTTCCTTATTTACGTTCCCAAATTCTTTCACTCTTACCTTTCATTACTTTTTTTTCCTCAACTGCTTTAAGGGAATTTGTTTTCATCTGTTGCATCCTGTCCCATCAACAAGCTGTGCTTCGCACGTTTCCTCGTTCTCCACTACATCACACAAAGTTCTCCTCCGTTGCTCTTCCTCTCAATTATCTTCTTGCTCCTCCATTTTCTTTTCTTACTTCTTGAACAAGATTTCTGCAACTTGATGTCAGGTTTATTTGTACAGCCTTCAAACACATTAACAGTCTCTGCTGGTTTCACACCACCCACGTTATGAAACGCTGAGTGAAGGCGATAAATGGAAAGTCATCCCTGCAATAAACAGGGATTTTATTATTTATTTTGTGTTCAAACACCAAGCTCTTACTTGATCTCTTTCATTCAACTGTTATTGTTGTTGTTTTTTTTGTTTTGTTTTGTTTTGTTTTTGCATTGCCCAGATTAGATCCATGAGCCCATTGCTTCTATAAGACCCTTTCTCTCGCCTTCTGTCTGTACCTTCTCAAGCTGCAGCCTTGTAAAGTCATTGCTTCTTTTCATGTGTTGGTGGATATAAATACCTATATACAGGAAACCTGAGCAGACAGGTTAGATGTACTTGTTGAGATGAAGTCATGTCACTATATCCTCATGTTCATCTGTTTAAATACTCATGGTCATTCCTCCCAGGAGCATCTTGAGATGTCTGCTGGTGTTTCACCGCCACTGACTCATTTTTTTCTACTTTTTTTTTTTTTTGTCCAATCACACCTGTTCTGTGGGAATGAATGTCTCACTGCAAAGTTGATTATGAATTATAAGATGGAAGAATGACAGATACATGAGCAACTGAGGTTGGAGCAGCTGGGGTGTGTATGTATGTGTTAAAGCAGCCTGAGCAACTGACAAACTGAGGAGGAGCAGTGAGAGAGTGTCAGCTCCTTTTCTGCTTTGAGAAGATGGGACGTTTGCCCGAAGCAAAATCTCTAATCCCCAGCCCTCCTGGAGCCTCTCAGGGGCCCACAGGTCAGATATAAATAAGAAATCTCAATTAATCACACTATTTACAGGCTTAATGTTTCTCTGCAAAGTCACATGTCTCTCATGTGTGAAAGCTGCGATGGCGTCTGTGTGTGTGCGTGAGAGGAAATTAGAGCCTTGAAGGATTTGAGGAGTTTATGTGTAGAGCTGTTAATAGATTGTCCTAATATAATTTATTTATTGATCAGGAGCAGGATATGGCGGTGTATATTTTCAGGTTGATGATTTACATGGCTAATTCTTCACAGATGTACACTGGTGATGGGAGTTAATGTTAGATGTCTGCTTTTTTTTTTTTTAAGTTCCCAACAAGTGTTGACCTTAAATCAGGTTAAAAGGTGAGGTTACACATAACTGTTGCTTCAGCTAACATTTAAAGAATATTTCAGCTTGTAAAAAGGACCTGAAATAAAGTGCTTCACACTGAAATAAAGTCCTTTTAATGCTGTTAAAACAAGGTTTATGGTTTAGCTTTAGTATCATAATATAATACAGGATTGCACAATCACATACAGCAGTGTAAACTGATGCATGAATGAGACAAAGAAATTAAATTTAAAAAAAGATAAAGAGTAAAAATAAAAAAAAGGAATGAGTTGCAAGAAGAAAAACAGGTAATTCTTTATTTAACAGGTCAGTAATTTCCTAATAATTTTCTGCATAGTTTCCTGGACAGAGCTATGTCATATGGTGCTAATTATAGGGAAATGTCATTGAAAGACAAGCTGCACTTAAATGATTCATTCATGTTCAGCTGACCCTCTGTGACTTAAAGAAAGTTACACGAGCAATTAATTGTAATTAATTAAGTAGAAGTATACGACTTGAACACTCTCCAGTTTCCCTAATTATTAGAGGTTACCTAGTGCACACTAGGTAGTTGTAGTTAGGTACAACATTTGAATCAAGAACTTATTGTCTAACTTCCAACACAGACATGTTGCATTTATTTATTTAGGTACACCTGGCAGGTCTAATGCAAAACAATACAGTGGCACTGCCACATTTATCTGTACATAGTCCATAATGTTTAGTTTTTGGTAACGTTGTTGGAGACACACTATGACACTGATGCAAAAACTTTTAATTGAACTTGCGAATCTCCAACGTCACACAGAAGTAAACATTATGAGCTTCGTAAAGATAGATGGTATTTGACATTAGATGTACCTAATAATTTGGCAGTTATGTGTAATTACATAACACTTCAAAGGAAGCGTCTTAGAAATTATAAGGAAGTTACCCAGAAATCATTGGCCTGTAAAATAGAGAATTTCCTTGGTTGTAAAGTTGTGTTAATTACTTCCAAGTCACACAGATGTTGTTGACCCTTGACCTTAACAAAGAGGAAGCTCCCTCTGTGGACTCGTGTCACGCTGACAGACACACTCCAGCAGGGTGGTGAGAACAGATAGCTGCGTGTGTATACACTCTACCGGCAGACTATGTGTTTGTGCTTGCTCCGATACACCTGGCTGTGTGTTACAGTCTGTGTGATGGATGTGGTTAAAAATGAGGTTGTGTGAGGAGACGAATCTCAATCTGCGAGAATGTCAACAGCAGTGAAACAGATCTCATAAGTCTCAAATGTTACAGGCTACTAAAAGGGATAATGTTCACCTGCCAAATGTCTCACAGACTGGAACGACAGGGATGTAGACGATTAAGCCATTAAATTTCATTTGATATCGCAGTCACTTGATGTGTCTTTTCAATTACAGAGGTGGCTATAATGTAATAATTGAGGTACTTGCTGTTACGTCACTAGCTACAGGATGAAACACCATGTTAAAGTTGTGAAAGTGTCAATAATTTGTCATTGTTTTTGTGTAAAGGTTAAATCCCTCCATCTGTCTGCACAACTGCCCTCCTGGGAGAGATGGGCCGAAAGAGAGACAAACAGCGTGAGAGAGGGAGAAGTGTGGAGAAGTGTGTCAGTGAACATTGGGTCACACTGCTGCTAAATTTATCCACGAGTAAGGTTTCACCTCAGGGGTGGGGGTTAGATGGATGGGGACAAGGGGCGGTGAGAGGGAAAGTTTCAGGGGGAAGAGTGAGGGAGAAACGTAAAAGGCTGCACACAAGAGTTCAGGTACAGGTGAGGGACGGCTTGGAAAAGTAGGCGCAAAAAAATCTGTCTGACACTTCAGCACAGAAAAATCTGATATCAAATGTGTAGTTGTGCTTTATAGAGCTATAATATCTGTGGAAGAACAATTAAAATAGTAAATCAAATCCAGGCTTCATTTCTCAAAAGCATCTTAAGGCGGCTAAGATGATCTTAACTCATAATGTGTTTTTGGGAAACAGGACCCAGATCACATCAAGAGTCTGCTGTAATTTTGATTATGGTTGCTGGCCAATAAATTAAACCATAAATTGTAGAAAAAAATTTTAATAGTTTAGTTAATTTTTTAGCAATAGGAAGGAGAAATATTTTAAAACTGTGTTGAATGAAATCATGTTTTGAGCATTTCTCGGGTTTTCAGCAGGGCATGTTCATGTACTGTGGTGAATAGAAACTGACATAGGCATTAGGTAAAAAGCAGGGAAATACCAGTCTATTGCAGGCTAAAACACAATCAAACATGTTGACACTAAATATGTCTACACAGTGATGAAATTGAAATGCAACAGTGTTATTCTGAAGCTGGCAGCAGCACTCCATATTCAGGGCCAGCAGTAGTTTCCAGTGAGTAAATATAAAACCCTGCGACACCAAAAGTAAAATAAAACACTACAGTCCAACAAACTGACTGAACTGAGCCGCACTCAGGTCTCCAAGGACTGAGAAACCATGTGAGAACTTCTGGGTCACAACAGAACATCAGATAGTGACCCACTTTCAGTCCCACAGTTGGAGAACAGTTATATTAAATAAAGGTAAAGAATAGAACCCAGCTAATTTATCGTCAGGCCGATACAAGCTGATACGGGCTTATCCAAAAGAAATCAGTCAATTTTGCTCCATATTTTTCTCAATTCAACTTTGTTTCTATTTTATTCATAGTTTCCAGTCAAGTTTAATGTTTAAAGTTTACTGTCATCTGATGTTTACAGCGAAAAGTCAGGATATTTATTGTAGAATATCTTGTCCCGGTACTCAGTATTTTTGTCATAACTTTAACTCATTCTTTAATAACCACATTTGAGGAAAAGTAAGTGTGTGTGTGAGTGTGTGAGTGTGTGTGTGTGTGTGTGTGTGTGTGTGTGTGTGTGTGTGTGTGTGTGTGTGTGTACAAAATCAAATCTTATCCAGAAAAAAAAACATGATACTGTACTGTATACTGTCCTAGAGCCCAGTCAGGCTTTAGTAAAGCATGTCATCGATGCTGAAGGCATTTAAAGTACAGTACGGTATTATCCACCCTATCCCACACAATGTTAATATGGTTATGGTCTCCACTCGGTTAGCAAGTATTATTTTCATTCCTTAAGCTTGTGTCCTACCGGCCTCGTATCATTTATGATCCTGCTGCAGGACTCTGCTGGAATCTGCTGGATCGGCCGCCTGACTGAGAACCTACCCCACTGAATTAAGAGCTGCTGACAATTTATTGTCGAGCCTCAACTGTCTGTATTAACCTTTACTGCTGTGTGTTTGTGTGTGTGTGTGTACGAGTGTGTGTGTCTGGGCGTGCAGCACTGACCATACCTGTCAGTCACTCGGGTCTATACTGTATGGAGGCAGCAGGTAGCAGGTACAGCCTATGTCCGTCACTCTGGCAAAGACAGGAAAGGACAGATGTAAGACATAGATATCCAGAAAAAGAATTACAGTATATTAGAGACAAGACAGAGAATGAGCTGCGTCCTGCAGGAGGAATGGCTAACAAGATGAGAGAGAGGATCAACACTTTCGAGACAGTTCTGAACATAGATCAGTTTCTGGTAAGTTTGACTAATTCGTATATTGACATGTTTCTTTCTTAATGTTGTAACAGCTTTTTCCACGTCTGATGCTTTTACCACTTAAATGAGAGGGAACTTTTGTCCTGTTGCTTGCTTTTGTGCCGACTTAAATTTCTTGTTGTGGCAAAGCTAAATAAATGTAAACAAGCGTTAAGAGAGGATAAAAAGGCCTCCACGGTTGATTTTTTTCCCCCCTGGATTACTCGGTGTGAAGTTGAACTGTGGGCTCATACATAACACATGGAAGTTTACAGTTTGGTTTATTTTTCTCTTGGCTGCGCCGACATGCCTTAATTAGAACATGACAGCTTGAACAGTGTTTGGACGAGGCATGGAAATGTTATTGTGCTGGTTAATTAGTGTATGCATATGGAGACATGCTCTTGTGGAATGTGAATGTGTGTGTGTGTGTGAATGAGAGAGAGAGAGCGGTGGGGGTGGGGGGGTGAGGCGAGGGTAAATCTCCTGATCTATCCGTCAGTGAGCGGGTCAGATTTTATCATTAACCTTGTGCTAAGGGACAGGACTATATTGTTTGAAGGCCTCACCTCACACACACACACACACACACACAGACACACGTAGACACAAACACACACACACAAGAGCATCCATTTATACACGCTTGTAGACACACAAACACAAACTTAGCATGCTTAATAAGCCAGACAAGTACACTCAGATATTTATGAATATGCAGTGCTGACTCTCTCTCATAAGGGACACAGGAATGTGCTATTATTTTTTAAATTAACTCTCAATGTCACACTGCCCTTCAACCTCTGCCTCTATTAGCAGCTCTCGCTGCTACTTAAGCTCCCTCTTTCTCTCTCTCTCTCTCTCTGTCTCCATCTCTTTCTTCCTACAAGCCTGTTTCTGCTTTTGTTTACCCGTTTAGTTGTTTCTTTCTACTTCACTTTCTTGTGTTTTTACAGTATATGTTTCCTTCCAGCTCATAAAGGGCAGATCCGTAAATGATCCCCTGACAGCTCACCACTAAAATTCAACACAGGCTTTGTATTTGTAACAGAGCCAAGGGAGGAATGGTTTACATTCTTCCATTTTCTTCATCCCGTGAGACCTGCAATAAGCACAACAGTAAAAGCTTGAGTTCTTACAGTAGAGCACAGGAAACTAATGATGAGGGGTGTGAGTGTCAGAGCTGTACAGTAACGCCTGACTACTTTCATGTGTCCGTAGAGAGATTAGAGAGAGAGAAAAGTACAGGAAAATAATAAGAGCCACGAGGGGAGGTAGAGGGAATCTTACTGAGAGTAAATTAGTGCGAGTAGAGGAGGTAGAGGAGGAAGAGGAGTGTGGGGGGGGGGTAAAGTATATCCTGTGGTGTTCTTGACTTGGTGTGGGAAGGTAACAGAGCAAAATTGAGTGAGCGTGTGAAAGTTTGGCAAATGTTGGTTACTCATGTCATTTTTGGGGCCTGTGCGGCTCAGGCGGACACAGTACAAGGTCACATGGTGACACAAAGGTAAACACAGGGTTGAGAGATGAAGACAGAACAAAGTCACCTGACATGAATGAGTTGCAGCTTTCCATGTCTCTCTCAGGCTGTGTCTCTGTTGCATTATTTTAGATTTATTTCCATTTTGACAATTCAGAGAACTTAAATGGAAATATATTAGGGTTGCATCCAACAGTTATTTCTATTGTTGATTAATCTGTTATATTTTCTCAGTTCATTATTTAGTCTATGCATTATCTTTTCCAGAGCCCAAGGTGAAATTGTAATTTCATATTTATAGATTTTTTTATAATTATAATTTCATGATTTGCCATTCATCACTAAATAAATGAATCAAGTAAATGCTGCAGTCATCTACACAAGTAACAACAGAAAGAGGACGTTAAGATGCATAATGGCAAATATTGTGTTAGTGGAAATGCCTTTTATATTATTTCACTAGGACCTTGGAAGCACAATGTATAAAACAACAACAGCTCTTTTACTCTCTGTGAACAGTGCACAGGTTTCTCTTGTTACTGTACCTGGTTTTGATGGCGTCTGGTGCCAGAGCCTGTTTGATGATGTTGATGGATTAGTTCTTTGGTGTTAATGTGTAGTGCAGCGGTAAAGGTGATGGTGGTGGTGGAGCTGGTGTGGAAGTTGTCTGCAGTGTAGGACAGAAGACAGAACAGGGACAGAGCTGCTGCCACATCATGCTGAAGACAACTGATGAGCAACAGGTAAAGACATGAGGACCAAAGGCTGCATCTGGTCAGGGTTATTTTTTTTTTTATGCTGCCAAACTTAATCACACACTCCAGGTTTTTTTTTATTTTCTTTAATCTCCAGAAGTTGTTTTGGTGTATCTGTTTACATATTTAAATTATTTTATTTCCCCAATAATAGCTTTAATGGGTTGTGTGTGTGACTACAGTACGCAAGGTATACAGTATATTAAACACAGAGCATTTCTATAAATAAAATAGTTTTAGTTATTTTTAATTCCAAAACCTGCAGTTTGTTTTATTATCATTTATCGGACGATATTTAAATACATACATAACTTCTGAGTCACAGCTCAAATTTAAAGTACATGTGTAGGTTCCTACTGTTTTGCGGCAGATACTAGGTTTATGTGAGATTACATTTTAAATGTATCAGGTAATGTTAAAAGCAATGATTGTAAGAGATTGATACCTAGATAGTTCACATATTATCCTGTGTGCCATTACACACGAGAAAAAAAAAAACAATGCATTGATTTTTTTCATATTTCCGTTGCTGAAAAGCTTCTTTGTCTGAGTGATAATGTTTTCCTGTGACTTTATTGTGACAGCAAACCAAGCTAAAACAAACAAATGATTTATGGAAGTAATACTCAACCTGCTCTTTGCATAATGCCAAATCATTAAAATAGACAATAGTGGTTTGCATTCCTCAGCATAGCTTGTCAGTGGTCTACAGTTATCTCAGCTTTTATAGCATCAGAATAAGGGTAATGCAACAAGCACTTGTTGCATTAGTGCTCATAAGCTGTTACCGGTGCAGCACTGTACTGAATAAGAGTTTGTGGTTGGTAGTGTTTAGTGAGGTTTAAAATAACCGGCCAGACGATTTAGTGGCATCAAAAGTTTTCAAGAGCCTTTAACAGTGTAACTGCATGGCCACCTGCTATGTGGTTCATTCATGTCTTAATTATAAACGTCTATATCAGTCTGTTTGTCATGTGGTTGTAGTGACTCATGCATCACAGTGGACTGGTTCTGTAAAGCAGTTTTTGGGCACTTATACTAAAAAAAGTTTTCACCCAAAGACAGATTTTATCTAACTTGTCATACAATCATTTATAACTTCTTTTTTTTTCCATCATTGCAGATTGTTGTTGTTGCACCTTTATTTTATTATTGGTGAATGGAACTATGTGCAGTTAGTTGAGCTTTCGTCCTGGCCTCACAGTTGGATGTGTCAGCTCTCCTTCCCTGTGTGAACATGAGACAGAAATGTGTGGCGGAGGAAGGGACAAATAGGAAAAAGAGAGAAGAAGGGGGGGGGGGGGGGGGGTTTTGTCTTGGCCTCAAAGGTGGGGGGTGCAACCTTCCTTCCCTTTGGGGAAAGGGGAAAAAAAGGGGTGGTTCCCCCCCCCCCCCCCCCCTACACACACACACACACACCGTGTGATTTAGCGTCCTGCTTTGCTGTATGCTGGGATGCATGTGATCTGTAGGTTTCAGTTGCACATCCTAGCTGCACCTGGATCTGGAGTATTTTGCAGCCTGTCTGGTTTTAAAGAGTGCAGTGCAAAGTGATCCCACTGGATCTCAAGGTGTCGTGTTTTCTGAACTAGAACAGTGTGTGTGTGTGTGTGTGTGTGTGTGTGTGTGTGTGGGTGTGTGGGTGTGTGCGCGTGTTTCTGTGGTTGTAGTTGTTAAGTGTGCACATGGTCAGAAGGGGAAGATGTGGAATGTCCTCTCTTCCAGGATCTCTTCCTCTGGCTCCTTTCCAGCCCCTGCCTCCTCTCAGGGAGGGGATTTTCCGATCCCTATGCCCGTTTTGTCTATTTCTGTCTGCCAGGGTATTCAGGTTTGTGTGTATCCCTTACACACACGTTGTACCCCCCCCCCCCCCTCTTTCTCGATATCTCAAGACTGGATCTAGTTTTATCCTTCACCCAAGTCTCAGTTGTCAGAGGTATTTCTCCTTCTCTTCCCTTCTCCTTCTCTTGCTCCTCTCCTTTCTCCTCTCTGCCATCCTGAGAGGTCCAACAACCACATGATTTCCTGACTTGCTGCTTTTTGTTTCACAGTTTATTGTCAGTGTTTCCCCTCTTTTACAGCTGTACGGTGAGTACAGGGAGCAGCTGGGGAACTTTGCCCGACGGGAGGCTGCCCGTTTGCTGACTGAGAGACAATGGCGGAGACAGGCAAGGGACAGCGCCACGGCCTCGGGCCGCAAAGGCCACGGCCGGCGGCATCATCATCACCCTGTGAGCCTGGAGTCGCATCACAGCCACGCTTCGTCCACCAAGAAGCCTCGTCCCTACTCCAAATGCCAAGGTGACCAACAGTGGAGTTATGACAGTTAGCAGCATCGTTCAAAACTATTCAGATGCCAAACAAAAGCAAGATTGAGAAGGTGCAAACTGTGGTGATGGTCGTACTTTAGTTGCCATGACACCCCATGTGATAACCAGGTAACAGAGGTGGAAATTAACAAAATACATAACTAAACACAGTTTTGAGCTACTGGCACTTCATTTCAATTTTTCTTTTATGTGAAACTTCATCCTTTAGTGAACCACTTTATTTACTTCAATTATTGGTTACTTTGCAGCTTGTGATTTTACATGCAACATGATAGGCTCATAAAAGATGATTCACTGCTATAGTTTTATAAGGCTGCTGCAGAGAACATGAGGGAGTGAGGTTTAGCATCTCCTGCACTAATAAAAAAAATTTCTGATTTTCTTTCATTTTATTTACATGTCTCACATTTTATTTATTCAGTTAACTGTTCTAAATCTTGTTTCCCAACACAAAGCTCTAATTACTGTCTCTACCATCTCCACCCGGCAGGTATAATATTCCTGTGCAAAAAATACTGAATGCTTAATATTTCTCTCCTCATTTTTGCCAGCCTAAAAGTTATCAAATCGTAATATACTGAGTCTAAAACGAACTGGAGTTTTAATTTTAGAATTTGCTAAAAAAAAAAACAAAAACACAGAGGACATGTTAATTTACAGGTTAATTTACCTCTAGCCTCCATCAGTAACACTGAATAATCTGAAAGTACATTTTGTTTTTCTGAGTATTTTTACTTTTGATACTTTACCCATTTTTTCCTAATAATACATACATTTAAAGTTTTCAATGCAGGACTTTTAATTGAGTCTTAATTGAATATTTTCAGTGTGTTGCTACTTTTAAGTAAAAGATCTGAGTACCTCCTCCACCACTGACCTCAGTGTCCTTGGTGGTAATTATGTCTGTGCCTGGACTAAAAACTACAAAACACTGCATTCATCATCTACATTAATGCATCAGTAAGCTAATACTCTGGAAGAACGCTGGTCTTTAGAATGAGATCATTGCTTATGTTAACTAGTCGTTTTTGAGGACGCTGTGGTGTTGGTGGTGGTGTTGTTTCGGCTTCTGTTTTACTGCAGGGTATTGACGCTATTTTGTCCCCCTCCCCAGGAACACAGTGGCACTTCATTTAAGAGTTGGATTACACTGTGTCGTACAAGAGTTACTTAAAGGGGCACTCGACTGACTGTACGTGTCGAAGTCAATTTACTAGTCACCAGGGGTTCTACACAGCCTGTGTGGAGGGAGATGGTTGCATAATGTCTTTTGTGACTCTGGAGGGAGCTTTGTTAAGTGCGGGGAAATTAATGAAATGGCATCACTCCAGAAATTTTGCTCTCCAAAGAGACACCTATTCAAAATCTCAGCTTGTGCTTGAAGGCTGCAAATTTTAACAGCAAACCTGTGTAACTCTCATACTAGGGACTAAATGACAACCTCTTTACACACAATTTTGAAGTCAGGATTTCAAACTGTGTGTTTTTACACTGGGAAATAATGATTTTACTTCAGTACAAACATGTAACACTTTTTCTCTTAAAAACTTTTTACAGACAATGCACCTATATCCATTTGTAAATGTCAGAACACCACAAACCATTAAGATTATTCTGTACCAGCATTATAGTTGCTTCTGTGATGAGCTGCAGCATCGTCACCGTACCCACAATCACACTGACTGATTGTTACAATGAGGCGTTGTTACAATAGCTAACTGTCAGTAGTTAAATCAAGTGATAAATGGCTTCAAGGTGAATCATTAATTTTCTCTCTCTGTCCCAGATTGTTTGGCTCGTGTGCGGCGGTACATAGTGACCAAGATGGGGGAGGACTGGATTTTCCTGGTTCTTCTGGGACTGACTATGGCACTGGTCAGCTGGAGTATGGACTATGCCAGTGCCAAGAGTCTGCAAGGTATCAAAGGCAAAGTGTGTAGGGATTATTCCTGTCACATTTACTGCTTGAGAACACAGGATTTTAGTTTCTACTGTAGGTAATCATTGCATTTATACTCCTGTGTATAGTGTGCTCTTTCTGTCCTCCTTACGCTATTTATTTCTGTGTTTTTCCATCTTCCAGCCTATAAGTGGATGCATGGCGAGCTTAAGGGCAATGTGCCGCTCCAGTACCTCGCCTGGGTTACGTATCCCATGATCCTTGTCATGTTCGCCTCGCTCTTCTGTCACCTGGTTTCCCCACAGGCCATTGGTAAGCTCTCCATCACCTGTCAACCTCTCTTATCCACTCCAACAACTGACGTTTCCAGTTTTTACCCCCTTTTATCTGTTTTGCTGTTGTAGGATACAAGCATCTTAACCTCTGTTTCTTTCCTCACTACATTCACTGTCTTTTTCACTCAGATGTTTAGTTTATTTTTTTCTTTTCTTTACAGGTTCTGGTATCCCTGAGCTTAAAACCATCCTTAGAGGTGTAGTCCTGAAGGAGTATCTGACCCTGAAAGCTTTCATAGCTAAAGTCATCGGCCTGACTGCTGGCCTGGGCAGTGGAATGCCAGTGGGCAAAGAGGTAAACAAACCCACCTTTCTGTCTCTTTACTATTTGTCTTTTTCTGAATCTATTACCACCCACTCACCCAGCATCTCCATCCCTCATCATTTCCTTCCTCTCCTCTTTTCCATCTCCATCACTCCATTTTCTTTCTTCTTCATCTCTCCAAGCCTGGAGGATAATAAATTATCTTCTGTCAAGTTTTTCCTCTCTCCCTCCTCTCACGGGACTGAGGCAAATTATTCAAGTCCTCAGCAAAGAGGAGCACATTCATTTTCCCTATTTCAGTAACAGGGCAACTGTCACATCCAGGAGTTATTCTGTGATTTATCTGTTCTGATACAACACGTCCCAGTTTAGAGTCTCTGTTTTACAGACAATAGTCAGTGTCTGTGTAGATAACATTACACGTCGCTCATCTGTGTCAGTGATTTCCTCCCATCACCTCCAGGGCCCATTTGTTCACATCGCCAGTATCTGTGCCGCAGTGCTGAGCCGATTCATGTCCATCTTCTCTGGAGTCTATGAGGTAAGCCGAGGCCCTGACCAAAACAGACTACATTACCCGTAAGCCTCACTCACCACAGTTAATGTACTAATGGATATGGAATGCAGTTTCTCCTTCATTTTGGTTTGCCTTTGTCATAATTACAGGGTTCCCACAGCCTCTAAAAATATTTATTTCCAGATTTGAGCAAACTGAGTTGTTGTGATTTTTTTTGCCATGCAAGTAGCAAGGATCAAGGATGACAATGTTTGTTAGTCGGTCAGTTGGATCACCGTTTTAGTCCAGACTCGTATAGCTCAACAAATGCTGGATAGATTTCCATGAAATTTTATGTAGATTTCATGATCCCAAAATTGTGTATCCGAATTACTTTAGTTATCCTCTGACTTTTCTTATAAGGGAACCGTGAGGTTCAAGTTTGTGGTGTTGAGTGAAATGTCTTTACAAGTACTGAATGTGCTGCCATTGAACTTTGTACACCCATTCACGTCCACCTCAGGCTGAATTGTATTAACTTTGGAGATCCCCTGACTTTTCATTCATCACCTTCATCAGGTCAAAGTCTGTAGACAGTAGACTCTTAGTTTCATTATAAAATGACTGGATGACCTTGAAAATGTCATTCCTTGTCCTTCAGATCCATCAACACGACAGGGTCTTAAATTACATGAGGCCCCTGTGGTGTTCGAGTTTATAGTCCTTGAGAGTCATTGAGAGGTCCTTGAATTTTATGTTGAAGAGAAAGTGGGAACCCTTTGCCTGTTGTCCTCTCCCATCTGTCTCTTTCCCACCCAGCTCACGCCCTCCCCTCCCCTCCCCTCCCCTCCCCTCCCTTCCCAGTTTCTCTTGTGTCTTTGTTTTGGCTCGCCCCCGCACACCTCGTCTGTGTTTGTGTCTCACTGTATTAATAGTGTGATGGTAATGTCTGGCATGTGTATTAACAGTGACCTCCCATATTCCTGTCTCCTTCTTTCCCTGCTCTCTCTCCCTCCACTTCCCTTTGGCTCTCTCATTCATCCCTGCTCGTCTGTGTCCCCTCGCTCCTCCCTTTTTTTCCCCTCCTTCCTGTCCATATCCACCCCTGACCCTTAACCCCAGAATGGCACCCATAACCAGGACCTGTTGGTGTGTGCGAGTGCCGTGGGAGTGGCCACCTGTTTCGCTGCCCCCGTGGGAGGCAAGTCCCGCCCTGCTCTGCCCCCCTCCTCCCCCTGACTCGCTCAGGCGCAGATCTCTGGTCAGCTTTGTCCTTCTGAAATAACATCAGCAACAAAATGTGGAGGTTAAATCTGACCCCACACCAGTGTCCTGAATTACAAGTGATGAATAACACTGAATTAATGTTTAAACATGCAGACTGACTAGTCAATAGTACCTGAGCCTTGGACTATAAGGTTCTGTCTACTTTAAAGGAACAGTTCAACATTTTGAGGCGTGCACACTCTGAGAATGCTGCTGAGAATAAGATGAGAATATCGACACCACTCTTTTCTCTGTACACCAAATACGACGCTAGCGCCATAAGGTGATTAACTTAGCTTAGCATAAAGACTGGATACAGCTGGCCTGGCTCTCTCTAAAGGCAAAAAAATCCATCTACCACTTCCTCTAGACCTCTCCAGTTAATGCCACGTTCATGTCATATGAAACAAGCAGTAATTGGGGAAAAGTGTTCATATCAGCCTCCAAGTTGTAAGTGCAAGAACCAGAAGCTTTTGACAGCAACAATATCAATCACAAAGATGCATGAACGTTTACAAACAGCTGGAAACAACAGTATTTATACTAAATCAAACTTCTCAGCAGGAATGTGAATAAACACATTTCCCAAAATGTCAAACTGTTTTTTTAAAACCGACTTCATACCAGCGTCCTGCATCACCAGCAATCAATTCAAAGTGAATGAATATTTAAACATACATATCAGCTTGCAAGATACACTACACTGAATTATGAGGTTATCTCTGCTATCACGCCTTTTCTGAAGTGGTGAGCTTCAAAATTTTCAGCATCCCAACCCCTTTTTAGAAAGTCACAGACTGAAAATTATAGGCTATAAGCTTCTACAAAGATAATACAACAGAGATTGTGAAAGATATTCTCTAACTCAACTGTGATATTAAAAAGTTACGTTAAGGAACGTTATAATTCAAGGTCATGAACAATAATAATAATAATAATAATATTTTCTGTCTGCTACCTTTAATTATTGGTCTGCAATCAGTTGCAGACATCTGTCTCTAAGGACAATGTGACCACTCGGTTTGTTTCCTGATTGCTTAATTGCCTCCTCTAAGTCTGATTACTGTCATCTCCCTGTGCATGCTCTGCTTGATGTGATTTTTTTTCCCCTTCCTTTATCACTTTTTTTTACCACACTCCAGTGAGCATAATTTATTCACTTTATTCCATTTTACTTCCCTTCTGTCAATCCTCCCCCTGTGGTTCCCCCATCCTGTGCTCTCTACCTTGATCTTTTATTCTCTCTTCCTCCAACTCACTCTCCTGTCTTTTTGTCTACGCTCTTGTTCCTTTGTCACCTTCATTTTCCCCTTCATCATCTCACGCCTTCTATCCCTCATTCTCTCTCTCTTTCACCCCTTTGCTTCCCTCCTTTTTTTTCCTCTCCCTCTCTGTTTTCTGTGTCAGTAGAACCCTTATGGTTACACAGATATACTGACTGTTGGCTGTGCCGTGGGGGTGGGATGCTGTTTCGGCACTCCACTAGGAGGTACTGTACATCTTCACACTAGCTCTAACCAAAACTACTGCACCAAACACCCTCCTGTACTGGATCGGTATCATATTGAGGCTGTAATCTGAAATACAAGTCTCCCTGAATGTTGAACCTTGGTACTTTCTGAGCGCCAACTGTTTAGGTATCACAGACTATCAGGTTTCCAAATTTGGCAATGAATTCTTGGTCAGATCCTTAGTCAAAGATCTTTGTCTAGATCCTTAATTTTGTCTAGACAGAGATCTTGTTCTCATTTTAAAAGCTGTGAAAACCTAATTCATCAATTAATAATTATCATCTCACAGTAAAAAGTTCATTTATCAGTTTGTTCGTTTTACCATTAGTGATGACAGGATCTGATGGCAGTTGTGGGGTTGTTTGCCTATTGTTGCCAGGCATCTTTCAATCAAATCTGATCAAAATACATACACACACAGTCCTGATGAAGTAAATTAGCCTAGTCTAAAGTGCTGAACTCTAAATAAACCACAAAACTAGGCATGTTTCTTTCATTGTAATGATTTCAATGCTTATTATTCAGTCATGAAAAAAATGGAAGCTTTCACGGGTTTTAGGCAACATTAAATACTGATGCAATAAGAAGTAAACTTATTTACAGTGAAGCTCGTCCATCATCTCCGAGCTCCTCGTCCACGCCCACTGCTGGACCCTAAATTCAGGTTTGTAAGGCTCTGACATCCTCCACACAGAAAGAAAACGATACTAATTACATACCAGTAGTCCTTAAACATTGTTTTTTGTAAGCGATCGCACACTTGGAAGCTCATGTAAGTGTTCTCCGCATGTTCTTGGTGCCTTGCTCAGGGGCACCACAGCCATGGTCGCAGAGGCAGGAGTGGCGCGTCTCCTTCACCACCACCATAACATTAAAACATTAAAAACCTAGTTTCCAATCAACAAAGAAAGGAAAGAGTACACTAATGACAGACTGTGAGTCCACAAATATATTTTTTTTCATCCTTGTCTTCTGTTCGGCTGTTTTCTTTTTTTTTTTAAATCTTGTTCAGAATAATGTTTCTGATGGCTCCGATGTTTATTTTATTGCTTCACATGCTGATTATGTCCCCGTGTGTATGTGTGTGTATGTTCGAGAGAGTACATGCATATATGTGTGTTTGGTTGTGTTAAGAGTGTGTGTATTCACTCCCTGTGGTTCTCCTGTTGTGTATAATTACACCCTTAGCTTCTAGTGTTTTTGGTCTCATTCTCCTCTCTCTCTCTCCCCCTTTTCTATTTCTGTCTCTCTCTCACTCTCTCTCTCTTTCCGTCCTCTCCCTCTCCTGCTCACACTATCCATCCTCATTTTTCCTTTCCTCTGTAATCCCTCCTCTCCCTCTATCTTTCCTCTCTCTCTCTCTCTCTCTCTCTCTCTCTCTGCCACCACCAGGGGTGTTGTTCAGTATTGAGGTCACGTCTACCTACTTTGCGGTGAGGAATTACTGGCGGGGATATTTTGCCGCCACATTCAGCGCCTTCATATTCAGGGTGCTCTCTGTGTGGAACAAGGATGCTGGTGAGAAGCAGAGCTGACTCACATTTAACACACAAACCATCGAAACACTGCTGAGCTGGCACTTCATGGAAAGTAGCTGGATATGCTTCTTAAGATAAACCAGAAATGTTTTAAGTCATCATCTACAGAATATATGCCATCCACCAGCACTACTGTAAAGGCACTTGTAACTTTTGTTCAAACCCCTGCACCCTGTCTCTTCCTTTATTTCAGAAACATCAACTTCTTACAGTTTATATTAATATTTTCTAAGTCAGAATTATTATATGCGCAAGATACAATTCACAAAGGGAAGATCATTCCAAGTCAAAAACACATCCACTCATACTCGGGACACATCTTCTCAACAGTCAAACATCAAGTTCAATTCAAATGCAGTTTCCAAATATGTTTCCAAATGTGTACTTTTATACCAGAGCTAGTTCAAAGAGGGGAATCTTTTTCAAGTCTTATGCACTCTTTCTCAACCAGCTGTAGGCTGGCAGACAAAGTTAGTGACTAGAGGTTGAGCATTTAGCACTGACTTATTGAACATGTGAATATTGTTTATTATTGTGTATTATTTAGGTGAAGGTAATGAATTTTCCCTGTGTCCTTGACTCTTATGTCACTTGTTTAATTTTAACAAATGCAAATCAATAAAATTCAAACTCAAGATACTAAAAACAAAAATGTAGGACATTTGTAGTAGATTTTTCGGGGGATTAAAAGATCATTTGTAATATTTATTTTTCTGTCTCTCTCAGTCACGATCACAGCTCTCTTCAAAACTAACTTCAGGATGGACTTCCCCTTTGACCTGCAGGAGCTGCCTGCATTCGCAATAATAGGGTGAGGATATTTGTGAGGACATGTGTGTGTGTCCCTGTGTGAGTGTGTGTGCAGAGATGCAGTTGTGGATTTTTTTTATGGCATCATTTGATATTATTTTGTATCTTTAAATAAAATGGAACATGGATCAGAAGAGTATCTGTTTTTGGTCTGCTATAGAGCATACAGGAGTCAAACCAATGATGTATTATTGCCAATACATGTTGTGTCCATATCTAATAGTTAAGATGTAAATTTGTTTTACATTGAACTAACTGTTTGCTTCTTGTGTGTTAGGATCTCATGTGGCTTCTTAGGGGCGTTCTTTGTCTATCTGAACAGGCAGGTGGTTCTCTTCATGAGAAGACCGACAGCTCTCACTCGCTTCCTAACCAAACAGTGAGATCCCAACACACACACACACACACACACACACACACACACACACACACACACACACACACACACACACACACACACACACTGTAGATTAATGCAGCCCTGGGTTCTGAAACCATTGCGATTCTGGTAGCTTGTGTAGTTCCCAGGAACTCAAACCGTTTGCGCATTCAGATTCAGTTCCTTTTAATGTATCTCAGCTCCACTCTCCAAACTCATCAGTCTTACAACACTGGCCAGGACAGCAGCAAAGCCTTAACAACTTTTAAGCCAGTTATTCACTCAATGGGGAAATTCACTTATCCTTGAGACTCAACAGTCAGGGAACATTAGTCTTCACCATTAGAGAGAGGCGAGCTGCAGCACAAGGAGAGGCATACAACCAGTCTGGTACACACTCACATTGAAATGTTCATCACTGTTACATGCATCTAAGTCATGTTGCAGGTTTCTGGGAATACACTATACTTCCTTTTAATAACTGTGTGTGTGTTTGTGTGTGTGTTTGTACTCCCAGTCGATTGATCTATCCAGGTGCAGTGACACTGATCATAGCCACCTTCACGTTTCCTCCTGGATTTGGACAGTTCATGGCTGGCGAGGTTAGACAGAACCAATCTCACACTCTCTGATTTCTTTTTGCTGTGTGTTCATTAATATTTATGGTCTTGTAAAAGGAGGTCAGTGGAGTCTGTATTGTGTGGTATTGTCATGTTATGCTATATATGGAAGTGGAAAAAGGCAGCGATGATTTGAATTTTATTAGCAACTTAAAGGGGAGCTCCATGGATTTTACACATCAAAGTCTGTTTACAAGTCTTGGGGAGTACTATTGCATGTGTTATAAAAAAAAAAAAAAAAAAAAAAAAAGTTGTATAAAGCTTTTTGTCGCTCCAGAGGGAGCTGTGTGAAGTCTGATAAAAGTCTGATAACAGTGTCAGTTAGATCTGAAGACTGAGATAAGATGAGAAAGAACTTTATTAATCCGGAGGGAAAATCTTGTGCCATTAACATTTCAGTGCACAGAAATCCAGTGTAGAGAAACACAGTTCTTTGTCAAGTCTAAATACTATTCACAATAAATAGAAAAATAAAATAAATACAAATGAAATAAAAATATTTACACAGTGCAGCTACAGACATGGATGTGACATGGATGTGCAAAATAGAATAATGTAGTTGTCAGCGTTGGGTTGAAAGTGACAGTTTATATTAACACTTAAATAATAAAATGATAGCCACAGTGTGACACTGAAAAAAATCTGGTGTGGGGTAGATTTTGAAAGCAGCGAGGATAACAGAACTCTGTAGCCCGCCTGTCATCTCTGATTGAGGCTAGCGGCACAAAGCTGCATTAGACACACCCGACAGGCAGCGGCGATCAAGTGTTTGCTGCAGTGGTTTTGATCCTTTCTTAAAGAACTGCCTTAATGTTGAAATTTAAATTACACTGGATTTACAGAATTGAACTATTTTACTTCAAAAGCCATCTCTTTCTTGAATTATTTGAGTGTAACCTGTTGGGCACAAATTTGATCAATTCCATTCAGGCTTTAATTTTTATCCTTGGTAAATCAGATGTTCAAATTTTAAATTTTCATACTAAATTGTCCAGAAAGGACTAATTTAAACTGAACAACTTTAATTTTTTTTTTATATATTGGCAACTTTCTGTCTAAATATGTGAACTCTAAACAAATTATTAAAATAAAGTTTTTGAAATTGCACAACTTTGAATTGCCACTGCTACTACTACTATAGCCTAGTTGAGACATAATTCTTCCTTCTTTCAGTCCAGTGAAGTTTGAGAGCTTTAATCCAGTGTGGAGATATTCTCCTTTTTTTCCTCCATTGGGTTTGTTTTCCTGACCTAACAAAAAGATGTGATGTGCACACATTTGCATTTTTAAAAAAGGAATCATGTGAAAACATTATTATTCTGTGTGTGTCTGTTCCCTCTGGCAGCTGATGCCCAGAGAGTGTATCAACTCCCTGTTTGATAATTTCACCTGGACCAAAATAATAGAATCTCCTGCTCCACCCGGCCTCGGTCGCTCCTCTGCATGGCTGCATCCTCGAGTGAGCGTCTTCGTCATCCTCCTTCTCTTCTTCATCATGAAGGTAACTCTCCTTCCCTCTTGCTGTGTACTGTAGGTATTGCCTTTAAATATATGTAATAGCATGAAAAACCTCTGGGACCGGTCTTGATCCTTGATCCTTTTTTTGTGTTGCAGTTCTGGATGTCAGCAGTTTCCACCACGATGCCTATCCCCTCGGGCGCCTTTATGCCAGTGTTCATATTAGGTAAGAGGATTTTGTAGTGCGAGTGCAGTATCTCCTGCTGAGCTTCAGTTCAATTTGTCTTTACCAGCGTGCCTTATCTCCCTCCTCAAGGAGCTGCTTTCGGTCGCCTCGTAGGGGAGATCATGGCCACCCTATTCCCAAATGGAATCCTGTTTGATGGAATAGTCTACCGCATCCTGCCAGGAGGTTACGCTGTCATTGGTCAGTCTGCTCTCCTTAGTGTTGTGCTCAGGGTCCCATAGCCCTAAAGACTTAATGACGAATTATGGATTTGAGAAGAATGAAATAATTTCTCAAATGAGTAGCTTTGAAAGTGCTTAATTTCTTGAACATTTAAATTTGGCATATATCTGTCCTGGCATTCAAACCTCTTATGCAAGAGCAAATATGTTGATGTACATATCTATACTATAAATATACTGTACATAAAAGAACGGTTTGGGGGCGATTTGGCCATTTTTACTTGAGCTGCTAGCATCTTTTGCCACAGTGAGGCCTCTGTGCTGTGCAGTTTTGAATGTGACTCTGTAACCCTGCAGAAAAACCTTTGAATAACCACAAATGAAACCTTTTAAAGTAATTGAAAACTCTTGAATTTGGTTTCTCACACTCTGTGGTAAGCCTGCTCTGTCTGGTTTTTTGTCAGGTACAGAAAAATCAGATGGAGTAATAATATTAAAGGGTAATCATACTTTCACCCTTACCATATAATCTTTCTCCTCCCCACTGCTTTCTCCCAGGAGCGGCTGCAATGACGGGCGCCGTCACACATACGGTTTCCACAGCAGTAATCTGCTTCGAGCTAACTGGTCAAATCTCCCACATCTTACCCATGATGGTGGCGGTCATTCTAGCAAACATGGTGGCCCAGGGTCTGCAGCCTTCTCTCTATGACTCCATCATCCAGGTGAAGAAGCTGCCCTACCTGCCTGAGCTGGCCCTCGGGCACATCAGGTAAAGTTTACAGGGCTTATTTTGTGCATTTATGTGTTCCATATCGCTGCCATCCTAAGACAAATGGTAAATGTTGTCATATCTCTGCCTCCCCAGCAAGTATAACATCTTTGTGGAAGACATCATGGTCCGCAAAGTGAAGTTCTTGTCTTCTCAATCCACTTTTCGGGAATTGAACCATTTGCTAGAAACCACGACCCTGAAAACCATCCCGCTGGTTGATTCTAAAGGTAGAGCATTCACTTTTACTTAGCGTCACCTTACCATATGTTTATTCTTAAAGGAATTCTTTGGCATTTTGGAAAATACACATTTGCAATCTCGCAGAGAGTAAGATGAGAAGATCAGTGTCTGTACAGCAAATATGAAGCTATAGCCTGGAAAAGGTTTGCTTAGCTTCGCATAAAGACTTGGGGAAACAACTTGCCAAGCTCAGTCCAAAGGTAGAAAAAACATGTCAGCATCTCAAAAAGCTCAATAATAACATTTTAGAGAGTCCAGGATGTCACTGCTTTTGGCAAAGAAATAGTCCCACACTATCCCCCCCATTAAATCCCAAATATTATTTTTTTCTCTTCAGTTTTTTTTTTGTACATTTTGTGTTTGTATTATTTTAGTATTATCCAAGTTTTTTTTTTCTTTTGTTTAGTAACCTTGGATATTTTATTAAAATATTATGGTTACAAAATTGGTTTGTCTGCATTTATTTGTAAAGATATATTTTCCGAATTATGTACTTGTAATTCAGAGGTACCACTCTGACCAGTTCTGTACCAGTGGACAGAACCAGGCTACCTGTTCCCCCCTGTTTTCAGTCTTTATGAAAAGCTAAGCTAACCACCTGCTGGCCCTAGATTCATATTTAGCAAACAGACATGAGAGTAACATCAATTTTCTCATCTCATCCACGCCAAATTATTTCCCCACTATTCCTTTAACACTCTGCAGAATCCATGATTCTTCTGGGCTCCATCGAGAGAACGGAGCTGCAGGCTGTCTTTGACTGGTGGCTCTCACCAGAGAGGCGAGTCTTTGAAAGAGGTCAGAGTTCACCAGGCCAGGGCTCCAAAGTCAGCTGGGAGTCCTTCACCTTTGTTGATGAGGAGGGCGGAGAGGAGAGTGCAGACAAGGTAAAAAAAAAAAAAAAAAAAAAAAATCAAACCTTAAATTGCTCCTCAGATGGAAGCTGTGGTTGGAAAGTTTGTTAGTTTCAAAAAATCATTATACAGTTACAGAGTATGTTGTGCCCTCAGACAGTGCAGGAAGAATGCAATGGGCCCATCCCTTCCCCCAAACCTCGGGAGGCCTCCACCAACCACACAGGTTCAGGTAACATGGCACTTCCACGACAAGTTCACCCATGAAATGTCACTTCTTCTCTCCTCTTACATGTGTTGCTATACCATTTCCTCAGACAAGCGCAAGCTGCCATCTGTCAGGAGGACCCTGCAGAGACTCTTCTCCTCCACATCTTCATCAGGCCAGACTGAAATTCAGGTATGTGCTAAGATCAACCTCCCATACTCATCGCTTTGACCCCAGATGCTCAAGGGAGCAGTGCATCAGTGATCTACTGTCAAGTTTGCGGTGACAGCTCAGTCAGGGCCTTCAGTCCAACATGGCAGCCTGAGCCAACCTCGCTAATGTGAAGGGAAGAGCATGACATGATGCAAACAAAGAGGAGTTGACATGTTTTCCAGAGCAATAAAACCACCAGGGGGCATCTTATCATTATCTGTATGGCTGTCTGTACTGGCTGACCGTCCATCTGTCTGTCCCTCATTCTGTCTTTCCTTCGCTTTCCTCAGGACACCACGCCCCCTCCGCTGACTGACACCATGTCACCAGAGGAGGTACTGTACACGATTGATTCGGCACAAACACAGCCAACAATGAGACAATCAAACCGTCCAAATCAGTAATACAAAACTCTGTATATTACTGTATACTCTGAGTCTGTCTCACTTTCTTGTGATTGGCTGATGCAGATTAAAGCTTGGGAAGAGGCAGAGCTGGACAAACCAATCGATATGGGGCAGATCCGTATAGATCCCTCCCCATTTCAGCTGGTGGAAAGAACGTCTCTGCACAAGGTGACCAGAGCAGCACCTGAGTGACGCATAGCTGCATTAGTCAACCACAATTACCATTTCATATTTCCAACAAGCCGGTATTAAGGGAATAGTTCAACATTTTGGGAATAGCACTATGTTTTTACTCCTTCATTTTTGTACGGATAAAACAAGAAATTACATGTTATCTAGTGAGCTTTAGGCCTCTTCGGCCTAACAGAAAAAAAAGTTACTGTAAAATATATTTATTTTTATTCTTAAACTTTTTTTTACTTCTTTGATCTATTTGCATTCTTCTGTGCTAACTGTCTTCAGTATTTAAAATTTTCCATATCAACTTCAGCCTGTGAAACCAGTTGAATAAGATGGGCAGGGATAGTCTAATGAAGTATTTGCATCATGGGAAATGTAGGATGCAGTGAATTTGGAATTTGACCCATGCTAAAAACTAAAAGTCAGGATGTGACTTCGTGAATTATGCTTCACCAAAGATATTTGTAAATTTCACCATTGACCTACGCTGACAAGGGTTTTATGGGTAAACATAGGTCACAGGGGCTCACAGAGGGGCTGATGTAACACCATCCAAGTCTCAGCGACGCATCGTGCAGGCCTTCATGTCATGCAAACTGGCTGAGTCAATCCTGTCAGGACTTGGGTTCCAAACAGAGATAAAACAAAAACAAACTGAAACATGCTAACACACAAGTTTAAAAGAAACCTGCATGTAATTTTTTTTTTCTTTTTTAAAGTCCGTGTCTTGTGAGTCACCGACTGATGAAAATGGAATTATAAATCGCTCGCGTTTCTTTATTTTTTATTTCTAATGAATGGTGATCATTTAGGACAGAAAACATAGAATTTTTGTGTGCAGCTCGCTGCAGCTTGTTCTCTGTTAGTGTGACCGTAAAGCTTTGAATCCTGAATCTTGAATTTTATGCTGTGACTCATGCTATGTAGCCATGCCACATATTTCTTCTTTAATATCCAGAGAAACTGTTTACGATGAACAGTGCAGCCATGCAAGCAGAATACTGTCACTGTACAGTACATTGAACCCTGACTGGATCATGTCTTCCTCTCTGTCATTACTCAGACCCACACTCTGTTCTCTCTGCTGGGTCTCAGTCATGCCTATGTCACCAGTATTGGAAAGCTGGTGGGTGTCGTGGCGCTGAAAGAGGTAATGGCTCTCTGTGTTTTTTTTCTTTATCTGCATGTTTTTTGTCACCTCTCTCAGTTCGATCCTGTAATGCGGCATGACAACAAGCTGTGGTGATCTCATGTTGTGGGCCGTTGTTCTGTCACAGGGTGCATCATGCTTTATGCTCTGATTCATGCGGTTATTCCATTCACCGCCCTCACAGCTCAACTCCCTCGCTGTTCGCTTTAGTAATCCTACATTGTCGCTTCAGCACATTCTCCTGTGCTTCACGGTTTGCCTCCGCAGATATTTCAACCTCTTTCTCTTTTCTAACAGTTACAGAAGGCTATAGAGGGCTCAACTCGTAGCGGGGTGAGGCTTCGTCCACCTCTCGCCAGCTTCAGGGATGCCAGCAGGAAAACCAAGAAGCACCAGCCTCCCTCATCCACCCCTTCCTCCCCCACTCGGGACAGAGACCTGTGGGGAGAGGGGAGCAGACTTGAGGGGGAGCTGGTGAGGAAGGAGTCCAAAGAGGATTCCCGAGGGAAAGCATCATTTTCCAGAGGAGCTGCCGGGTGTGACAGTGCTCCCTCCTCCCCCAGCAGCGTGGGGAGCACCAGTGGTAGCTCCACCGCCACAAGAGTTGATGGCGCTCCTCAAGAGCCGACGTCCCCTTCTACCTCCTCCCCAACCTCACCTTCATCTCCTGCCTCCTCTGTGTCACCCACTAGCCCTGTCCTAACGCTGTCCTCCCTGCAGGAGGAGAGAGAAAGCGAGGAGTCAGATGAGCCCATATAGGACTGAGGTTAAGAGAAAAGACTTTTACCTTCTTCTGATTTCACTCCTTTTCCCCAGAGACAGAGCTGATGTCTGGGTGGAGGAGTCGGGCCGACCTGCAGCCCTCACAGACATTCAGCTCTCAGCGAGCAGGACGAGCTAGTGCACACAAAGCTCCTGAAACTTGTAGTACAGGATTTTTTTCTACTCTGACAACAATCTCACTTTTTCACTCTACAGAATCTCAGGTGCCTTCCTGTGTCTTTTGAACTGCAGACAGACAAACATGTCCAGTCCTACATATCGATAATGTTCATTGTCCATCCATATCTTGGAAATGATGAATGTAACTGTACATCACATCTATCAGTGTCTGGTAATTGCATTAACTACCTTTGAAGAAAAATTAACTGACAGCAATGAGTTGTATGATAATGAAATAATATATTGACAAAGACTTAATTAATTTGACCTAGAGGTCAAAAAGATCATGCATTTAAAGTTTACTGATTGAGGTTAATTTTTAATTATAACTTACATTTATCATATATTTGCTGTATAGTAAATATTCAAATCACTTATACCAGTCTGTAATTTTTAAATATAATAAATATTAAATTTGTCCACTAGATTATTTCAATTATTTACAACAATCAAAATAATTATGAAGGGAAAAGCTTAAGTCATGCTAGCGGCCTCACAGAGCTGCGTTGCGTTAAGCACAGTTAAATGATAAAATGAGCATGCTAGCATGCTGATCTTATATTGGTATAATGTTAAAATTATAGTTTAGCGAGTTAGCATGCTGACATTTGCTGATTACCACTAAACCACCGTATATATATATATATGTATAGTATAAAAGTATTCGTACGACTGATTACACCAACAGGGACTGTAAAGACACTGTATTGAAAGCTGGTTCACCTTTTCTAACTATTACAGCTTCCACTCTTCTTCTTTGGAGTGTTTCTGTGGGAATTTGTGCCCATTCATTCTGTAGAGCATTTATGAGGTCAGGCACTGATGTTGGACGAGAAGGCCTGACTCGCAATCTTCGTTCCAGTTCATCCCAAAGGTGCTCGGTGGGGTTGAGGTCAGGGCTCTGTGCAGGCCAGTCAAGTTCTTCCACATCGATCTCATCAAACCATGTCTTTATAGTGCTTGTTTTGTGCACTGGGGCACAGTCATGCTGGAATAGAGAAGGGCCTTCCCCAAAATGTTGCCACAAAGTTGGAAGCATAGCATTGTCCAGAATGTCTTGGTATGCTGAAGCATTAAGATTGCCCTTAACTGGAGACAAGGGGCCTAGCCCAAACCCTGAAAAACAGCCCGATACCATTATCCCTCCTCCACTAAACTTCACAGTTGACACAATGCAGCCAGGCAGGTGACGTTCTCACGGTATCCGCCAAACCCAGACTCACCCGTCTGACTTCCAAACAGAGAAGCATGATTCCACAGAACACATTTCCACTGTTCCACAGTCCAGTGTCAGTGTGCTTTACACCACTCCATCTGACGTTTGGCATTGGACTTGGTGATGTGAGTCTCGCATGGAGCTGCTTGGCCATGGAAACCCATTCCACGAAGCTCCCGCCACACAGTTTTTGAGCTTACATTAATGCCAGTGGAAGTTCGGATCTCTTCAGCTATGGAATCAGCAGAGTGTCTTCCACTTCGTGGCTGATTTGCTGTTGTTCCTAAATGACACAGTTGACTGTGGAATATCCAGCAGGGATGAAATTTCACAAACCATCTTATTGCAAAGGTGGCATCCTATCACAGTGCCACGCTTGATGTCACTGAGCTCAGAACGAACTATTTTGTATCACAAATGTTTAGAAATGGGAACTGCATGGCTAGGTGTTTGATTTTATACACCTGTGGCAACGGGTCTGATTGATACACTTGAATTCAGGTAACAGGTGTGGCCAAATACTTTTGTCCCTGTAGTGTATCTGTTTTTCAAAGAGGCTTTTCTAGATAGTATTTCCCATCTCAGCAGTACATGAAGTAAACACCATCACCAACTCCTGTTCAGTCATGAACAACTAATTACATTTTTGACCTGATGGTGGTGCTACATGAAAAGTCAAGATGTCACCAAAGTTATCAGAATTCATCCTCAGTGCGACAAGAATATCTGTACCAGATTTCATAGCAAACCATCTAACAGTTTTTGAGATATTTCAGTCTGATATCATCAGCACGGCTCATTTCACCATGTTACTGATAGCATTCCAGCATTCAGGCTTTAAAAGAGAATATCAACTATAAACATGTTTCTGCTGTGAAAGTCAACAGTGTGTTTCAGGCTCTGATTCCTATGTGAGCTTGAACAAATAAGCAGCTATAGTCCCTATAGAGGAGGCCTGTCTGTGAGAATTTATCATTAACATTCTCCTGGCGTAAAATAGTCCTGATAAGGACTGTAGAGGAATGTTTTTGGAAAAGCATGACAGACAGGATCACACTGCTGCCAGTTCCTTGGCAATGGATGCCTGACAAGCACCAATGAGCTGGCCAGAGACACCGGCTGCCACCAAACGTCATTTAAAAAAAGGCATATCACATGTGTTAAGGCTCTAGAGAGAAAGGGGTGAATGTGTGAGAATCAAATTATTTACGCCTTGTGAACAGATTTCCACACATATGCACAAGAGATGCTGTTTGTTGGTTTGTTTATTTGCTCTTTCTCCACTGGAGGAAAAGAAGAGGAGACAGGTAAAGGAGCTGGTTGGGGCATAGGAGGTTCTGTCGTGCAGGAAAAAGAGGGGAAAGAAGGAGAAACAGGAAGAAACGGAGTTGGGGGGGGCACACGTGGAAGAACCATCCTGTGACAGCCGTCCAACAAGCATGCATAGGAGTGAGTGTTACGGGAGTACTCTGGTTTCACCAGCTGCACTGCCTCATTTCAAACAAATAAACCCAATTTAATACAGACTTTTACAGAAGCCATCCAATTTTATACAGCATTTTATACAGCAGATACTTTTTTTTGCCACACACTTCCAAATTATTATCTATGTTACATGTCTGATTGCCTCAAATCCCCTTTGGTTGATGTGAAAACTTCAGTTATTTTTTCCTTTTTTTTTCTTTTTTTCAGGCAGTGATTCTTCCAAGAAGACAGCAGACAACATACTGTACACTGACAGACAGACATACAGACAGACACAAATATACAGAACAGATACAAAGAGATAGAAAGAGAGAGAGACATGGAGAAAGGGAGTGGACCAAAAGCAGATTTTGAGCATCATATCTGCAGACAAGTTATGGTAACCCTTGGAAGATGGCAGTAGAATTACACAAAAAGAGGAACTCAACTACAAACCAGTCGGTTAACAAAGAGGTGATCAGTAAACCTTAACATCCACAGAAATATATTTGGCTTCTTGTTATTAGTTTATTCATTCATTGAGATTTTGATAAACAAAAATAAATAAATAAATAAAGTAACCCAAACTGAAGCAGTGTCTTTTCTGGTTTAATCGAGTCCTTGCACGTTTCCTGGTGAACTAATATCTCTTTTTAGCAAACAGTCGAGCCCAAATAAGCTTTACAGTCGTTGCCATCAAAGAGTATATAAAACCATAGTCTTTCCACCACATCATGTCCTTAATACCGAGACTCATAAAGAAAAAGATACTGCTCCCAGAAGGGTTGGTACCTATGTGAAATGATAGACTCTGTACAAGCTGTCACATTATTCCTCCCCACCAAGTAATTGTTCAATAAATAAATGAATATGTGCCACTGTGCAAAGACATTCTGTTTGCAGTTTTGAGCCCTCTTAGTTTGTTTTCATGATCAAAACCGGGATTCTTGAAGCGGAATAAAATGATGATAGATTTGTTATCGTTGAGAGCTGCCAACCTATCCATCTCTGTGTGAAGTGCTCAAAACCACAATGAAACAAGACTGCTTTACAACCATGACACCTATTCTAACCTATACTGGAAGGGATTTCAACAAGTTAGTAGAAAAATAAACATTGTCCCCAACATTGCATAAAGAAGCAATCAATAAATAAATTCATTCAAGTCATA